>JBBMOE010000017.1:995410-1053785 GCA_037975065.1 Chaetodon trifasciatus | reverse complement strand
CACGAAGTCTGGTGTTGACGGGATTTAAGACTGTATTTGATGTTAATACCATGTTAATACCTGGTATAAAAACAGTGTCACTGGTTTAGCTGTGTACCTTTAAGAAGCAGTTAATTTAAAAAGGTTTTTTTAATTAAATGTCAGAACAAACTACAAGTCAGTGTTTGACTGTGGAGTTTCTGAGTTACCGCCACCTTTAAGAACCTCCAACACAATGAAATATGGAGATTAGGATGCTTCATGTGACCGAGTGTTAAAACCAATCTCTGCCTCCCATTAACAAGTGTTTTGACAGAAAAAAGAGAAAAGGCAGTAAAGGAATGTGAAGAAACTCGTGACTTTTAGTTTTAAGTCTGATCTCTCGGTTCACACACGCTGAAAACCTCACACACTTCTATGTCGTGGAGGTAAAATATTCTGTGATGTGCAGGTGACACATCACAGTACATATAATGGCAGGCTGTGAGCAGACAGGGGGATTTCTGCTGCTTTCCTATTTATAGTCTGACCCACTGGGCTCCAGTCATGTCATCTACACATGTACGGTGTGTGTGTGTGTGTGTGTGTGTGTGCACTTACGGGAAGTGGAGCTATGCTAACCTCAGAAGCTGCTGGGGTGGGGGAGGTAAAAATGAGATGGTGGACTCAATTGTGTGTGTGTAAACTGCAGTTTAGAGCTCTAAAGTGTGTATTTATTGGTCGTGTAGAAACCAGAAGCTCTGTTAAACTGGATTTGGTGATGGCGGTGCCTTTATTAAGCTTTCCAAAATCAAAGAGCAAAAGTCTAAAGGAAGGGATCAGTGAGTTTATCTGTATCCTACAAATGTTAGCATGCCTGGCTAACTAGCTTACTCCCTACAGCAGAAATGTTATTTCCAAAGGCAGGTGGTACAGTAACCAACTACATAATTTTATGGAGTTACACATTATGATTAAAAAAAAGTTTGTGTTCAGGACTGGACCTTACAGCCTGTGGGAGGCAAGTACGTCATAGTTTAGCATTTGCTTGCTAGCTTGCTATCTGATATAATCCCCTGTGACAGTTGTGATTTCGTCTGACAAAATTTGCAGTCGGCAGCCAGCAACAAGAAGTCTTCTTCTGTTTCTGTCTTTGTGAAAAATTACGTCAAATTTTGAGCAGTATCTACTTTTGTTACCAGTGTAAGCTGCATATGACATGCTAGCATGGAAAGTTCAACAAATAAGGAGGCTTAAGTACTTCAACTCATTAGGCCACAGTTTTATCCCTTTTCACAAATCATTATGCTATCATTGTGTGATATTTCGTTTGTTAGCAAATGGTTAAAGTTGTATCTCAATGACACTGCCAGCATTACAACATTTTCCATCATATCAATTAGAGGTTATTGATCTTACTGAGGTTGCTCTCCAGAGAGGCTGGTGTAATCAAATTTCCTCTCAAATGAGCTGATGGAAGACGCCTGAAGAAGAGCGTCCTACAGCTCTGAAAAACACTGAATGACTTTACAACGGCGCTGTTCGTTTAAAAATCAGTTTTCAACGTGAGGTTCATTAAGACAAGCTCGGCGTCTCAGCTGTCTCTGCTGGGTCCAGGAATGCAGTGATACACAGCAGAATTACATTTATACACTCAGCTGCCAGTTTATTAGGTACACCTAGCTAAACCTACATTGCAGTCTAATAACCTTCTGATCATTGTGGAGAATGTAGTCATGTTGCTGGTGAACTACATTGGAGGTGTTTCTCCAGTCTTTTGTTGCTCCTGTCCCACTTTGTTTGAAACGTGTTGCTTTATAACTATTATTATTATTATTGGGCCTCACCTGTGAAAAACAATTATCATCACTTGTATTGATTTGACTGATTTTTGTAATCAGACCGTGCTAAGACCTTGGTAATAAACAAAAAGAAATTGTTTCTGAAGCTACATATAACTTTACCTCTGAAGATCATCCACAGTGGAGCATGTGGATGATTATCAGGCTGTCCAACATCCCAGGAATCAAAAGGTGTACCATCACACCAGAGCCAGACACCCTCCTGGAAGATCAGAATACAATAGGAGACAATTGATGCTTTACATAAACTTTTCATTTCCTCTCTTTTTGATTTGCTGTCATCAGTAACATACCTGTGCTGCATCGGAGCCTCCAAGCCATGTGAGTGGATACGAATGTGTGCGAATCAGGATCATAGTCTGAATCACATGACGCTCCTCAAAAGCTGTGCACTGATGCAAGGTTTCCACGATGACACTTTAAAGTACTAATATCACACTGTAAAAATACTCAGTTACAAGCAAAAGTCCTGCCCTGTTGATAATCTTAAATATGTCAGAAAAATGTATTTTTTCATTTTCATTTTAAGATGAAAGCATGAAATATTTTTACATGAAAAAGCAAACAATGTGAAAATGTTGTTTATTTTCTGTCAACTACTGACGAATTGATTAACTGACTCATTTCAGCTGCACTTATTAACAGCATGAACTGTTTAGTAGTTTCATTCATAACAAAACATTTTATTAGCTCTTCGTAGGTTTTATGTTTTGTGTGCAAAAATCTAGTAACTAAAGCTGTGAGATAAATGTAGTGAAGTACATTATTCCTGGAGAGGAACAGATGTGGCGTGAAAAGAAAACACTCAAGAAAATAAATGTTATTCTCAAGTCACTGAACAATCAGACTGACATCCTGTGAGGCCGTGCTCAGGGCATAACGGTCCTAAATCTCTTCTTCAAAACAGAAATATAAAAGTCATTTAAATGTATTTATTAAGATGCTAATGAACAATGATCAGAAGTCATGTGAGGCACTCAGATTTTAATTGACGTTTTATAGAAACAGCACAAATTGTACAGCAGAAATAAATCAGCTCATTTGGAGAAATGGCGTCAGGTGACTTTGTGACGACTTGATGAGTTCAGTCCAGAAAACTATGTCAGCTCCCTTTAAACGACTGAACCATGTTTGAATAATCACAGACTTCATGTGTCAAACACACACAAATATTCTTCCATCAAAACATGAAATTGTCAGATTGACTAAAGATACACATCAGCTCGTTTCAGGTACATTTTCAACAGGAGAGAAAAACAAAAAAAAAGTCCTGTGACGTAAATCTCTACGAGCTGTGACTCAATCATTGCTGGGATGAAAGATTCTCTGGAAAACTAGAACCAATAAGAAAATGTCTTCAGAGACCAAACGTTTGCTTGTGCTTGTCGCTGTTTATTAGCTGAGACATCTTTGTACTGGCGTGGTTCATAAAGCTAAAGTGCACACTTCTCTGACCTTTTTACACCAGATTCAATTCTCAGCTTCATTTAGAGTTTAACAAAGACGTTAATAAGCTCCCACAGTAACAGTTCATCCTTCAAAGCGTCGGGGTTGTAGAAAGCTTAATGTAAATGTGACGTTTCAGTTACAATGAAACATCAGAAAAACACTGCAGTTAGTTGTTTGTGAATGTTTCCAGTTTTTACGAACACAACTGTCCAGAGCAAGGCACCAAAACTGTAGAGTTGGAGTTAGTTTGAATCCCAATCGGTCAATCTGTGCTAAAACGTATATTCGGCATTATGGCTGATGTGTAATTTATATCATTTACATGAAAAAAGGTGCCAGACAGCGATTAGTTAAGCTTCTAAGCCACTCCGACCAACGCGGCTTGTTGCACTGACTGATTTGTCTTCTGCAGTGGTGTGAAAAGCTGAACAGTTTTCACAATTTTCAGCTTTAATTTTTCACATTTGTAACAAATAAATGAATAAAAATCAGTAGTTGATATCGGGATCAATCAGAAACTGAGCCATGAGAACTTGCGAAAGAAGTGGGAGTACACAAACATCGTGTGGCCAGTGAAAGGGACCTACCCCACTGTGAGACGAGGCTGAGACTCTTTAAATCAGGCAGTCTGACTCTCAGGGTGTCCTTCCACAGAGGGAGTGTTCAGCCTTGACGGAACAGCAGGAGGTTCCAGAAGGTAACAAGGAGGCTGGAGCTAAACTTACTACAGGATGCCTTCCCTCCGTTGCTAAACCTTAGGCCAGCACATTAAGTTTGACTACACTGGTTGTGGTTAGTCACCCTAAATGTTCTCAGCGTTGTTCGGACCCCGGACCCCAAAGGAATGCCCAACCTAACTGGGATTAACCTCTGACCATCGTGGGGGCTTACCTGGTGGTCAGCGATGAAAAACCTCAAAAAATCTACTTAAAGTTGGATCTTTTTTATTTAACCAGAAGATAAAAAAAGTCTAATAAAAACATCAAAGAGGTAAAGTTAGCAAATACAGCCAACGCAAAGTGTTGCCCAACCGTTGTGGAAAGTATCTAACATACACATAAACATACTCATAGTCCCCCGTCTTATACTTAGTACGGAAACTAACCAGACTCTCTGAGTACACAGTAACAGAATACCAGTGTAAAAATGTTAATTTATAAAAATAATTGATAAAAGTATGAAAGGTGAATTACTTCAATATATGAATAAAACCAAAGCAAAATAAAAGCAGGAGTTTGTGGAAACCAAAGAAAAACATGATTTGATAAAAACTCAACAAGCGAACTTCAGGCTCACATCATAACCTGAAAAAATAAGAATATAAGATGGGAGAAAAGGTAACATCAATACATCACAGTATCATTCTTTCGCCGCCTTCAGCGCCTTCTCTTGAACAGTTTTAGCCGTTTTCTTGATGGACTTGGTCGTTAGGTGATTATAATAATAACCTTTTCTGGGTGAGATAAGTGTTTGTGCTGGTTGGGCAGCCAGATAAGCCACTAACTGAGGCATCCTGCCTTGAACCAATTCTTCTATCTCCGCCCAAGGGCCTTGACAGTGATCGTAGAGGGTTGCTCGCACGTCGGAGCAGTCGCCTGGTTTAGCAGGGGTTTCGACAGCGAAGCAACTCACCAACCTCGATTGAGACTTAATTTCTGTGGCTTGTCTAAAACTCATATGTCTAAAAGGACTGTGGGTTGGCACCCTTCCCGGTCTTACGATAGCAATTTTGCTCCAATTGTTAGGATCAGCCAACTCACCATCTTGCAACTTTTCCCCCCTGTCATCAAAAAGTTGAATCCTTCCCCGCTCCGGAGGGGGAGACTGCAAGTCTTGAGAACTCTCTAAGTCCGAATCTTTGCGGTACCGGGTAACCTCAGGCTCCAATTCATCATCATGGCCGGGTTTGAAAACAGATTTCTGGTCAGATGTAAGTCCCATGTTGTCCATCATAGTTTCCCCAGCATTGAAAGCCTTCCCTTTACCTACAACTGTTGGGGGATGAGCTGGTTGCCTTCCTCCGGTTTTCTCTTCACCTTGAAGCACCTCGGGAGTTGTACTGCTGCCGTTTCTTCTGGTGTTCTGTTGTTTGCATCGTTGCTTTCTCTTGACGGACCTCAAGGGCTGTAAGAGTCAGATATACTCATTTTAATTCCCGGTTCAGCACAACGGGCTCCCCTCCAAGAGGTTTTAGAGTGAGACCAAGTACAATAATGTCAGGATCACAGTTGAGGGCTGATGTATCTCCTGATGGTACTAAGCCTTCTATCAGTACAGTCATACCCCTCCTTGACTATTTCTCAGTCCTTTAAAACTGGTCCCATTTCCAAACTCTACCCATCGCCTCCAGGCCTATTCCTCATGATATGTTGTAGTAGTGGAGAACTTTAACAGGTATCAAGGTGTCTTCATTATCATGGCCACAAGTCTTAGCTGGAGGATTGTTATCAAACTTCCCCTTGTCCTTACTAACTAGTGCCTGCAGTAAGTCACTGCCAGTCATGCGATTTAGACAGATATACCCTTTGATGTTGCCTCCAAACATCAGACAGTTCTGTCGTCCACAAATCCACAGTGGTCTGTAATATTTAGGTTGTTTGCTCAGTGGTCTGAAATTATCCCCTGTAACCTCAATCAGAATGTGCTGCAGTGAATGACATAAAGCCCTAACTATCAAAGACTGAGACCTGTGTGGACTGGACCCCCACACTAATTCCTAAAAGTGCAAGAGCGTCCAGGGTCAATAGACTGACTCCCAGAACTTTGATAGTACCCCAAAGGGTCTTTGTTTGTGCCGGACCTGGTGTTAATTTTAAATACATTTTTAGCAGCAAGAGAATTCATCCCGTTCATGCTAAGAAGTAAATTAACAAAATGATTGAATGAATCAAATTGAAATCAAGGTATCGCGACAGCCTCATTGTGCATGTATCTGTATGTACCTGCAGGTTGTCGATGGGGCTCTGGGTGCTGCAGTGACCTGAAGAGGGAGACGTCGAAAGTGAAACAACAGTGACAGAATATTTAGGTCTCCTGTCGGTTTCTAATGAAATGGGAGTGTGTTAGTGTGTGTGTGTGTCTCACCGAGGGGGGTTTTGGGTTTGAATGGGGGCAGTGTGACGTCAGCGGCGACACAAGGAGACTGAGAGCGAGATCTCTTTGCTTCAGGTCCAACAAGCTCCCTCCTCTGTTGGCTCACAGCTAGTGAAAGAAACAACAATCTACTTATTGTTTAAGACTCAAATGTGAGAGTTTGCTGCTTTTCAGAATTCTTTTCGGAATATTTTTCTAACAAAAAAAAAAAAACTGTTTGAAGACATCAACTTCATTTTACAACTGCTTTCTCCAGCTCTCTGTACCTTTAATGTCCATCCTGCTACATGCTTCCTTCTCCTCCCCTCCTTCCTCTGCACATCGCTCCAGTGTCTGGTTCTCAGGGCGCTCCGGCTGCAGCTCCTGCCCAGCAGAGGCGGCATCGACGTCGGCTTGGGTCACTGCTTCCACCTCCTTCTTCTGGATCTCCGGCCGCCCGTCACTCGACAGCGTAGACAGATCTTTGTCCAGTGATGACGAGGCATCGAGCGATGAGGGAGGCAGGACATCAGCTGGTTCCTTTTCTTCTTCTGTCTCATCTTTTGTGCTGACTTTTTTCCCTCTGGTAGATCTTCTCACTGTGGTTAAAGACAATGGATGAGTTTCATGTTTTAGAAAACAGTGAAGCCAAAGTGGATGTTTGAGTGTTTAGAGATTACATTTGACACGACTGCATAAAAGATATAGAGATGGTGTGTGTTACCAGGGGTTGGTCTGGCTCTCTTCCTGGCTTGGCCTCTTGTCCTGGTTGCTACCACTTCTTTTTCCTCCTCTTCCTCCTCTCCCACCTCGTCTACTGTCACAAAGTTCATACTTTCCTCTAAAACAGGAAGAATACAAAGCTTCACACGGACATCAACAAAAACATTAAAGATTTTACAGACAGGCTCTTGTTTTGGGGGTTAGAAAGTCACAGGACGAACCTAAATCACTAATCTGTGGCTACCCATTAGCTCAGGTAAAGCTAATAACAACAACGATGGCTGCATTCCATTTCGGTGAGCCATTTTCAGGGCTCTGGTGGAACTCACGAGCTGCGTTTCTTGCGGGGCCCACAACTCCCATGGGGTTTGACTCCACGTGGAAGACTGAACAAAACCGCATTGCAGCCAAAGACGATGCAGCCGGTAGAATTTAAAGGCAACTCTGACACTTAATTGAATGGAGCCATTGTTAATACAGAGTCACACCTGTGCTTTCCTGTTTTCACAAGGCAAAATACCAACTGGTTTGAAATCACACATCAGTTAAATGGAGATAATCAATAGTTCCCTGAAAAGGTATAACACACCTGTGTCGTCACCGTGTTTGCGTTTGGCAGATCTTGATGTTTTCTCAGCTTGCTCTTCGTCCGGCTTCTCTTCCTCATCACCGGCTGCTTCATCTAAAGTCAGTAAAGTCTGAAAACAGACACGACATCTTTACTGTCAGCGTTTCTGTATTTGTGTTTTCTAAGTTTTTGGTTCACAGCGCTTCACAGTAATCTAACACTTGTATTTCAATCTTACTCTTTACCTCTGGGTTTAAGGAGTCCACTGATTCGTCCTCCTGGCTGAGTGGGCGGGTCTCCTGCGTGCCTCCTTCTTCCTTTCCGTCCTCCTCTTCTTCTACGAACTCATCCAGAGTGACGAGTGTCTGCAGCTCTCCCTCCGTGATCTCCCCATCCCAGTCTCGGCTCTCCTGCGCTCCTTTCTCTCTGGCTTCATCTGCTCCCACCTCATCCAGAGTCACCAGCTCTGAGGTGTCTACCTCCACCTTCTCCTCATTTTCCCTCCCTCTCTCCTTCGCCTTCCTTGTCCCTGCCCTGTCACCTCCTCTGCTGCTTCTCCGGCTCCTTTGCTTCCTCTCTTCTCCCTCCCTGATCCTCCTTGTCCCTGTTGGGGACATTCTGTCCTTATTTCTTCTACCAGACTCTTCTGCAGCAGATGGATCATCAGGTACTTCCTTCAAATCATCAACTACCTGATACAGACTCTCCTCCTGGACGACCATTTTCTCAGACTCTTCCACAACTGTGGTACCACGTGTCGGTGTTTCTCCTTTTTTAGCTGACGCCTCCTCTTTTGCAGGTTTTCCTTCCTTTCGTTTTTCCTTCCTCCCTCTATCAGACACCTCTGTGGCCGTCAGCTCGTCTTGATCATCTTCCAGAGAATCTACGATCTGATACATGGGCTCTTCCTCCTCCTCTTCATTTTCGGCTGATCCTGAGACAGATGCAATGTTCTTGGTTTGCTTGTCATCATTTTGAGAAACATTCTCTCTTCTCGAACTCTCAGACTGTCCTGTGGGGGGCTGATGGTCAACTGTCTCGTCCTCCACAGAATCAAGGATCTGATATGTCACCTCTTCTTCATCGGCCACTGTTTCAGATACCTCTTTGTCAGCCTTCTTCAATGTTCCAGAGTCTTTTTTAGTTGTTTTAACTTCTTTCTTTGGTCTTCCCCTTTTTCGTGCTGGAGTCGGTCGATCATCCTTAACAACCTTGTCCTCCACAGAGTCCAACATTTGATTGGTAGCATCCTCCTCCTTTACAACAATGTCACTCTTCTTTGTTGGTGTGCTGTGTTTTGAAGGTGCTTTCTCCTCTTTCTTTGGTGTTTTTTCCCTGTTTCTTTCTTGGGACTCTCTGGCAGGAGTGGGCCTCCTTCTCGTTGGTGTGTCCTCTTTTTTTGTTTCCTCAATCAAAGCGTCTTTCTTACTTGTTCTTCCCCTTTTTCCTCTGGTAGATTTTGTTGGGACTGTCGGTTCATCATCTGCAGTCTCTTCCTCGACAGAGTCTAAAATCTCATATACAGCCTCCTCATCCACCACAGGTTTTTGAGATGTTTCTGTGAGATTCAATGTAATCTTATTCTCTTTCTTTCCTCTTGCACTCCTTCTTCGACCAGGCCTTTCTGTGGTGGTACCATCTTGAACCAGTTCGTCTCCAACAGAATCTACTATCTTGTACACCACCTCCTCAGTGGCCTCTTCGGTGTCTTTGTCTTTTTTACAGACCTCTGCAGTGGTGTCCATCTTCTTCCGTGTCTCATATCTTTTAACCGTCCTATACTCTTTCTTTGGTGATTTCTCTTTCTCTTCACCTTTGGATGCTGTGGTAGTGGCCCCACTCCTCTTTGATGGTCCATCATCTTTTCTGGCAGTCACCTCCCTTTTCTTGGTCCTTTTGTCCTTGTTGTCAGTCTCTGACGTAGTTGTTGGTTGGTCCTCCAAGGAATCAATTACCTGATACATGTGTTCCTGTTCCTCTATGGGCCCAATGTGTTCTTTAGATGTTTGGTCACTGGGAGTTTCAAATTGTTGGCTGTCATCTTCTTTTGCAGTCTGATCATCAATTGAGTCCAATATTTCAAACATTTCTTGATCAGGTTCAGTAATGTCACCGTCAAAGTCTTTTAAATCATCTTGAAAGTCACGGTGTTGATAAGGCTGGTCTTCATCTGGGATTCGGCTATCAGGATCTTCCACATTTTTGGAGGCTTTGCAGGATTCAACTACAAGTGTTTTCCCTTTGACCTCTTCTTTTTGATTTTTCTTCTTCCCATCTCCCTTGACCCTTGGAGCTTGTGTTCTACCTGTATCTAACACTTGGAAATTATCTTTATTAATTGTCTCTTGATCTTTATCCATTTCTTCTTTAACTTCTAATTTAGCATCAGATTTGTCATCTACTGGAGTTGCATCTTCCTCAGACACTTGCTTTGCTGTAGAACTGTCATCTTGGACAATGCGACTGTCCTCTTGACTTGAAGCTTCTTGGTTTTCAGCAACACTGTCTAACACTTGGACAGGACCATCTACTTCCATTTCACTGTCCTCCTCTGGGTGGGCGTTGCCTTTGTTGTCTGCACTGTCGAAGTCCTGATAGCTTTCCTCATGCAGAGTCTGACCTTCTTCAGGTCCAGTTTGCTGGGTTTCAGAGCTGCCCTCCATCTGTTCATCTGTTTGATCATCAAATGAGTCGAGGATTTGGTAGTTTTCACCATCATCCTCCTCTGTGTGTCTGTCAACATCCTCTTCTTTCCCTTCGTCTTTGCTTTTCTTCTGGTCTTTGAGTGTGCTGACGTTCAAATCAATCTCCTGACTCTGGCCTTGGCTCAACTCTTCTCCATGTCTCTGTGGAGGTGGATGCATCTCTGCTCCCATTTTGTTCTCTGACTGAAGAGTCTTTGCAGCAGTGCCCTCTGCTGACACTCTGTGGTCAGACTTTGCCACTGCGCCCTCTGTGACTTTTACTTCTTCTCTAAGTGGCTCCAGATGAGTTTCTGTTGATGCCTCGACAGCCGCTGCTGGTGTTATCTTTTCCCTTTCACGTCTAGTGGATGAGGAGAGGGTACTACGACCAGAGGATGCAGTGTTTGATGCTTTGGATGGAGATTTGGTCTTCTTCTCTTGTGTTTTCTGACCAGGAAGGGAAATGGTTTCACTAGATGGTGGAGAAGAAGAGGAGGAGGGCTTGGCAGAGGATGAGGGTTTGGTAGGCAATTTGGTGGGCTCAGATGAGTCTGTGGACTTTTTTGGAGACACAGAGCTTGAGCTAGAAGAGCTTAAACCTTTAGTTGACTTGGATGAGGACGATGAGGAAGATGCTGCGCTCTTGGAATCTCTCAAAGACCTTGCTGAAGTGTGTTTGCTACCAGACGACACACCTGAGCTTTGCCTCTCTCGTCTCACTCTGGGGGAGGACGAGGAGAAGCGATAAGGCTTGAGACGTGTGTCTTTCACGTCCTCACCAACTTCATCAACAGTGACAAAATCTTCCATGCTGAAATTTTGTCCATCAACCAGAGAAGTGTCTGAAGAAACAGCATCATCTCTAAAATCATCCTGACCCTGGTTGGAGGGAAAAGAAGGAATCGATCACTGAAACAATGACTCAGCTTATGCATACAAGTCCTAAATGAACAAGGACTGGAGAAAAAGACGAGGGAGAGCTGTCAGAGAAAATCACAACATCAGGGTTGGGGGTCTCATCACATCGCCTGTACAGATGAAAGTTTAAAAGTAGGGCAAACACAGGGACCACCAAGTTTGTGAGAAGAAAGGACGCAGCTGTTTACCATTCTTTGAGGTGTGTCTTCAGACATCACTGTCGTAGAGCTTGTGTTGTTCTTACTGGGGCTCTAGAGAAAACATTAAAAAAAAGAAAAGAAGAAAGATGTTTTTTGGGCAGGGTTAAACATGTTACAGCAAATTTCAATGACTGTACCAAATCAACCTTTTTAATGCCACGACAACCAGCTGCATTTAAGACATTTTGATGATAGTTTCACAATAAAATCTTAAGTTTCTTATTGTTTTGTTGACAACAAGAAAAAAAAGTGTATATTTTCACTTTCCTAATATCCACTGAAATTACTTTGTTGCTACAAATTATGCCATTTAAAAGCTCCACCCCACATTTTGGTGCTGACAAAAATACATTATCAAGAAGGAAATACTGAGTGAGATCTAAAGCCAGGCCTCACCTCCGCCTCACTGTGGGACCTGCTTGCTCGGGAGAGTCTGTGCTGGCGAACTGCTGCCGTGAGGACCTTGAACATTTCTGGGTCAATTGGAAGAAGTTGTGCAAAGCCTTCTTTGTGCATAAGTGCTGTGGCAGAGGGGGCAGGGCTGGAAGCAGCAGGGACGGTGTTTCTACTGCTGACTGCAGAGGCAGAGTTCAGATCAGCAGCAGAGGTCGAAGTTGTTAGTGACCCCTCGACATCTTTGTTTGGCTCAGGACCAACAGTGGAGTCCACGACGATCTCAGTTCCTGATTTCTCACCGTCCACTTCTATTGATGCATCACTTGAGGAAGCAGCACTTGGTCCTGCTGTGACGGGCTCAGACATGGTGGATTCACCAGGCTCACTGGTTTGCAGACCAGGTTGTGACCCATTATCAGAAAGTTCAGAGGGAGGAGGCTGGGCTTTAGTCTCTGTTGTGATCTCGCCTTGTAGACGCAGTTTTAGGCTCTTCAAACTAAAATTAAAAACAGAAAAGGTCAGTCAGAAGTCAGTTGCAAATGGCAGAATAGAGTACTTGTGAGTACTTAAGAAGTTTTTATATCAAAAGAGCGGCAACTAACAATTACTTCCATTTTCAATTCACAGTGCACAACCAACAGTCCAAGAACAAAGAATATTCAGTTTAAGATGATTTAACAACAAATTCTCACATTGGAGAAGCTGTAACCAAAGGATGTTTTGGCATTTTTGCCTGAAAAAATGCTGAAATGACACAGTTGCCCATTCATTTTCTGTCGATCTATTGATTGGATAATTGATTAATCTTTGCACAACAGGTCTCATGAGTCCTCTTGAACTCCAGAACACAAATCTATGCAATGAACAGGCCATCAGTTCAACCTGGACATCGTATAAAACTGCTCTCATCACAATGATTGTCGTCACGCTTTGGTAGCTAAAACTTGTTTTGTCAATCACAAAGCAACATACTCACGTCTCTAAATGCGTAACTTTAGTCCTGGAGAGAGAAAAAGAGTTGGTCAGTTTAGGTGTGAGGACGGGGGATTAAAAATGAAACATTTCATAAAGGCTGTGTGCAGAAACACAGATGCAATTAAAAAACTAATTAAAGCCCACTTCATTCCCCTCACTGACAGAAGGACACGTACCACAGCGGATGCTTTTCAGAGCTCTGACAGAAAGTCTTGCATTTCTCCACCACCTGCTTTACACCGCTGGAGTCGGCCATCTCGATGCATATCTGAGGTAGAGGACAGTCAGGGACAAAGAGAGTGAAAAGACAGAAAGGAGGGACAGATGAAGGACAAGCAGCAACAAGCCATGAGAGTCTGAAGTTGCAGTATATTCAAGCAAAATGGTTGTACTCAAACGTGGGCCTTTTTTAAGGAAAACTACTGAATTCAGCGCTTTAAGACCTGCAGATGCCCCGACACTTCAGGTCTCTCAACGTTCAAATGAGTGAACAGTGCGGGTGTTTGTGTTCTTGTACCCTGTTGGCGAGCGGCAGGAAGCCGACAACGGTTGCGATGGAGGCCACCGCTTCCATGACAACCCCGACAATGTCCACAGATGTCTCAGAAATCTCCACACACAGCAACCGCTCCTCCAGAGACTTTGACTCTGGAACTCCCTGAAGAGCAATAACAGTTGGCGTTAAGGCCAAAATATCTGCTTTAACTTGACAAAAGATTTAGAGAAATGATTCATGACTCACGGCGTTGCTCCATTTCATCAGATTCTTGTACATCACCTCCTGCAAAAACATGCAAGTCATGGATTGTCATAGATGCTGTGAAAACACGTTTTTAATCATATCTAATTTCAAACATTTTGGATTTCACACCAACATCCTGATGCTGACAGTGTTACAGCCCAGCGGGCGCCCTTTGGTGTCTTTCCCAGCATCCATACCTCACTGGATCCAGGATTCATGTCTTGCAAGACGAAGTGGACGCAGAGCCTGGAGCCTCTGACAGAAAACCGATCTTTCATGTGATCTCGGACAAAATTGCAGCACGGCGTCCAATAAGCAAAAAACACAAAGGCCTGGAGGTGAAGAGAGGAAACAATTAAATTCAAGCAGTGCAGCTTCATCAAAGGTCAGTTTAGGCGTCGGTTTGCACTCCTCACCCTCCTCTGCAGCGGCAAGACCACCAAGCTGTAGTACATCGAGTGAAAGTTCCACTTTGGGAAATACGGCCGGACCAGCTTTGCCACATCCTCATGTTCGTAGTTTCCTCCCGGCAAACCGGTCAACATGATGGTGGAAAACGCGGAACCATGACGACTGGCCTTCTAGAAAACACAACATTCAAAGCCCAAAGTGTAACTCGCGTGTCGTTCTAAGCCTTGTCTTCACAGCTGAAACTGAGCCTTCCTTACTTCGACCAGTGTTAAGCTGTGTTTGAAGCTATTTATCTCACATGTCCTACAGTCGACAGCTATGCACCCATTTGGCAATGAATACATCGACTCCATGAGCCCATGCTGCTTCTCGATGTCTTTTGCTATTGATTTGATCGAGGGATCCCTCGTGGCAGAAATTACAGACTGTGCATTTAATTCAACCCAACATCAGTCTGACTGAACACCATTTGGATGTGAAAACAGAAATAAAAGTAAATCTGGTGAAGTTATAGAGAGAAATGGGCTTACCACAATGTCGCCCTTCACTTTGACTGTCAGGTAATCTTGGAGTTAAAAGTGAACACAGACAAAAAGTCACCTTACTGAGTCAGTTAATGTAGTAAATATGGTGATGACCTATGTCAGAAAAACTGCCTCTCTTACTTGGGATGATGAACCAAGGAGAAATAGTCGGGAACAGGAAGGGTCTAGTTCTCATCGTGACCCAAAACGGTGAAACGCTGCCCTGTGGGATGCCAAAGTCCGCTGTTGGGATCGTTGCCCCAGCAAGAACATCCTTACCGTTTGGCAGAGCATTCTCAGGCAGTTTTGGTGCTGCACAAAAAAAGAGCAAAGTGTCATGTCAGTGATGAAGCTTGTTCAGAGAGAAGACTGTCAAACACACTTCAGAAAGGCTCTGCTTGCATTTACTGCGGGTCAAATTAAATTACCAATACCAAATAACAAAACTAAAACTGACATTACTTTAATTTTTCTCTGATGTTTTCGATTATTTTTCCAACCTGAAAAACAAAACATTTAATATCTTCTTTTTATTTCTGAAAACAGAGACTCACATGGTGATAAGGAGCTTCCCACTGGTATTTTCAGCCTGTGGATGTTACATCCGGGGGCTTTTTTCAGGAGACTGTACCAAACTCCGAGACGATCCGCATCGCGAATGAACGCAAATTCTACGAAGACCTGGAACACACAATCACACGCACACACATACGAGACAGGTAAGGCTAACAGGAAGTCTCTTTTTAAAGCCCTTTCAAAAGAAGTGTGTGTTTGTTGTACCTTGTTGAGGAGAGGCAGGAAGTTCTTGACAAAACTGATTTTTTTCAAAGCTTCTCGGAGGTCCCGGACCTCACTCGGTGAAATGTTTCTGATGAAGACTGTTCTCAATCCATCATCAAGCACAGGCTGCGTCAAGGACAGGACAAAACAAAGGGTTAAGAAGAGAACACAGATACAGAGGCACTGCATAAATGAATTTTGAACGTTTATCAAAAGTAAAAGCCAATAAAAGACCATTTTGACTGGAATATCCTGTGTTTACATCACTGTTTTACATCAATGTTGATAGTTTTCACCGTTAAAAATATGTTCCAGCTCCAGTCCACCAATGCCCACCTTAAAGGCCCCCCTGCCCCTCCCCACCCACCTCAGTAACGACTCTTTCCATCCATGAGAGGGACGTCAACAAACTCTTCAGGAGACAGAACCCCCGGAAAGCAGCTGGACCGGATTCTGTCTCCCCATCCGCCTTGAAGCACTGCGCTGATCAGCTGTCTCCAGTGTTCACAGACATTTTTAACACCTCACTAGAGACATGTCACGTGCCAGCCTGCTTCAAGTCTTCAACCATCATCCCAGTTCCCACGAAGCCAAGGACCACAGGACTTAATGAATTCAGACCCGTCGTCCTGACCTCTGTGGTCATGAAGTCCTTTGAGCGCCTTGTGCTCTCACACCTCAAAGACATCACCGACCCTTTCCTGGACCCCCTGCAGTTTGCCTACAGAGCCAACAGGTCTGTAGACGATGCAGTCAACTTGGCCCTCCACTTCATCCTCCAGCACCTGGACTCCGCAGGAACCTACGCCTGTTTGTGGATTTCAGCTCTGCCTTTAACACCATCATCCCAACCCTGCTTCAGGAGAAGCTCTCACAGCTGAGCGTGCCTGACTCCACCTGCAGGTGGATTACAGACTTCCTGTCTGACAGGAAACAGCGCGTGAAGCTGGGGAAACACATCTCCCACGCAAAGACCATCAGCACCGGATCCCCCCAGGGCTGCGTTCTTTCTCCTCTGCTCTTCTCCCTGTATATGAACAGCTGCACCTCCAGTCACCAGTCCATCAAGCTCCTGAAGTTTGCAGATGACACCACCCTCATCGGACTCATCTCTGATGGCGACGAGTCCG
The DNA here is from genome assembly GCA_037975065.1 of Chaetodon trifasciatus. Lineage (NCBI taxonomy): Eukaryota > Metazoa > Chordata > Actinopteri > Chaetodontiformes > Chaetodontidae > Chaetodon > Chaetodon trifasciatus. Next base: position 1,037,393 of record JBBMOE010000017.1, on the reverse strand, counting down.
CCTACAGGTGGGAGGTTGACCATCTGGTGACCTGGTGCAACCAGAACAACCTAGAGCTCAACGTTCTAAAGACAGTGGAGATGGTTGTGGACTACAGGAAGAACTCAGCCTCACCTGCCCCCATCACCCTCTGTGACTCCACTATTGACACCGTGGAGTCTTTCCGCTTCCTGGGAACTATCATCTCCCAGGACCTCAAGTGGGAGCCGAACATCAGCTCCCTCATCAAGAAGGCACAGCAGAGGATGCACTTCCAACGGCAGCTGAAGAAATTCAGTCTGCCAAAGACAATGATGGTGCACTTCTACACAGCCATCACTGAGTCCATCCTCAGCTCCTCCATCACCATCTGGTACGCTGCTGCCACCGCCAAGGACAAGGGCGGACTGCAGCATGTCATTAGGTCTGCAGAGAAGGTGATTGGCTGCAATCTCCCGTCTCTTCAGGTAAGATTGTGGCTGATCCCTCCCACCCCGGACACAAACTCTTTGAGACGCTCCCCTCTGGCAGGAGGCTGCGGTCCATCAAGACCAAAACCTCACGCCACAAGAACAGTTTTTTCCCGTCTGCTGTCAGCCTTATCAACAAGGCCCGGAACCCCCCCGACACTCTTCACACTCCTCCTCTGCCTCATCTGTCACACTGACACTACCATAACTCTATGCGTTACATTAACGCTCAGCTTTGATTTCTTTCTGAAAAAAACTGACTGTTTCTGAAGAAAACAGACTTGTGTATTTATATTTATATTGTTATATTTTTTACTTTTTAAGAGTATTTTTTAGTAGATTTGTCATGCGCCAAAACAAATTCCTCATATGTGTAAAATCGTACTTTTCTCTTTTTCTGATTTCTGATGTTTTGGTGAGACAATGGAGATGTATTTAAAGCAGATTAAAAATGATGAAGAGTTAATAGTGAGTGAGTGGGTGAGCCTGTGTGCATTACTTACAAAATTCATCCGCTTCATCAGTGATTGATAAAACCCAAGCTGAAACAGAAACATCACATTGGCAGCGTTACATACAATCTGTGTGACAATTAACTGTATCCAATCTGCTCCTTTGAATAAACATCTGTTTTCTGTGAAAATTTTCTGAGGTCTTGAAAACAATACATCATTGAGTGCGGCGCCATGCACATGCCTACCGGTGTCATTTCAATGCCATTGTCGACTACGCTGAAAAGGAGTTTAGAGCCTTTGAAAAAAATGCCGGTCCTCATGCCGACTTCGATTATTTTTTGCACATTCCCAACACTCGGCATCATGACAAAGGCCTGGGAGGAAGACGGAAACAAAAATGCGTCATTACTTACGTTTACTTTTAGTACTCCTTCCAACACCATTTTACATCATTCAATGTTGTTTCAGTCTCATATCAGCATCAACAGTGTATGTACACTGATGAGAGACTAAAACTAGTGCTGTCAAAAATATTGTGTTATTAACGCGTTAACGCAAATCAATTTTAACGGCGTCATTTTTTTTATTGCGCGATTAACGCTCTTTGTGACCTGGTGAACTTGTAGTTTTTTATAAGCTGTGGTGGCCACGGCTAGTAACGTTAGAAAAACTACAGGATCCGATTGTAAACCGGAAACAAAACTGGTCTTGCCTGCTTGCTAGCTGTAAAAAAGTAGGCTACCGGTTCGAAACGTCGAAATGGATGCGAACAAGGTTCTGAAAGGAAAGTTTAGTTTCAGAAAGTTACCTGATGGGTCGACTGACAAGACCAAAGTTATCTGTGTGTGTTGTCGGTGTGAACTGAGTTATCACCGTAGCACATCCAGTCTGAAATACCACTTGATGGCCAAACACACGGCGAATGCGAATTCTCCACCGCCTCCTTGTCAAAACCAGGCGACAATGGATGGCTTTCCACAGAGACATGTGGATACCACAGCTAAGAACAAGCTTACTGCAGCCATAGCCAAGTAATGTTCATTCTTTGTGGAGAGAAATAAGAGGCTGGGCTGATCAGCCTCTGGTGAACATACAAGCAGTACAGTCTGACTGCTTGTATGTTCAAAGGAAACTTAAGAAAGGAAAGTTTAAGCCTGGTTGAACTGCACTATAGGCACTTTGTAACTTTATCTTGTATCACCCTGTTTTGATCCCTTAGAAAGGGTTGTTGAAGGGCTTTTTTTTAAGTATTTATTTTTGTGTCATCTGTTTATTGACCGTGTTCAATTGTGTGAGATTTTGCTTCAGATGTGAATGACTGCTCAAAGTGAGAATGTTAGTGTGAAATAAAACACTACACGTTGTTTTCAATAAAAAACATTTGCACGAAGCAAGCCTATCCACTTTTCAATGTTGGTAAGAGTATTAAAATGATAATCAATGGGACATTTAGAATAGATAAAAATGTGCGATTAATTGCGAGTTAACTTTGACATTCATGAGATTAATCGCGATTAAATATTTTAATCAATTGACAGCGCTAACTAAAACGCAACACACGGAGCTAACAAACCAAACCGATGCAGATTTAGAACCTGGAGCCTACCATGCATGTCTGAGGAACAACGTAGATGTTTTCATCAGTATGTTCAAACCCAAATGGCGTGAGCAGTTTGACAATGTCGTCCTCTGTGTAGCAGCCATCGCAATACTTCGGCAGTCCGGTTATGAGCAACAGCTTCTTATCAAGTTGAAATAACTGGAAACATTAAAGAGAGAAAGAAAGAGGAGCAGTAATTGTTAGTTACTTTTTAATTAAAGATAAAAACAAGTGCACATCAATAACAACACACTTGCAAACTGCAGGCAAGTAAAAATACTTGAGATTTTGAGTCCTTTGTGCAATATCTATGTTCCTTAAACATTTATTAAGGACATTTTAGCGTTTTTGTGCATCATCTGAGGACAATAATGGAGGTCGGTCTCCTGCCTTCTAGTTTGATTTATATATTCAGTTGTAAATATTGTAATACTTCATGTAAGTGATTAGACGAAACCTACTCTTGGTGAGAGGCAAAAATTGATGCTGAGGCACGCTGTGAAAGAGACAAGAAAAATATTAAAATGGAGGAAAGAATGTAAAATTCTGATGACATACAGACATTTGTGAGACAAACAGTCTCTCTGTTTGATTTCTTACATATTCTGCCTTGATGCAGGTGTTTTTCTACCATCTCCCCAACAGTCAGAGGTGTTCCTGCAGTCGGAGACGGCCTGGACGCTGCTGGTTGCTGTTTGCTGACCGCTGCAGCTGTTGGCTTAGTCGTGACAGATGAAACTTTGGCTGACGCTGCATCCATTTGTGTCTTCACTGCACCTTCAGCATCTTCTAAAGATCAAATGTAATTAAGATGAAAACCAGGATTTTGAAAGACCAGTCGGATCCAGATCTACACCAATTAGCAGCCCTTCATTTCATGACCCACGGCTTCATTTTCCATCGATTTCAAATGAAGTCTCAAACACATTTCTGAGATATCTTCATAATAATAGGCAAGGTGAACTATGCAAGTAAGATCTAGAATTAATAGAAGTATTAATAAAGTTCTATGGGATTGAACATGGCATTTGAGATGATTGGTCTGCAGGTTAGCTGTAATTTATTTTGAGCCAATCCCACAAACACATCCTGCTCCTACATATTCATGACGTGTTTCATAGTAACCAGTCCACTTGACCCATCCATCCATTAAAAAGGTCTCCAACATACCATCTTGCATTGTTCTTGTCACCACCTTTGCCTCCACAGCTGCTTGCTGTTGCATTTGTGAAGCCTCTGTCTTGGTCTCTGGTCTTGGTTCTGACAGGGTGCTTTGCTGGACCTGTGGCGAAGCTTTGGTGGAGGCTTCAGTTGATCCGGTCTCCACTGTACTGGCTGGTGGTCCAGTCTCGTTGGGTTTGTCTGCTGAATTTTCTGGCACAGCCTCTGCAGCTGTTGGTTTTCTCTCTTCGCCTTCAGCACAGCTTCCATCTTCCATGGGCTCTGCCACTTCACCTCCTGCTTCCCCAAGCTCCATTGGTTCAGCGTCCTCAGCAGGTTTAGCTTGATGCTGAGCTTCAGACGCTGCCACCTTTTCTGTTTCATCACCCTCGGCTGTCTCTTTCAGCACCACCACAGATTCTTTAACACTGGTTTTTCCAGTTACAGCTTTTTGTTCAGAGTCATCAGCTGTGGACTTGGATCCTGAGGATGCTTTTTGCTTTACCACTGCTTTTTTCACAGTTCCCTTCACAGGCAGCTTTCCTGTTTTTACTGTTTTAGCTACCTGCTTGGTCGAGATGTTTTTTGCTTTGGAAACCAACACTTTTGATTTAGTGACAGTCGTTGGGCCTTTAACTGAGCTTTTAGCTGCAACTTTTTGACTGGTGAGTTTGCCTGTTGTAGCTTTTTTGGCTGCAGACGGTAAAGACTCTTTAAGCTGAGGCATGTTAGGTGTAGGGACAAGAACCTTCCTAGTGGTGGTGGTGGTGGTTTTGGATTTTGGAGTGTTTTGAGGTTTGGAGACACTGGATGTGTCAGGTTTTCTGTGAACAAAAGTGAGTCACATGGGTCAAAGTGTTTTTCTATGTTCTTTACTTAATGATAGTGCAGGAAATCAAAGGTTGAACTTTTTTAAATGACCATTATGACATTTAACATACAAACGGTGGACACAGTAGTTTTAAGTAGTTTTGGACTGTATCAAACAGGTGTTTCAAATTCATGCATCTGTTGTGTTAACATACAAACGTATGATTTCCCACTGACAGCACAAATTTAGGCATCAACTGGATATTTATAGTAATATATTGCCAAACAGACATAAAACCCTCCATTGCTGTGACAAAGAGGTCTGTATGAAACATGTCTTACTTCTCAGGAGGCTTCTTTTGCTCCGTTGAAACAGTCTCCTGTAAACAAGCAAATTGAGATTTGTTATTTTAGAAGAATCTGATTATTTACAATGTGACCACACTACAGCAGACAAATGTTAAAATGCATATTTACAGGAAAGCGTCATACCTTTCCTCCGATAACATGGATCTCTGTTCCTTTCACATTGAGGGTCTTCATGCTCGTCAGTTTCTGAGCATCTTCCTCTTTCTCAAAACACACGATTGCCTACATGTGTATACACACACACACACACACACACACACACACACACACACAAACACACACAAACACACACACACACGTGTTTTTATTACTTGTGGGGACATTACATAGACTTACATTAATTTCCTGGAGCCTTACCCTAACCCTAATCCTAACCATCACCACTATCTGCCTGTTCCTAACCCTGTACCTAACCTAACCTTACCTAACCTGTAACCCTATCCTCAGTCTTCACCCTAAGGGGACCTGCATTTTGTCCTCATAAGGCAGGTGAGTCCCCACAATGTGACTGTGTAAACAGATTTTTGTCCCCACAACGTTATAAATGCCAGGAAAATCTGCTGAAGTCCGACATATTTAAGTCTACGTAGATGTTTAAATGTAGATGTGAAAATATTCCGGCTCCATGTGCCGTGACTTTGCCGTGAAGGTTCTCCACCCCTGGTTTAAGGGTTTGATGCCCTTGTTATTGTTGTGGAGATACTTTGGATAGAAGCATCTGACCAAATACCAAAATAACAGCAACAGTTGGTGAAGGTTGCATCTCATGAAAAGGAAAAGCATTGCAAAGTATAGGCCACTGTTTCTGCACACACCTCCAGTTTGGACCGAAAAAGTACAACTGACTTGGTTTTTCCAAAGTGCTCCACAGCAGCAGACACATCATTGTGAGAGAGGGAACGCTGAATTCCTTCTAGTCGCACCATGGTTGGAGGTGAAGTTTTACCGGACTGTGCAAAGAGACAGAAAGAAAAACACAAAATTAGACCAAATATAGTGTTGGTCATCATGAATGGACAGAAGACAAAAATGCACCTGTGTTTAAAGTGTCCCATCAAATTTTAATGCCACCTGTCCTTTCAGGCAACATTATTTTATGCTTTATATTTAGCAATAAAAGTATTCTTTAGTCTGATCAAAGCGTGGTGCCGATAAGGTTGTGAACCACACACCTTTTGTGCTGTGGAAGAACTTGCTATGCTCTTCTGCAGGATGGGCTTTACTTTAGAGAGCTTTGTAGTCGATCCCTTCTTTGCTCTACAGGAAGAGACAGTAGCAGACAATCTCTTTGCTTCTGCAGAGGGAGAGGACGAGGAGGGTTTTGATGATGAGGACTTGATCTTGGCTAGCTCTGCCAGTAAGGCAGGAGCCAGAGTTTTAACCACGGTATCCAGGTCAGACTGCTTTGACAGACACTGGATAACTAGAAGGATGAAAAAGAAAAGCGAGTCAGGCAAAATAGCAGCATTACAATTGATGGTTGGATAGTCTCATAGTCTCTTATCTCAAAGTCTCATACACAGTATATAAGAAGCAGGAGGCAAGCAAAAAGTAATGTGAAGCTAAATATGTTTGACTGTTTCAAACTGAGCGATTAAATCAATAATGAAAACAATCTGTAGTTATAGCCCTAAACTGCAGAACTTGAAACGGTAAATCACAAAGAAAAGAATAAACATGAGACAAATAAACAAGAAATAAATGTTCCTATTTGTAGCCTGCACTTGTATGTACTGGGGATCTATTATAGGTACAGTTACGATCGGTAAAAATATGTCTTTAAACACGTTCTTTACTGACGTGCCGGGGGAATTAAAATGTTTGCCATTCTCAAACCTGATGACTGCAGTAGTTTCTTGGCCAGTTTCTCTGCATCGCTTGACTTTCGCGAAAGGGATGAGCCTTCTGAGGACAATCGGCTCTCATGGCTCCTCTTTGGTGGGGATCGTTTCTTGTCACTCCTCCTTGGTGGCGATTGTCTCTCGTCAACCCTCCTCTGTGGCGATCGTCTCTCATCACTCCTCCTGGGTGGCGATCGTCTCTCGTCACTCCTCCTGGGTGGCGATCGTCTCTCGTCACTCCTCCTCTGTGGCGATCGTCTCTCTTCAACCCTCCTCGGTGGCGATCGTCTCTCATCAACCCTCCTCGGTGGCGAGCGTCTCTCGTCAGCCCTCCTTGGTGGCGATCGTCTCTCATCACTCCTTCTCGGTGGCGATCGTCTCTCGTCACTCCTTCTTGGTGGCGATCGTCTCTCGTCAGCCCTCCTCGGTGGCGATCGTCTCTCGTCACTCCTTCTCGGTGGCGATCGTCTCTCGTCAACCCTCCTCGGTGGTGAACGTCTCTCGTCAACCCTCCACGGTGGCGATCGTCTCTCATCACTCCTCCTTGGTGGTGATCGTCTCTCATCGCCCCTCCTCGGTGGTGATCTTCTCTCTTCACGCCTCCTTGGTGGCGATCGCCTCTCGTCTCTCCTCCTTGGTGACAATCGTCTCTCAGGGCTCCCAGAACGTGACTGATAGTGGCAGAGGGTTGGGTGGTCATACCATGGGGAGCGAGAACGAGACCTGGACCTGGTGAAAGTCAGTCATTTTATAACTCAAATAATTCACAGCAAGTCTAGATTTTTCAAGGGACAAATCCAAAAAGGCTCAAGTGAATCTTGATGTTGATGCAAAAATTTTAGAGAGACATAATTCCACAATGCTGAGAGGTATCTCTGCCATTTACCCACATTACTGCTCACATCAGAATTCACGTCTGACAGACCTGCGAGTGTATCTGGAGCTGTGAGGTGATCTTGATCGGCTACTGCGTTTCTCCCTTCTTCCCTCTGAGCTATGTCGGTGACCGGGGCTGTCCGAGCGGGAAGAGGAGTAGCTTCCGTGTCTCGTTTCCTGGTGCTGATGCTGGGAAGTTGAGGCAGAGGGCTTGGCATCTTTACCTGCAACACTGAAGACAGAAATGGACAAGAAAATCGTAGGTAAAATGGCAGCAAAGGAAATTTGTAAAAATCATGAGGATACTGGTTCAATACTAGTGCGGTTACTACTACTTTGTCCTCAATTTGTTGTCCTGTACTGGTTTTGGAAAAGGGCTGAATTTCTGCCAGATGGGCTGCCGCTTGACAGGCAAAATCGGAGGTGCCATGACAATCTGGCTTTCAGACAACTTTTGGTGCGCCAGACGTTTTCTTCGGCTGTCTTGCAGTTTGAGCAGTCACAGCCATCTTGTTCAAATAATGGAACTGTAATCGGACATATCTGACTTGGAATTCCTTGAGGTGAGCTGCATGTCATGGCCGGTCAATTGATCTCCACAGTGTAAGCATAGAAGTTGCAGGTTCTGATCGTGCTAACAGGTAAATTCAAATGTGTAGCGTGACTTAACACAATGTGCAAAATCAATGAAAACTGCAGTGTCTGCTCAGCTTCAGAAATTTACCTGGGCCTGAGTGCTATCTCACCATCCCACTCTGGGTATCTGTGGAAAAAGATCATTCAAAGACATCTGTTAAAAGAGTAAAGGGGCCAAATGTTGACAACAACAACCATAGGTTTCTCTTTTGAGGTAGGGGGTCACAAAGCAGCTGTATTTAGGTGATCCCTATAAAAGGATATCAAGGAATTGTACAGGTTCTGCTGACTACGGTTACATGCACGTGTTTGGCCACCCCTGGTCAAAATTTTGTTTACTTGACTTTCAAAAAATTAACATCTTTAAAAGGGAAAATGGAAAAAACTGACCGTGCTCGCAGGAGTTTGCAGCTTTGGAGGTGAAGGCTGGTGTTCTGGTGAGAGAGCCAATCCTAGCAGTCAGAATAACCAACACACAGTTTAGAGAGGCCTCACTGTTACGACTGCTAACAGCTTGAATATCTCATTATCATTTTCATGATATTATCTGACACCACAGATATTTTATTCAACATTACAACGGTCTTAAAAAACTTCCTGAAATCTCCAAAGTTTGTGTCTACAAAAGCAAAACATATCCAATTTCTCTGAATCTTCATCCAACAACAGTCATCCAAAACAAAGTAACAACATTTCACCCAAGTGAGGAGCTAACAGCAAACAGTACATAAAAGGCTGTGTTAAAACCATTGTCCATTGTGAAAACATGTATCATATCATTAAGGACACCTCGACAATTACAGCTGACTTTATAGTCCACTTGAGTTCAAGGGCAACAAGTCTTCATCATGAAATATACAAATACAGGAGTGACACATCCAAGACAAAAAAAGTTCTTCTTCTTGGGTTTTTGATATTGTGATGTCTGGGTCTCAAAAAACATCTGGCATACCAGAAATCATAGTTTCCTCTGGTTTGGTGAAGGTCATCTCAGGGGGGTGTTTTTAATTCGCCAAAATGTAAAAGTCGGTGTTCCACAAAAAAAAAAAAAAAAGTAAAGACAGACGGTCAAAAAAAATCTCTGTTGGTTCACGAAGTGTGACAGTTGCTGGTTGCTTTTGCTTTCATAGTTTTTGAGTTAATTTTTGTGACACAAAAATACTTAAAAAAAAACACAAAAAAGGGGGAGCTTGGTTCCATAAAATTGCAAAACTGTAATTCCTTCCGTTAGACATCACTGACAGCAAAAACAGAGACAACCACGAAACACGCTTCTCTTCCGATTTGCAGATTCTTCCTTGTCATATCCTCCAAGTCCTTGGTTATGTTGTCAACAACAGTCTCAGGAGTTGGCCATCTCTGCATTTTATATCATATTATGCAACAGTCATATGTCAGTGGAAACCTGGCAATTGCCATGACACACCAATGATTTCATCTGTTCAAAATATACAATGACATTCTCAGCATGTTTAAATTCAGTCAATTCACAAGTAAATCAGCCTCTAACCTTGAATTACAGATAACAATATACAGTTACCCATGACTTGGATCCTTGAAACATTTTGGTATATTTAGTTTGCACCAAAATGGTTGCAGTCTCCAAATAGAAATTACTGATCCAATGACATTCAAAGAATATCTGACATTAATGCTTTCAAATAGGCTTGAAAGTCTTGCCGTTTGGGCAGCAGTAGCTCACTCCGTGGGGACTTGGCTTGGGAACCAGAGGGTGCACTGTTCAATCAGTACAGAGTGTGGAATGGAAGTTGGAGAGCTGCCTGTGCAAGGTACAAAACCACCAACTGCTCTGGGTACTCTCTGGCATCTCTCCATAAATACATACATAAATACATGTCTATAGCTTGTTTGTGCATATTTTTGGGCCTGTGAGTATAAATTAACAGGGTGAAAAACTTTCACTTACTCTAGAGGTATTAATAAAGTATGCCTTCTTCTGCTTCACAGACTTTTAAACAATTCCAACCCTTTAGTACCTCCCGACAAAATAAGAAAATGAAACAATTTAAATTGCCGTTTTAAATAAAAAAGGACAACAATTTGAGATACAATACAATAAACAACTGACAATTTCCTCAAGTGAGAGCAAACAGAGCACGGTCGTCCACTCACCTTCATATGAGTACACTCTTTGTTACACAGAGAACAGGTACGTGGAAAGATTTTTGGTGAGGCCGCTGCATAGTCATGCATCATGGCAGCCGTTGGCAAATCCTTGGAGACTGACATTGTTGCTGGAGGCTGCCTGTTGGAAGTCGGCAAAGTCATGTGATTGAAGGTCATCAGAGCCGGGATTGGTTGAGGCAGAGCTGGAGGAACAACGATGCGGCGAGGATCACCAGGGATAAACACTGGTTGCTGCATGGTCCCTGAGGCATCAGCGATGCTGGGGATGAAAGGAGCAGGGGGAACAGGTTTTGCAGCAGAAAAAGGTGGAGGCCACTTTGCTTGCCCCGTCTGTGATACCGCTTGCTTCTGCGTCTGCTGCTTTTTCATCTGTTCAGCAACTGCTGACCCTTGACCTTGAGTTTTACTGTCATCCCTAGTGCCACTGCCATCATTACTGCCAATAAGCACAAGGCCAGGTCGGCTGGGATGCACGCCACGTAACACAGTGCAGAGTGGTTGTGTTTTCAATACTGACTGGCGATCTGCCTCTGGTTCTTTTGAAGGTGCAGTCTGGTTTGGTTGGGTCTGTAATCGCTTGGTCTGATTATGGGTTGGGGGAGTCCCAGAGTTCAGCACTGAACTGTACGAAGAGCTGAGACCTGTAACAGAACTTGTCTGCTCACGTGAAGAACCAAAGGCACTACTTTTTACCTCTGTTGTATTTTTTTGCAGCAGTTCTTGACTGTGTCTGCTGCTATCGTAAGTGTCCATCAGCAACATACTCCCAGTCCCACCACTGTCAGCTCTACTGCCACTGGTCCTTCCAATCTCATCCCCAGTCCCTCCAGTATATTTGGCACTGTGTCCATAGTCAATCACTTTAGTTGGCTGGAGAACAGCTGATGACATTGCTTCCTGGCACATCCCTGCCCCTCCAGAAGTACTCAAGTTGTGACTGTCCATTCCACCCTGGTTTCTGTTGGGCTGGGGTTCAGGGTAGGGGTTTGGTTGAACTTCTGTTGTATCCCTCTTGGTCTTCCGAAGGCGGATTTGCCGCAAAATGAATGGCAAGCTAGCAGGAGTGATCTGGTCTTCAGGGTAGGAGATGAGTTCTTCCAGGTCCTCTTTCTCAAGTCCAAACTGCTGAAGGATGTTAGCAGCCGATTCAAAGGTGTACCTGGGCCGGCTGGATTCTGTAGAGGATGTAGGTCTGTCTGGCACCGTAGAGTCATAATTACCTAACCCTGAAATGGACTGCATTTCATGGCCTCTTTTACTGGGGGCATTAAACCTACCATCACCACCACTAGCACAGCTGGATGAAGAAGATGATGAATAAAAGTTAGAGTCATCAGGAGTGGTCCTTTTGTAGCTCGACGACCAATCCACAGAACTACTGCCACTTTCCGTGTCCAAGTGTCTATGTCCTTGAGAGGCAGAGGTTGAGGAAACTGGGAAAGAGGCTAGTCCTGTGCCTGAGGAGTGAAATTCATTCCTTTGTGTGGTGGTAAAGCAAGTGCCCTGCTCTACGGGCTGATGCATCGGTTTGCTGAGAGGCCTCACCCCCTCTCTGGCTCTGCTGATATGCATGTCAATTGTCCGCTCTATGTCCTCATCCATTATGGCTCTACTCTGTTCAGGCTTGTAGCTCGTTGACTGAGACATCAGTGGTGGAAGTATTCCCCGAGAGTTGGCAGGAATTGAAGAGGAAGCTCCAGAAGAACTGAAACTGGATCCAGGTCCAAAGTGAGAAGCTGCTCTCCGAGGGTCCCTCTCTGCTGATATACTGGAAAGTTCACCCTGCCTCTTGGTGGAACTTTGGTCCCCAGAGGCATAGGGGTTATACAGGGGATGGGACATGGCACTGACGATCTTCAGAAGGTTTATGATGGTCACAGCTGTTGGGGATGGAGGTGCTGTTGGTATGTAGGGAGCAGGTGGGTTGGAGTTGGCTGGAAAGGTTGCAGCTCGGTTGCAAATGGCGAAAGCGTTGCTTATCTGTGTCAGTGCTAGCGGAGACTTTCAGCTGAGCCAACTGCAAGGAGTCAGCCTGCTAACCAATCAGTAGCAAGCTCCCTGGGAGCCCTCCAAGTAAAGGGCTCGTTAGGGGCCCTAGAGGAGAAGGGGTACAATGCTCCAAAACCAATGCAAAGCTGAAAAGTCAAAACACAAAGAAAGGGGTTATTGAGTGGGACTGGACATCAGCTTCTTTGATGGGTAAAGTCCATCATCTGGAAAGTCGTGTCTTGAGTAATCCACTCTAATGCATCCTGTTGGACACACATGTCGTTCTTTTTATTTCAGTTCCTGGTCTTCACTAGTAAGAAACAACAGAGGAGGCAAAAGCAACAAAGCACAGATAAAGAGAGAAACAAGTTTACTGTTGTTAACAGGAAACATCCAAAACAGACACAAAATAATTGGACTCCTTTCCATGCTCATACCTGCTTTAAACAGTTGAGACTTAGCACCAGCAGACAGACAAAGCACATTGCAAAATGTAAAGCAACTACAAGGAACTTTCATTTTGAACCTGCGGACAAAGGCAATTATGTTTCCCAGAATGAAGACTGCTTTTACCAGGGGCACCACTGCCTCATGTTGTAAAGCTAGCGCATGCATTTGTTTTGGAAGGAAAGACAGATGCAATTCATTTTTCATTCCATTTTTATTTTTTACACACAGCTGTTTTCAGGATGTATAGTGATAATGTAATGTGTCTATTTGTGGCTCTGTAAGATTAACAACTAATATTACAACAGTGAAACAAAGTAAACTTTGTTTTAGCACTGTTCATACACCAAGGCCACATGTAAGCCTCTACCAGATTTGGTTGCTTTGTGACATTATTTTTGTGTAGAACCTTAAAACTATATACATTCCCGAGTAATGTTACGTCTTCATAATAATTTGCCAACAGCAAGATGTAGCTCGGTAGCAACGGCAACACATAAATGTTACATTCAGGATCAGTTTTGAATTCCTTCAAATCCTGCAATTCTCTGTTCTGTTGAATGATTAACTAAGGTTGTTGCTGTAAGGTCCAAGAATCACAGAAAAACCCAATGTGTCTCAAATATTATTCAAAAGTGAACACCTATGGCATTCCAAAACTTTCCAGGGACCTCTACTGCTTAACTTCCTCCTATATCCAGTTGTACAGAGACACCCATTTCTTGCAAAGCTTTTCATTCAGAACAATGAACAAAGAGAAAAATGTTACAACTGGTACAAAACAGCAAATCTCCACAATCTCTAAAAAAATTATGATAAGCATATTCCCTTGGTTTGGACTGTGGATAGTGTTACGACAGCACGGCAGCTACTCGCCGGGCTGATTAAGAGCTTCCACTATTTCTCGCTAACACTCGTTTTTGACTCGGTCTTCCTCGCTTGAGGAAACATCAAACAGGCAGGGGTACTTGACAAACTTTTCCTCTCTTTCGTTGTCCCAGCTGACAGCAGCAGCCACAGCATCCCTCCTCCTCTGTAGTATAATTTTTTCTAGCAGATCTGTGATGACTTGAGAAAAGCTGTTACAACTATTTGAGCTGTGTTGATCATTGAGCTGAGGCATTAGGCCCACAAGCATTCCTGAGCAGAGGTTTTCAAGGATTTTTGTTTGACTCCCAGGTGTCCTTCTGTGCTGTGAACTTTACCCTAGTAATCTCACGTAACCTTACTGTCTCACAGTAGCCTTTAATCATGTGTTCTACAGCAACTCACAATCATGTGTTGGTGGTATAATTTTTTCTAGCAGATACGTGATGAAAAGCTGTAAGCAATAGTAACCAATAGCTGATTTTGCGGAGTGTGAAGCTGTAGTAGACACATTAGAGTCAAGGGCACACTGGGCTCATGAAGCATTCAGTCAACACTCTTATCAGGGGCTTTCAGGGACTTTCCTACAGCTCATGCACAGGTGTCTTTGCAGCTGTTTCTCTGTGCTGTGAAGTTAACCCTGGCAAATCTCATATGGCTTTACTGTCTCACAGTAGCCTTTAAGCATATATTCTCTTATAACTCACACTTGTGTGTTTTACCATAACTACTGATGAATTGAACGTTCTTATCATCTCACCATGGTTTTGATATAATCCTAAAAGTGCACTTAAAGACAATACTACTCTGTATTATGCTCTTGTTACTCTTAATTATGTTTTGATAATCTTTTTTAAAAAACGGCACAGACGACGGCTGAGAAATCATGGTGTAATTTGTGAAGAAACTGATAAAAAGAAAAAAGGTGTGCCCTGAGGCTGCCCTTTTGCTGAGTCAGCATTAAGACAAGGAAAAACGGGAAAAACCAAGGCATACCAGCTGCCAAGAGATTACCTAATGGTGTAAAGTTGCAGAGACTTTGGAAAACAACTAGAGGATGCCCCAGAGGCACGGAAAACCAGTACCAAACTGAATGTAAGACAGGGCATCTAGAACAAATTCTCCTTTATGCCTGGCATTTAAGTCTTTGCTACCCAGAATTCTGACTCCTGCTGATTTTTACTGAACACAAGAAGATTTTTCTGAACAACTGAACACAGCTGAACCTTTGACTTTCGGTCCATGTGGCTTGGAACTTTGGTTTCAATACACCGCACCCCCTCCTCCTCTTCGCCATAGTTACCTGACTGTGCTCCAAATAGACCACCTGATTGGTCACCGCTACAGTACATGTCATGGGAGATGTCACACTAGACAAGTCGAGAAAAAAAAATTATGACATCCGACTCCTTGCATCGGGGTCGTTCAGCTTGTCACACTATGTGGATACAGACGTCCGACTGCTGTTCATGATCGGCCACAACAAAATCATTTTGTGCTGTCTGATCCAGGCATTAGAGGAGGTCTTCGTTTGGCCTTTAGACAATGTGTTTAACCTAGTTTTTCTGAATCTTACCACGGCCTTACTGCCACATCTACATGAGATGTTCACCTTTCATTCATCAGTTCTCATCATTGGTGCCATCGCTTGAACAAACATCCAAGAAAGGCACAAGCGTTACAGCGGGGGGGCACCAAACTACTGGCTGACATTGTCCACCATTTATTTACGAGATAATAGACAGATTTATCGTTAGTTGCAGCTCTAACGGTTATGGCCTGTTGGGACACTTGGATACAACAAAGCCATTGGTTGTGTTATTAGGAGCACCTGTGCTTTTCACACTGTGACATTTGATACTTTGATATTTCTCAAAGTTATGAGAAATATTGACATGAATGCAAAGTAAGGCCTCCAAACAGGATTGAGTCAACACTTCTGTCACAACGTCTGAGTATATACTTAAGAGAAGCACTATAATAAAGTGCATTAATTGACCCTCATGGTGCCCACCCACTCTTGGGGGGACGTTTCCACTACACGGCTGGCGGCGTAGGTTAGCAGTTTGAAACGCGAGGCCTTGAACAAACTGTCACTGACGCAAAGGTCGGGTAAGTCAGTTTTGCATTAAACGTGAGCATCAAAACCTTCAAAGTGTCGTTAAAAGTCTGTTTAATTTCCTAAGTCAAACACGACCTGCTCGCGGGGCCAAACACACCTAACCTGGTTGTAACTCGTCTCGTGCGCTGCTGCTAGCAAACGCTAACTGACGAACTCGTTTTCAGGTTTTTTACGAACACAAAACACGTTTCCGGAAACAAACATCATTTCTGACTCCGCGGTTTTAGAAGTGCGTTTTTCTTGCATACCTTGCGTTCTTTGAGTATCTCTTGCAGCGTCCATGTCCACAAACTCTTCTTTGGGCTGTCCACAGATACCTTAAAATCACTAACTTCCGGTTCGTAAAGATTCCGGTTTTTGTGTTCAGCCTTCAGAGTAAAAGCACGATGGTTTGAAAACCTGAATACCTAAATTGATCGAAAAGTTCTAGAAGTGTTTGCACGAAGGGAATGTGCACTAGCATAGCTAATAAATCTAAAATGGTTCTTAACGCCTCTGACCTTTCGATATGATGTGAAAGATGTCACTGTAGCCTTTATTTAAACACTTTAAAAAACAGGTTTTAATGATTTCCCCCCTTGTTCTGTCTCAGGAAAGTCGAAACCTGATGAAAGTGATGTGTTTTAGCCAAGGAGGAGTCTGCCACATTACAGTCTGCTGCACTTAAACTCCAGACATCACAGCCAACACCACTCATGTTGTCTCACACCTCAATGACCTACTGCATGAAGAGAGGACCAAAGACTCTAAGAAATGGAGTCTGTGGTCCTGGCTGACTGAGGGAGGATGGAGAGCGACATTGCTGAAGACATGGACACCTTCGCTTGCTTTCCTGACAGTATTTATGTTTGTAACCTGTTGTGCCATACCTTTCGTTAAAGCTTTAATCACTAGTCAAATCCTCTGTAGGACAGTTCATGATTCAGTCAGAAGACGATTGCTCTCTGGACTGGGTTCCACCCTAGGGTTAGGTTTTGTTAGGGTTAGGGTTAGTCACCCTATCCTGACTTTCACGATTTTGACACTATTGTTTAATCAGTGGTTAATGTTGATTTGTGATGATCTGCTGACCATGACACACGTGTTATTATCTACTGAGTAAGTGAACATTTTGTCCTGATTGTACGACACATTATGCCGTGCCTATTGTGCTGACATTGCTCTGATGATAGAACAAGATCGTCCTGATTACAAGATAATGTATTGTATATAATCTGACAACTTCTGCTCTGGGCTCTTTCTTGCCACCTCACACTCGAGACAGCAAGGAGGGAGTCCGTCTGCCGGCGTCAGAATTAACTCTCAGACAGACGACGAACGACTTTGTGCTCTTTAGTACAAAATTGCCAGAACACTATTTACACAGAGAAAATGCAAACTAATGCATGTTTTCATCCACCACCAATTTTTTTCTTAACAGAGATGTGATGATTTAATAAAAGCTGTACTTAATGGTAATCAATAGCTGTAGTAGTGAATATGAAACTGTAGTAAACACATTAGGGGTCATAGACACATCAACCCCGGAAAGTATTATGGTCAACACACCTGCCAAGGGCCTTCAGAGACATTCCTATGGCTCAAGCACGGCCACCTTTGTGGCTAGCTCTTTGGGTAAACAGGTTCATCCTAGTAGTCTCAAATGGCCTACTGGCTACCAGTGGCCTTTAGTGTGTATTCTCTTCGCCTCATACTTTCTTATACCTCATATTCATGTGTGATTGCTGATAAATGAAGTGTTCTTATATACTTACCATGATTTTACGGATGAAGAACATGTTCTTATAATCTTGCTATGATCTGATATAATCGTAAAGTATTCTCAATAACCATATATGTTATTATGATCCTATAACAAAAGAAATGAACAATAAATTGAAAAATAATGGTGTAATTTAGAACAAATCTTGAGGAAAAAGGAAAAAAGTGTGCTCTGAGGCTGCACTGTCACTAGGTCAACACCGGCTAAGAATAGGAGGAGACTGTTAAGGCAAGTCAATTGCCCAGTGATAACCTAATGGTGTGAGAGATGCAGACTTTAGAAAGAAATTAGAGGAGGTCCCAGAGGCGGGAACAGACCCTTACCAATCTGAATATAAGACAGAGCACTGACCAGTGCAACTCCTTCGGGTTTGTACCTTGTGCATATCTGAACTATTCTCCTTATTGCCGGAAATAAAGCCTTTTTACTCTTCAGGATCCTGTTTCCAGCTGATCATTTTTAAAGTCCCTCAAGAAGATTTTTCCTTGAACAATTGGTCATAGCTGAATTTTGATTTTTGGTCCTTTGTGGCTTGAAACTTCGGTCTCTCACTACCACAACACACTGCATTACGGTTTGAGCTGGCGAAGAGGGGACAAGGAGACAATCAAAAGACCTCCAGTCAAAGCTCAAAGGAATGAAACCAATGAAGAGAACATGCTGGATGTATGACGCGTGTGTAACCTTCCTCACATTAACATCTGATGCTTTAGTCACATGTTGCACAGCCAAGCTGAGCGGCTTTTTTCAGATATTTGGAATTTGTTGGACTTCCAGTGTTTCCATTCAGGAGTCTGAACTGAAAATGAAATCGGGAAACACACTCACAGTGTTCAAGTCTTTACTCTTGTTTGTATGGGTTGACCAAACAAACAGACACTGCAGAGCTGGAGGGAGTCTGAATCCCAACTGGGAAATTCACGCTCAAGTATTTATTAGTTATTACGACAGGTGTATAACTGATATTATTTACATGAAACAATGTGCAAGATGGCAGTTAGCCACAGTGACATAAGCTGCACGGTACATTTGTCCAGCATTATCATTTACATGTTTGTAAGACAATCACTACATAAATCGTTAGTTGAAGTCTGGATCAATCAGAAACGGAGCCGTGAGCGCTCTGTGTTGAACTTCTTGCTGGTTTCTGCTGAAGCTTCCGGTAATGTTTCTGAAGAACACAGAGAACACAAACAACGTGAGGCCAAGTGTGTGTTTCGGTGTGTGTGTTTTTGTGTGTGTCTGTGTGTACCTGCAGGTTGTCGTAGTGTCTCTGGCCGCTGCAGTGGACGTCCTTGGCGGCGCTCTCGCTCAGGTAGAAGACAGAGCAGAGGTTACAGAAATATCCTGATTTGGGGACGACAAACTCCTGACCTGCAGAGGGAGACAGTGAAACAAGAACATTTAGGTCTCCTGCCGGTTTCTAATGAAATGGGAGTGTGTTAGTGTGTGTGTGTGTCTCACCGAGGGGGGTGCTGGGTTTGAATACCGGCAATTTAAAGTCAGCGGTGACACAAGGAGACTGAGAACGAGATCTTTTTGCTTCAGGTCCGACAAGCTCCCTCCTCAGTTTACTCACAGCTGGAGAAGAGACGGAAACAACAATCTGTTTATCGTTTGAGCCCCGACGATCACACAAAGCTGTTTGAAGCTGTATTAAGGACAATTCAACAGTTGTGGCTCCTCTAATTTGCTGCTTTTCTTTGTTTTCTTTGATAGGAAAACACTTTGGGAGGATTTAAGGACAGTTAGTCTGACAAAACAAGCAATCTGAAGACTTCAGCCGCGACATTTTATTCACTAAATACATCAGTAATCGATGTAATTGCAGCCCTACTTGTAAAATAAGTGTCTGCAATTTTCATCCACTCTGGAGTGAGTACCTTTAATGTCCATCCTGCTCCATGCTTCCTTCTCCTCCTCTCCTTCCTCCACACATCGCTCCAGTGTCTGGTTCTCAGGACGCTCCGGCTGCAGCTCCTGCCCAGCAGAGGCAGCATCGACGTCGGCTTGGGTCGCTGCTTCCGCCTCCGTCTTCTGGATCTCCAACCGCCCGTCACTCGACAGCGTAGACCGATCTTTGTCCAGTGACGACGAGGCATCGAGCGATGAGGGAGGCAGGACATCAGCTGGTTCTTTTTCTTCTTCTGTCTCGTCTTTTGTGCTGACTTTTTTCCCTCTGGTAGATTTCCTCACTGTGGTTAAAGACAATGGATGGGGTCAAGGCAATAAATGAGGAAAACAAATTAACGAATCAAGTTTGATGTTTTAGAACACAGTGAAGCCAAAGGTGTGTGTGAGGGTGTTACCAGGGGTCTGTCTGGCTCTCTTCTTGGCTCGGCCTCTTGTCCTGGTTGTTTTCACTTCCTTTTCCTCCTCTTCCTCCTCATCGACCGTCACAAAGTTCATACTTTCCTCTACAACAGGACAAAAAAGACAGTTTCCGACAAACATCAACACAGAAACTTTGTTTACAAACAATTATGGCTCTCATTTAGGAGGGTATAAAGGGGACAGTGCATTTAAAATAAACCTTTCTGGATACAGCTTTTGCTTACATGACAGAAACATGAGCTTCAACCTGGACCACATATTTATCATTTGCCTCCATGGGACAAACACAATCTGCTTACAAAAACTTCATCCCCTCGCAGTTTTAACCAGAGACCCTCGTCTTCACAACCACATTTACACTTAGTCTCTTCATGCATCTGGATGGATCAGATGTCTTATGTGAAAAAAACTGAGTGTAAATGCAACCGAGAGGCATTCGAGTCAAACTCAAAGCTGATGTACTGATCGTTCTATATGTTGACAGAATAGCACACACACACCTGTGTCGATGTGTCTGCGTTTGGCAGATCTTGATTTTTTCTCAGCTTGCTCTTCGTCCAGCTTCTCTTCCTCATCACCGGCTGCTTCATCTAAAGTCAGTAAAGTCTGAAAACAGACACGACATCTTTACTGTCAGCGTTTCTGTATTTGTGTTTTCTAAGTTTTTGGTTCACAGCGCTTCACAGTAATCTAACACTTGTATTTCAATCTTACTCTTTACCTCTGGGTTTAAGGAGTCCACTGATTCGTCCTCCTGGCTGAGTGGGCGGGTCTCCTGCGTGCCTCCTTCTTCCTTTCCGTCCTCCTCTTCTTCTACGAACTCATCCAGAGTGACGAGTGTCTGCAGCTCTCCCTCCGTGATCTCCCCATCCCAGTCTCGGCTCTCCTGCGCTCCTTCCTCTCTGGGTTCATCTGCTCCCACCTCATCCAGAGTCACCAGCTCTGAGGTGTCTACCTCCACCTTCTCCTCATTTTCCTTTGCATTCCTCGTCCCTGCCCTGTCACCTCCTCTGCTGCTGCTCCGGCTCCTTTGCTTCCTCTCTTCTCCCTCCCTGATCCTCCTTGTCCCTGTTTGGGACGTTCTGTCCTTATTTCTTCTACCAGACTCCTCTGCAGCAGATGGATCATCAGGTACTTCCTTCAAATCATCAACTACCTGATACAGACTCTCCTCCTTGACGACCATTTTTTCAGACTCTTCAACAACTGTGATACCACGTGTTGGTGTTTCTCCTTTTTCAGCTGACGCCTCCTCTTTTGTAGGAGTTTCATTACATTTTTCCTTCCTCCCTCTATCAGACACCTCTGTGGCCGTCAGCTCATCTTGATCATCTTCCAGAGAATCTACGATCTGATACATGGGCTCTTCCTCCTCCTCTTCATTTTTGGTTGATCCTGAGACAGATGCAATGTTCTTGGTTTGCTTGTCATCATGATCATCAACTGTCTCGTCCTCCACAGAATCAAGGATCTGATATGTCACCTCTTCTTCATCGGCCACTGTTTCAGATGCCTCTTTGTCAGCCTTCTTCAATGTTCCAGTGTCTTTTGTGGTTGTTTTAACCTCTTTCTTTGGTCTTCCCCTTTTTCGTGCTGGAGCGGGTCGATCTTCCTTAACAACCTTGTCCTCCACAGAGTCCAACATTTGATTGGTAGCATCCTCCTCCTTTACAACAATGTCACTCTTCTTTGTTGGTGTGCCATGTTTTGAAGGTGCTTTCTCCTCTTTCTTTGGTGTTTTTTCCCTGTTTCTTTCTTGCAACTCTCTGGCAGGAGTGGGCCTCCTTCTTGTTGGTGTGTCCTCTTTTTTTGTTTCCTCAATCAAAGCGTCTTTCTTACTTGTTCTTTCCCTTTTCCCTCTGGTAGATTTTGTTGGGACTGTCGGTTCATCATCTGCAGTCTCGTCCTTGACAGAGTCAATCTTATCCTCTTTCTTTCCTCTTGCACTCCTTCTTCGACCAGGCCTTTCTGTGGTGGTACCATCTTGAACCAGTTCGTCTCCAACAGAATCTACTATCTTGTACACCACCTCCTCAGTGGCCTCTTCGGTGTCTTTGTCTTTTTTACAGACCTCTGCAGTGGTGTCCATCTTCTTCCGTGTCTCATATCTTTTAACCGTCCTGTCCTCTTTCTTTGGTGATTTCTCTTTCTCTTCACCTTTGGATGCTGTGGTAGTGGCCCCACTCCTCTTTGATGGTCCATCATCTTTTCTGGCAGTCACCTCCCCTTTCTGGGTCCTTTTCTGAGGCTGGTCTTCATCTGGGATTCGGCTATCAGGATCTTCCACATCTTTGGAGGCTTTGCAGGATTCAACTACAAGTGTTTTCCCTTTGACCTCTTCTTCTTTTTGATTTTTCTTCTTCCCATCTCCCTTGACCCTTGGAGCTTGTGTGCTACCTGTATCTAACACTTGGAAATTATCTTTAATATTTGTCTCTTGTTCGTTGTCCATTTCATCTTTAACTTCTAATTTAGCATCAGATTTGTCATCTACTGGAGTTGCATCTTCCTCAGACACTTGCTTTGCTGTGGAACTGTCATCTTGGACAATGCGACTCTCCTCTTGACTTGAAGCTTCTTGGTTTTGAGCAACACTGTCTAACACTTGGACAGAACCATCTACTTCCATTTCACTGTCCTCCTCTGGGTGGGCGTTGCCTTTGTTGTCTGCACTGTCCAAGTCCTGATAGCTTTCCTCATGCAGAGTCTGACCTTCTTCCGGTCCAGTTTGCTGAGTTTCAGAGCTGCCCTCCATCTGTTCATCTGTTTGATCATCAAATGAGTCGAGGATTTGGTAGTTTTCACCATCATCCTCCTCTGTGTGTCTGTCAACATCCTCTTCTTTCCCTTCCTCTTTGAGTGTGCTGACGTTCAAATCAATCTCCTGACTCTGGCCTTGGCTCAACTCTTCTCCATGTCTCTGTGGAGGTGGATGCATCTCTGCTCCCATTTTGTTCTCTGACTGAAGAGTCTTTGCAGCAGTGCCCTCTGCTGACACTCTGTGGTCAGACTTTGCCACTGCGCCCTCTGTGACTTTTACTTCTTCTCTAAGTGGCTCCAGATGAGTTTCTGTTGATGCCTCGACAGCCGCTGCTGGTGTTATCTTTTCCCTTTCAGTTGTAGTGGATGAGGAGAGGGTACTACGACCAGAGGATGCAGTGTTTGATGCTTTGGATGGAGATTTTTTCTTGCTCTCTTGTGTTTTCTGACCAGGAAGGGAGGCTGTTTCAGTAGATGGTGGAGAAGAGGAGGAGGAGGGCTTGGCAGAGGATGAGGGTTTGGTGGGCTCAGATGAGTCTGTGGACTTTTTTGGTGACACAGCGCTTGAGTTCGAAGAGCCTGAACCTTTCGTTGACTTGGATGAAGAAGATGCTGTGCTCTTTGAGTCTTTCAAGGACCTCACTGACGTCTGTTTGTTACCTGAGTTTTGCCTCTTTCGTCTTGCTCTGGAGGAGGATGAGGAGGAGCCATGTGGCTCATGGCTTGTGTCTTCCACATCATCACCAACTTCATCAACAGTGACGAAGTCATCCATGTTGAAATTTTGTTCATCAAACGAACAGGCGTCTGAAGGAACAGTGTCGACTGTAAAATCATCCTGACCCTGGATGGACGGAAAAGAAGGAATCAATCACTGAAACGAGGCAATCAGATCAATTGCTGGAGGAGGTGTCAGAGAAAATCACATGATCAGGGTTGAGGGTTTCATTCCCTGCACACAAACAAACGTACAAACACAACAAACAAAGGCCTCACCTCCGCCTCACTGTGGGACCTGCTCGCTCGGGAGAGTCTGTGCTGGTGAACTGCTGCCGTGAGGACCTTGAACATTTCTGTGTCAATCTGAGAAAGTTCTACAAAGTCTTCGTTAGGCGTGAGCGCTGTGGCAGAGGGGGCAGGGCTGGAAGCAGCAGGGACGGTGTTTCTACTGCTGACTGCAGAGGCAGAGTTCAGATCAGCAGCAGAGGTTGAAGTTGTTAGTGACCCCTCGACATCTTTGTTTGGCTCAGGACCAACAGTGGAGTCCACGACAATCTGAGTTCCTGATTTCTCACCGTCCACTTCTATTGATACACCGCTTAAGGCAGCAGCACTTGGTCCTGCTGTGATGGGCTCAGACATGGTGGATTCACCAGGGTCACTGGTTTGCAGACCAGGTTGTGACCCATTATCCGAAAGTCCAGAAGGAGGAGTCTGGGCATGAGACTTTATTGTGATCTTGCTTGCTTTTCGCAGATGCCATTTTACGCTCTTCAAACTAAAATTATAAACAGAAAAGGACTGTGAGCTGCAAATGAAAGCAGGGATGTTCATATAAAATGGCCGAATACAACTGAATCAAACTTTGTTGTGGAAATAAGAAATACAATTTCCAACTGTTCTGTCATATGTTGGCTTATGGCGAATATGTTTTTATTTAATACTGTTGCACACTATTTGTCATGACTCATCGTGAACTCTGGGGCACAATTTATTGTGTCACCAAATTAAATTTAGGCATTTAATTTGGTGGCTAAAACTTGTTTTGTTGGTTTTTAACTGGTTAAGAGTCAATCACAAAGCAACACACTCACCTCTCAAAACGCTTTACTTTAGACCTGGAGAGAGACAAAGAGTTGGTCAGGTTGGGTCTGAGGACGGGGGATTAAAAATGAAAAAATACATTAATACATGCAGAGGCAAACTGCGTTCATGAAGACTGTGGAGAGATGTAATTATAAAACTAATGAACCCACTTCATTCCCCTCACTGACAGAAGGACACATGCGTACCAAGTTACACGCTTGCTATAAGAGTCCGGAGTGAAAGTGTTGTGTTTCTCCACCACCTGCTTTACACCGCTGGAGTCGGCCATCTCAACGCATATCTGAGGTAGAGCGACAGTCAGGGACAAAGACAGTGAAAAGACAGAGAGGAGGGACAGATGAAGGACAAGCAGCAACAAGCCATAAGAATCCATTGTTTGTCAAGTTATAGTATATTCAAGCAAAACAGTTGGACGCAAAGGTGTGCAACAAATTCACTGACATATAACAGAGAAAATCCACACAAGCTGCCTGCAGATGTGGTTGCACATTTGAATTTGAACTGGATAACCTTTTCAATTTTTCAGCATTTTTCGAGCGAAAATACTTTCATTCAATAGTTTCGACTAGCACTTTCCTTTGTCATATGGGACTAAACAGACTACCTTTGGATGGTGAACATACAGTCCATAAAATCTGAAAATGTCCCTTTGGGCTGTGGGGAAGCATTAGATCATGGTGTGTAACAACAATTCCTTGAAATATAAGAAATATATTGCCATGACCTGGACCTGTAAACATGCCAGAAGGTTGACGATTTAACAAATAATTAACGAGTTAAAGTCAACTGAAATATTCAGTTGCGACAGTGTCAGCAACAAGTCCAACGGTGCAGACTGAAACATGCACCATCACAAGAATTCAAGGCTTTTAAAGGACCTGCAGATCCCCCGACATGGCAGTTCTCTCAACACTTAAAGATGAACAGTGCGGGTGTTTGTGTTCTTGTACCCTGTTGGCGAGCGGCAGGAAGCCGACAACGGTTGCGATGGAGGCCACCACTTCCATGACGGCCCTGACAACGTGTACAGACGCCTCAGAAATCTCCACACACAGCAACCGCTCCTCCAGAGACTTTGACTCTGGAACTCCCTGAAGAGTAATAACAGTTGGCGTTAAGGCTGAAATATCTGCTTTAACTTGACAAAAGATTTAGAGAAATGATTCATGACTCACGGCGTTGCTCCACTTCATCAGACTCTTGTACATCACCTCCTGCAAAAACACTACAAGTCATGGATTGTCACAGATGCTGTGAAAACACGTTTTTAATTATATCTAATTTCAAACATTTTGGATTTCACACCAACATCCTGATGCTGACAGTGTTACAGCCCAGAGGGCGCCCTTTGGTGTCTTTCCCAGCATCCGTACCTCACTGGATCCAGGATTCATGTCTTGTAAGACGAAGTGGACGCAGAGCCTGGAGCCTCTGACAGAAAATGGCTTTCTGATGTGATCTCGGACACAGTCGCAGCACGACGTCCAATCAGCAAAAAACACAAAGGCCTGGAGGTGAAGAGAGGAAACACGGGGGAAAACAGGTGAATTCAAGCAGTGGAGCTTCATTTGACATTAATTACAGTAGTGTTTGTGCCTGTACTCCTTACCCTCCTCTGCAGCGGTAAGACCATCACGTTGTAGTGCAGGGAGCGACGGTTCTGTTTGGGGAAATACGGCAAAACCAGGCCGGTCACATCTTCATGCTCATAGTTTCCCTCCGGCAAACCAGTGAACATGATGGTGGGAAACACGGAACCATGATGACCGGCCTCCTAGAAAACACAACATTCAAAGCCCAAAGTGTAACTCACGTGATGTCAGAGCAGATCGGGATTTAAGAGGAGCAGAAACACAGAAAGTCGTACATCAGGATGTACTGTGAGAGCAAATGTGACGGAGACGTGGGCAATTGGAACAAATAAACCATCAAAGATACAGATCACATCAGTGGGCTTACCTCAATGTCATCGTTTCCTCTGACTGTCAGGTGATCTTGAAGGTAAAAGTGAACAAACGCAAACTTACTGAATCAGCTCACGTGGTAAATTTGGTGATGATGACGTAAAAAGAACCGTCCGTCTTACCTGGGATGACGAACCAAGGAGAAGCGGTCGGGAACAGGAAGGGACTAGTTCTCATGGTGACCCAAAATGGGGAAATGCTGCCCTGTGGAACGCCAAATTCTATTGGTGGGATAGTTGCCCCAGCAACAACATCCTTGTTGTCTGGCAGAGCGTTCTCTGGCAGTCTTGGGGCTGCATGAAAAAAGACGAAATGTCATTTTGAGTATATGTGAAGAGTAACAGAACAGCACAGTAAACATAAAGCTAACAGTATAACACCATAACTTACAGGACTGATTTTTGTTGCTAAAACAGAGACTTACGTAGTGCTGTAGTGGTGCTTCTTGGTATTTTCAGCCTGTGGATGTTACATCTGGGGGCTTCTTTCAGGACACCGTCCCAAACTCCGAGCCAGTCCGCATCACCAACAGACTGAAACTCTATGAAGACCTGGAACACACAATCACACGCACACACATACGAGACAAGTAAGACCAACAGGAAGTCTTCTGCAAAGGCCCTTCAACAGAAGCACCTGTACGTGTTTGTTTCTACCTTGTCGAGGAGAGGCAGGAAGTTCCTGACAGAACAGAGTTTTCTCAAAGCTTCCCGGAGGTCCCGGACCTCACTCGGTGAAATGTTGCTGATGAGAACTGTTCTCGATCCGTCATCAAGCACAGGCTGCGTCAAGGACAGGAAGTGGACAATCAAAACAAAAATTTGAGAAGATGACACACACACGACCTCACAGTTTTACACCACTGTTGATAGTTTATCATGTTAAACATCTACTTTGGTGAGACAAACAGAAGAATTAAGATGTCTTCTCAAATTTTAACTGAGAAAAGAAGGAAAAGGAGCGGTGCTGGCTCAGTCCTGTGTGACTGACCAATCAGAGCAGACTGGGCTATTTGGGTGGGGGGCCTCAAGGAGGA
Organism: Chaetodon trifasciatus; assembly: GCA_037975065.1. Classification (NCBI taxonomy): domain Eukaryota; kingdom Metazoa; phylum Chordata; class Actinopteri; order Chaetodontiformes; family Chaetodontidae; genus Chaetodon; species Chaetodon trifasciatus. The sequence goes on along the minus strand of JBBMOE010000017.1, from coordinate 1,009,940 downwards.
CTGAGCTGAAGTGGAGCAGTGTTGTGGCAACAGACCGTCAGAGAAATACTGTGTATTTTAAACATTTAAGCAGGCAAACATACTCTAGTCGACACCTGAAATAAAAGTGTGACCCTGAAAACGAGCATGATGTTGCCTCTTTGAATTAAGTGTGTTTGTGTGTGAGAGGCGGTGTGTGTGCGTAACTTACAGACTTCATCAGCCTCATCAGCGATTTATAAAAGCCGACCTAAAAGAGAGACATCAGAGGAGACAACACTGAAACGCAACGTCCCCTCAGCTCAGCGTGTCTTTGTATACATACATACATACATATCATAAATGTGGACCACGGTGAGTTTTTATGTCTTAAAATAAATGAAATTTATTGATACTTATTTAAAAAAATGAAATCTGGTCCAACTCTGATTATACAGTCAAAATCAGAAAATACATGTTACAGTTTTCTTTACATCAACAGAAGACCTCGATGACCTTTAATGATTGAATCTATGGAGCGGGAACGTGCATACATAAAAACAGAGTCATGCACATGCTCACCGATGTCATTGTAACGCCATTGGTGACTACGTGGCAATGGATTTTAGACCCTTTGAAAACAATGTCTTGCTTTACGACGCTGGGTAACTTCTCCACTAACGGCATCACGACGAAGGCCTGAAAGGAAATCCAGAAACAAAAATGTATTATGCCACCTGTAGTGTACGAACACTGTACATCAAAACGTATTTAAAACTCATGATAAATGATGCGCAGGATCCAAGGAAGAGCAACAGCAGACACATGACGATAATAAACCAAACCTGGAGCCTACCATGCCCGTCTGAGGAACAACGTAGATGCTTTCATTTGTGTGCTCAAACCCAAATGGCGTGAGCAGTTTGACAATGTCGTCCTCTGTGTAGCAGCCATCGTGATACTTCGGCAGTCCGGTTATGACCAACAGCTTCTTACCATGATGAAAAAACTGGAAACAGAAAAGAAGGAATCTGTTTCATACAGCAGTGATTGATGTCAGCAACCCTGATCTTAATTCATTATATGTGTTATGTCTCCCAAAAGCCTGAAAGTCACGTACAAAATCGCTGAATAACTGACAATACAGCCGACGGCAGACAAGAACAGAGCAAACCCCTTCAGGAAAACTACATTTGTAAATACTGTCATACTTTATATAAGTGGTTTGTTGAAACCTACTTTTGTTGAGAGGCGAGTTTTGTCTATTATCCAAGCTGTGAAAGAAAGACAAAGAAAATGTGAAAAAGAGAGAGAAAGGTGGTAAAATTATGATGACATACAGACAAACAGCCTCTTTCTTGGATTTCTTACATATGCTGTCTCGATGCAGGTGTTTTTCTACCATCTCCCCAACAGTCAGAGGGGTGTCTGCAGTCGAAGACGGCGTGGACGCCGCTCCAGCCGTCGGCTCAGACGCGCCGTTTGCTGATGCAGAATCCGCTTGTGTCTTCACTGCAGCTTCAGGATCTTCAAAAGATCAAATTCAATTAAGGACGAATGTCAGGATTTTGAAAGATCATCGTCATCCGCCCCTCCTTCTTTATATACATCTGTTGGATCCAGGTCGACACCAATAAATAACCCCATATTTCATGAACTACAGCTGGGTTGGTGGGTTTGGTCTTTTCAAAATATCATCACCCATCCATTAAAAAGGTCTCCAACGTACCTTCTTGCATTGTTCTTGTCTCCACCTTTGCCTCCACAGCTGCTTGCTGTTGCGTATGTGAAGCCTCTGTCTTGGTCTCTGGTTCTGGTGCGGTGGACTCTGGTTCTGACAGGGTGCTTTGCTGGACCTGTGGTGAAGCTTTGCTGGAGTCTTCAGTTGATCCGGTCTCCACTGTACTGGCTGGTGGTCCAGTCTCGTTGGGTTTGTCTGCTGAATTTTCTGGCACAGCCTCTGCAGCTGTTGGTTTTCTCTCTTCGCCTTCAGCACAGCTTCCATCTTCCATGGGCTCTGCCACTTCACCTCCTGCTTCCCCAAGCTCCATTGGTTCAGCGTCCTCAGCAGGTTTAGCTTGATGCTGAGCTTCAGAAGCTGCCACCTTTTCTGTTTCATCACCCTCGGCTGTCTCTTTCAGCACCACCACAGATTCTTTAACACTGGTTTTTCCAGTTACAGCTCTTTGTTCAGAGTCATCAGCTGTGGACTTGGATCCTGAGGATGCTTTTTGCTTTACCACTGCTTTTTTCACAGTTCCCTTCACAGGCAGCTTTCCTGTTTTTACTGTTTTGGCTACCTGCTTGGTCGAGATGTTTTTCGCTTTGGAAACCAACACTTTTGATTTAGTGACAGTCGTTGGGCCTTTAACTGAGCTTTTAGCTGCAACTTTCTGATTGGTGAGTTTGCCTGTTGTAGCTTTTTTGGCTGCAGGCGGTAAAGACTGTGTGTCAGCTGTGGGAGGAAGAACCTGTTTGGTGGTGGTCATGGTGGTGGTGGTGGTGGCAGTGGTTTTGGATTTTGGAGTGTTTTGAGGTTTGGAGACACCGGATGTGTCAGGTTTTCTGTGAACAAACGAGAGTCACATGGGTCAGGCAGGAGAAAATAAGACTTCTCTTAATATATTGCCAAAACAAGATAAAACCCTCTATCACTGAGGAGGGTTTGTATGAAACATGTCTTACTCCTCAGGAGGCTTCTTTTGCTCCTTTGAAACAGTCTCCTGTAAACGAACAAATGGAAATTTGTTATTTTAGGTGAATCTGATTATTGACAATGTGACCACACTACAGCAGACAAATGTCCAGGGTTTGGACACTGACATCGTGGCCAAATGTTCATCTAAAACACAAACTAGACTGGTCAAACAACACAGATGTTCTGTATGAGTTGTCTCCACTTGTTGAGAACACTGAGGTCCTTTGGAGTGTGTAGGACACTGTTCAGAACATTTTAGGACTCTGAGGTGGCATCTGCAGTTTTCTATGCAGTGGTCTGCAGGGGCTGCGATAGCTCTGAGAGGGACAGGAAAAGACTAAACAAACTGGTCAGGAGGGCTAGCTCTGTCCTGGACTGCCCACTGGAAACCATCAAAGTGGTTCACAGGACCTCATGTTAGCATTAGCCACAATGCTAACAGTGGCTACTGCTAACAGGCCAACATCACTCATTACATTGCTAGCATTTCAAACTCACCAGTTCAGCAGAACCACAAGGCACACACAAGATTACAGTCCCAGCACAATTACACACACAGAGACACAGCTGCGCACGCTTGCGCTCGTGCTCTCAGCACAACAGACGCACACGCATTCAGACGGAGAAAAATTTTTTTAAATTTTAAAAAAACACAGACTGTCATCGCTGTAAAGACTTCCTGAACGATTCGGTGTGACTTCCGTGTTTCTACAGTTAATATTTTGCAGACACTTGCGAGTTTAAAACGGGGGTCTGTTCTGCTTCTCTCAGAAAATCTTTGTATTGGAGTCAATGAGGAGCAGAGACAGACGTGGCCGCACTTAGAGGCTGCTATTTCAAATTCTATAAGTCTTTCTGATTTTTTGAGCACATTGTGGGAGACAGAACAAATTTGTCTAAAAATTTGGAAAAAATCACGCGTGTAGAGCGTAAACTGTGGCTGGGAGGAGTGTGGAAAGACAAAAAATCTGGACTTTTTTCCGGCTCTCTCCCACTCTAACCAATGACATCACCCACTCTGACACAAACATTCCTAGCAATACACACCCATTATAATCTCAAAATTTCTCCAAAAACGATCACGGTCATTGAACAGTGATTGATCAAAAACTGTATGATCTATCAAAACGTGGATTAACACACCAATACACAAGACGTGTGTCTACATTTTAAAATTTAAATGGAGTCTCTAGGTGAAAGTATGCCGGAGCAGTGGGCAGTAGAAAAAGTGCGATTTTTTTCATTTTTTTGACCTCCTCCCATTCATTCCTTATGGGAAATTTATCGCACGCCGATCCCGATCAAGACGCACGTTTTATAATTTGCCTGGGTGCTCTCAAAACTGTAGGACAAGAAGCGAATCGAAATTTGACATGTTTGACGCTTCGCACCAAGCCCTGTTCACTGCAGCTACCAGTGCTCGTGCGATTGCACCGTGGCCCTAATTATATATATTTTACTGTCATGTATTTTCTACTGTGCAAAAGTATGAAAACACTGTATATTATCATCCATATTTTAAACATGTGCAATACAAAATTTTCCATTGAGAAACTGAGCCATGCTTCTCAAGGCACTATAATCTTTATACTCAATACAGTTAATCTTACCTCAAACGTTAATGTGTATGTTTACCAGGACAGAGAAAGACAGACAGGAAGTGTGATACCTTCTCTCTGACAACACTGATCTGCATTCCTTTCACGTCGAGGCTCTTCATGCTCTTCAGTTTCTTCGCGTCCTCCTCTTTCTCGAAACACACGATTGCCTAAATGTCAACACACACACACACACACATTAGATTTTCAACACTTCTGGGGACATTGCATATACATACATTCAACAACTGAGTAATTGCTTCAAACATTTTAACATTCACATTGGGTTCTGACAAATTCTGTACTACATTTTGCATATTGTGAAAAGGCAAAGCATTAGCAAACTTCGAAGAAACACCAAATACGCTCTTCACTGTCTATACACACCTGCAGTGTGGACCGATACAGGACAACTGACTTGGTTTTTCCAAAGTGCTCCACAGCAGCGGTCACATCATTGTGAGAGAGAGAACTGTGAATCCCTTCCAGTTCCACCATGGTTGCAGGTTTGCCAGACTGAGCAAAGAGAGAGAGAGAGAGAGAGAGAGAGAGAGAGAGAGAGAGAGAGAGAAAACTCAAAGTGAGATCCTGTGTAGTGTTGGTGATAACGAACGGGAGAAAGACAAAAATGTATCTGCGTCAAAAATGTCCCCCCAAACTTTAATGTCAGCCAACATCATGTTTCTGCTTCGTATGTGGGAATAAACAATAACCTTCCATTTAGTCTTTGAGGAAAGTGTTACTCGTCCCACACACACACACCAACTTTATTCTTTGTGGAAGAACTTGCCTCACTCTTCTGCAGGCTGGACTTTCCTTTAGACGACTTTGAAGACTCCTTTCCTGTAGAGGAGGAGGATGAGGAAGAGGAGGACTTCATCTTGGCTAGTTCGGCCATTAAGGCAGGAGCCAGAGTTTTAACCACGGCCTCCAGGTCAGACTGCTTTGACAGTGACTTGACAGCTAGAGGGACGAAGACAAAAAGAGCATAAGACAAAACTGCAACATTCTGGTAGTTGCAAAGTCTCATGAAGAGTCTTTATTATAAGATCAACCGATGAGTTAATCATACTATTTTAAAGTGTTTCTACTTTCTTGCTTGTTACTTGTCATGAGGTTTTACCATCTTTTCTACTTGGCTTACAGGTTAAAATACATCTGTACACACGTAGAAAGCTTCTTCCTAGTAGGCGAGAAAACTTTTGGTGAATTTGGCTGTTTGATTGTATCTTTTTATTCCTCTCTAATCATTTAACATCTCCTTTAATTTGTAATTATAATTCATGCATAATTAATGTGCAGATGATTGAATTTTAACACATTTTAATCTGAGCAATTCAGGCAAATGTCAATTTGTCACTCCACATATCAAAACAACCCAAAAACATAATGCCTGCAGCCATGGCTTTCGCCAGCTTGGAGGTATAAAAAAACGTTGTATTTGTAACATGTAGTCGAATGTGGCTCTATAATAGGTAAACACAGTCTCTTTTAAAGTCCAGAAGGTCTTAAAAACTTCTCAAACCTGATGTTTCCAGTAGTTTCCTTGCCAGTCTCTCTGGACTGCTCGACTTCTTCCGTTGAGGGGATGACCTCTCTGTGGACGATCGCTCCTCATGGCTCCTCCTTGGAGATCTTCTTTCACGGCTCCTCCTCGAAGACGATCGCCTCTCGTCTCTCCTCCTCGGTGATGATCGTCTCTCGTCTCTCCTCCTCGGGGATGATCGTCTCCCGTCTCTCCTCCTCGAAGACGATCGCCTCCTGTCTCTCCTCCTCGAAGACGATCGCCTCTCGTCTCTCCTCCTCGGAGATGATCGCCTCTCATCTCTCCTCCTCGGTGATGATCGTCTCTCAGGGCTCCTTGAACGTGACCAATAGCGGGAGGAGGTCGGGCGGTGGTACCGTCGAGATCGAGAGCGAGAGCGAGAGCGAGAGCGAGAGCAAGAGCGAGAGCGAGAACTAGACCTGGACCTGAACAAAGTACGCATGAAATCATTTTATAACTCATTAATCTGTGAGAATTTAATAAATGGCAATTAAAAAATTCACCCCAAGTCTAGATTTCTCAAATCTAATGACAAAATTAAAAAATTAAAAATTAATTCAGATGTTTTAATGTTCTGCAGGAACATATTTGGTCATTTTCCACTCTGGTGGTCAGCGGCATCTCCTTTGTTCACCAACGTTATTGCTCATATCAGAAATTGTGTGGGACAGACCTGCTAGTGTATCTGGAGCTGTGCGGTGATCGTGACCGGCTCCTGCGTTTCTCCCTTCTGTCCTCCGAGCTCCGGCGGTGACGGCGGCTGGATGAGCGGGAGCGGGAACGGGAACGGGAGCGGGAACGGGAACGGGAGCGGGAGCGGGAGCGGCTTCCATGCCTGGATTTCTGGTGACGATGTTGGGAAGTCTTTGTGGAGGTGGAGGGAGAGGCATCTGGAATTGCGGCACTGAAGAAAGCAATGGACAAGAAATGCAGAGGTGAAGGATACTCGTTGACAACTGGTGGGTTTGCTACATGCCTGAAAACGAAAAGATTTTGATGGATTACAGCTTAGAAATTGTTGGCCTGGACCAATTTCAGAATCTGGACAAATTTCTGCTAGATCAATTGTCATTTGACATACAGTTTGAGTGGGGTCAGAATGCTTGATCAATAATCTGAATGATCTGGCTCTCAGGTTTTTTTTGGTTTACCAGAAGTTCTGGTCAGCTGTCTTTGAACTGTCGCTCAGCCTGATTTCCCTCATGGCTGCTGTGAAAGGATCTGTTATCAGCCTTTGTGAGCTTGTATCAAAGGTATTGTTGGAGTGATATTTTACACGCTCTGTGGTTTATTCAGACTGCTGTAATATAAATCTGAACTTTGCAGAAGATACAAACCACACCGTCTGCATCTTTCAGACTGGAAGATCTATGGCTCCATTTTTTTTTTTATGACATAGAATTGCACAAAGTAACTGTTTTTCTGTAAACTCTGAGGAAGTAGCCATCTCGTGTGAATATTGGAATCACCACTGACATCACCATAACCTCAGTATGAGCTCCATGTCGTCACCAGTCAACTGATCTCCACAGTGTGAGCATAAAAACCAACAGGTATTGGCTATGTGTCTAGGTATCTCAAGAAATTTACCTGGACCCAAGTGCTACCTCACCATCCCACTCTGGGTATCTGTAGGGAAAAACAAACAAAAAATAAAAAAATAAAACACTTCTGAAACAGCACAAATAATAATGAGGCAATAAACAACATCTACAATGAAATGAAATCTGACAACAAAAGGTTTCTCCGTTGAAGCAGGTGATCGTAAAGGGGTTGACTTTAGGTGGCGCTTCCAAAGTCAAAGAATACCAAGAAACTGTACAGGCTCTGCAGATTGTAACTGTAAAACACATTCTCAAAGAAGTCGGACACGAGTTCCACCATTTTAAGACATGCGAAATCCTCATGCTGGTACGTCCTTGGTGGGCATTCTCCAAAAGCAATCAGAAAAAAAAGGCACTGATTATTGGAAAAAAACGACCTTCGAAGAGAAAGTTAAAAGTACAAAGACTGACCGTGTTCGCAGGAGTTTGCAGTTCTTCAGGTGAAGGTTGGTGTTTTGGTGGGAGATCCAGTCCTAGTCATCAGAACAGCAGACACACAGCACTTAGATATGATCATCATCAGTCACTGCTATCTGCTTCAGTATCTCAACTGCCATTATTGTGGCAACAGATATCTTTTATTCAACATTACAGCAACCTTCAAACCGTTGCTCCAAGTATTGAGTTAAATATCTTTCCTCTTGTACAAAGAAGTTGCACTTTGTGTTGATATTAAAAGAGCAAGTCTACAAAAGCACAATATATGGATCGTATTTCTTTAAGTCTTCAACCGACAAACCGGACTCCAGTTGGGTAGCTGAGACAGTCACTTAAAAGCTTTGTTTTAATCATGGCTTTGGTATAAGCCAAAGAGGAATGACAAAATAAATGTGAACGCAAATGTGAACTGCCAAAATTATTAAGGACATTAAATCCTTTCAAACTTTGGCAACTCTTTTCTTGAAAATTACAACTGACCTCAAAGTCAACTTGAGTTTGGGGGCAACAAGTCGTCATCAAGAAATATGACAAAAAAAAGGAGCATAAACAACCAAAATAACAGTTCTTCTTCTTGCGTCTTTGATAATGTGATGTTTGGGATTTCAGTCTTCTGTGGTATCATGGAGTTCCTTCAGGTTTGCTCAAGGTCACAGCGGTCACAGTCAAGTCTGGATCAGGACAAAACCACACAAGCTGAGACGTCTGAGGCGTCTGAGGCAGGAGGGTGGTGAAACTGGGGAGAGGTAGAAGCTGGTGTGCCTTTCTTTTTAACGAGCCAAAATGTTAAATGTGGCGTCTCAAAGGGAGCAAAATAATCATAGACAGATGGTCACAGACTTCTGGTGTTTCAGGAAATGTGATGGTTGCGGGTGGCTTCAGGTACACAGAAATTGTAGTGACTGGAATTCCTTTTGGGGACATAAATATACATAAATGGGGGGTGGGGGGGGGGCTTGGCTCCATATTAATTGCCAGTAATACAAAAAAAGTAAAGTAACAAAAAAACTTTACATATAGCTCCAATAGTGGGGAAAAGGGTAGAAATTTCAAACTGAACATAAACGGTGGGACAAAACTCAAAAATGACAAAAGGGAAACCGCCATCTTCCATCATCCTCTGATGCATTCGTTCTTCAGATCTGCAGATTCGCCCGCATCATGTCTTCTAAGCCCTTGGTTCTGTTTTCAACAGCAGTTTCAGATGTTGGCCACATGAGATTTTATCTAATGAAACAGTCATTAGTTACTTTAAATCTGCCGATGGCCGTTTCATACCACTGACTTCACCTGTTTAAACTAGACAATGATATTCTAACAGTTTCTGTCAATCAAAGAACAGAGCACAGTCTTCCACTCACCTTCATACGAGTACATTCTTTGTTACACAGACAACAGGTATGTGGAAAGATTTTTGGCGAGGCCGCTGCATAGTCTTGCATCATGGCAGCTGACGGCTGCTGATTGGAGACTGCAGGCTTTACTGGAGGCTGCTTGTTGGAAGATGGCACCATCATATTAATGAGGTTCATCAGGTTTGGGACTGGCTGATGCAGAGCTGGAGGAATAACAATGGGTAGCAATGGTCGCTGCATGGCCAGTGAGGCATCAGCAATGCTGGGTATGAAAGAAGCAGGGGGAAGAGATTTTGCTGTAGAAAAAATTGTTGACCAAATTGATTGCCCCATCTGTGAAACCGGCTGGTTCTGCAACTGCTGCGTCTGCTGCATCTGCTGCTTCGATTGCTGCTGCATCTGCTGCGTCTGCTGCATCTGCTGCGTCTGCTGCTTCGATTGCTGCTGCATCTGCTGCATCTGCTGCGTCTGCTGCATCTGCTGCTTCGATTGCTGCTGCATCTGCTGCGTCTGCTGCTTCGATTGCTGCTGCGTCAGCTGCTTCAATTGCTGCTGCCTGTGCTCCACAGGCTGCTGCTGCATCTGCTGCTGCTGCATTGGCTGCTGCATCTGCTGCTGCTTTTTCTTCTGCTCAGCAACTGCTGAGCCTTGACCTTGAACTTTGCTCTGATCTTTATTGCCACTGGCATCACTACTGCCAATAAGCATAAGGCCAGGTCGGCTAGGGTGCACATCACGGAACACAGTGCCAGGTGACTGGGTTTCAAACAGTGACTGACGATCTGCTTTTGGTTTGTTCAAAGGTGCAGGTTTGGAGGCTTCAGAGTTCAGAACTCTGATGTCTGTGTCTTTCTTTGGCAGTGAGAAAGAGCTAAAGACTGTTTGAGAAGTCTGGTTTGGTTGGGTCTGTAATTGCTTGGTCTGATTATGGGTTGGGGGAGTCCCAGAGTTCAGCACTGAACTGTACGAAGAGCTGAGACCTGTAACAGAACTTGTCTGCTCACGTGAAGAACCAAAGGCACTACTTTTTACCTCTGTTGTATTTTTTTGCAGCAGTTCTTGACTGTGTCTGCTGCTATCGTAAGTGTCCACCAGCAACATACTTCCACTCCCACCACCGTCAGCTCTACTGCCACTGGTCCTTCCGATCTCATCCCCAACCCCTAAAGTATATTTGCCAGTATGTCCATAGTCAATCACTTTAGTTGGGCGAACAGCTGATGACATTTCTTCCAGGCACATATCTGCTCCTCCAGAAGTACTCAAACTGTCACTTTTTATTCCACCCAATCTTCTGGTGGGTTGGGGTTCAGGGTAGGGGTTTGGTTGAACTTCTGGAGTAGCCCTCTTGGCCTTATGAAGGCGGATTTGGCGCAAGATGAATGGCAAGTTAGCAGGAGTGATCTGGTCTTCAGGGAAAGAGATGAGATGTTCCAAGTCCTCTTTCTCAAGTCCAAACTGCAGAAGAATGCTAGCAGCTGACTCAGAGGTGTACTTGGGTCGACTGGATTCTGTAGAGGTGGCAGGTCTGTCCAGCACTGTAGAGTCATAATCACTTAATCCTGGAATGGACTGCATTTCATGGCCTCTTTTACTGTGGGCATTAAACCTACTGTCACCACCACTTCCATAGTCAGATGAAGCAGAAGAGGAATAAAATTTAGAGTCATCAGGAGTGGTCCTTTTGTAGCTCGACGACCAGTCTAAGGAGCTACTTTCCTCATCCAAGTGTCTATGTCCTTGAGAGGCAGAGGTTGAGGACATTGGGTAAGAGGCCATCCGTGTGCCTGAGGAGCAAAACTCATTGCTTTGAGTGGTGGTAAAGCGAGCGCCCTGGTCTACGGGCTGATGCATTGCTTTGTCGAGAAGCTTTATCTCCTCTCTGGCTCTGCTAATATGCATGTCAATCGACCTCCCTATGTCCTCATCCATTACGGCCCTAGTCTGTTCAGGCTTGTAGCTCGTCGACAGAGACATCAGTGATGGGATCACTCCCCGAGAGTTGGCAGGAATCGCAGAGGCTCTGGAGGAGCTGAAGCTGGACTCAGATCCCAGACGGGAGGATGCTCTTCGAGGGTCCCTCTCTGCTTGTATACTGGACAGTTCATACTGACTCTGGGTGGAACTTTGGTCCCCAGAGTCATAGGGGTTATATGGGGGACGGGACATGGTGTTTGTGATCTTCAGAAGATTAAGGAGATTGATGGTCACAGCAGTCGGGGAGGGGGGTGCTGCAGGTATGCAGTGAACAGGTGGGTTGAAGTTGGCTGGAAAGGTGGCAGCTCAGCTGCCAACAGCAAGAGCGTTCTGTGTCAGTGCTAGCTGGACATTCAGTTGAGCCAACTGCAAGAGGCAGCTTGTTGGCCAATCAGCAGCAAGCTCCCTGGGAGCCCTCCAAGTGGAGGGCTCGTTGGGGGCACTGGAGAAGGAGAAGAGGCACAACGCGCTGGTAGCAATGCAAAGCTGAAAAGTTAAAAACACAAAAGATGGAGTTATTGGGTGGGACTGGACTTCAGCATCTTGGATGGGTAAAATCCATCATCTGGAAGGTTGTGTCTTGAATTGTTCACTCTGGTGGTTCCTGTTGGATACACGGTCATTCTGTCAATTTCATTGCCTGGTCTTCACTAGCAAGAAAGAACAGAGACAAATGAAAACAACAAAGCACAGATTAAGAGAGGAAACGGGGTCATTGCTGTTAACAGGAACCATCTAGACAACAGACAGATTTATTTCCTTTCTAAGCTCATTTCTGGTGAGCAACAACTGAAACCGGAACCAGTAAACAGACAAAACAAATTGCAAAATTTAACATCTCACAACTCCAATTTCCATTTTATAATGTCACATTAGATCACACTGGGCGATTCAGACGAGCCTGAAAAATGGTGCTGAATGCTGGTCGTGAATGATTCCAGTATGTACTCCAAATCCCAATTTACTGGGCAGAAGGTCAGGTACTGTCACAGGATGGAATTAAACATATTGAAAAACACGGGATTTCCCTGATTGACAATGTGACGGCCTTAATCCAATGGCCATTTTGGGAAAAAAAAGGAAATATGATCATTCAACTGGCCTCCAAACTTACCTAACCCCCAAATCCCAATGGGCACAGCCGAGTTCCATCTGTGACATGGCCGGCGGAGCTGATCATGGCCATTCAAGACAATGCTTACACCAGGCACACCGCTCCGCTCAGCTCCGTTGAGCATTCACATTTAGGCTATATTTGATAGACCCTGCGTCAATATGCACAGAGCAGATCAAGCTAAACAGGAAATCAGACACAGGAATGGCAAATAAAATACCCTGTGCAGACTCCTGATCGTACATCAAGAATGAACGCAATTAAAACAGAAAATTTGACTATGTAGCCTGATTAACTGACCAAATCAACAATATCCGAGCAGGTCGACATAATCAAGCATTCAAAAAACTCCACAGTCCTGACGGCATTTGAAGACATGTGGAGGATGGAATGAAACTGCTTCGCAGCCGAAACGCAATCAGATCAAATGTAGTGTGTGTTGCATCAGTTCAGCTGTTTTACAGTAAACAGCCAGCGGACGACTCTCTTATGCCGGGATCGGGCTACAAGAATCTAACCCAATTCTGAGATGATTTTGTTGTGGCTGACCAATTACAAGCATCATGGGCGATCGTGAACGTCAATCGGGCATCTATAACCGTGTAGTGTGACACACTAAACGACCCGTCATGCAGTCGGGGATGCCCCACGACACCCGAAGAAAAGACGAGCATGTCAAATTTTTTGTCTCGACACACCTCAGGTGACATGTCCCATGACATGTTCCCGAGCGTTTACCAATCACCTGATCTCTCCAGAGTGCAGTCAGAGAACCATGGCGAAGAGGAGGAGGAGGAGGAGGAGGAGGAGGAGGAGGAGGAGGGATGCTGAGGTTGCTGCTGTCACGTGGGACAATGAAAGACAGCAAACGTTCGTTGAGCTTTGGCAACAGTGCCAATGCCTGTTTGACGTTTCTTCCAGGTAGTACCATGACCGAGTCAAAAAGGACAAATGTTGGTGAGAAATAGCGGAAGCCCTTCATCGGCCCGGTGAGTGGCTGGCTGTGCTGTCATGACATCATCCCCGATGGTAACACCGCCTCTTGCATTTGCTGTTAATGTCAGAGCGAATCCACAGCTGTTCTTTCTTTCTTTTCTTTATTTTTCAGTATACACAAGACATCCAGAACCACCCACAACTCTTCTGTCAGTTTGACTGACAGCTGCTTCACCCGCCTCCTTGGTGACATCTGACCTCGTGCGTGGTCGTGGAATTAGACTTGCTGTGATTGGACGGGGTCAAGCCAGTCACCTGACGGCACTGTGATTGGTAGATCTCACACGGGGACCATCGTCAAAGACAAAATCACGGCGTTGTCTGATCCCAGCATAACCTTTCCAGTTACGACGAGATCTTGAGTGACTCTCCTTCCATGTAGCCTGTCACGGCTAGTGACTAGTACAATAAATAGTACATCTCACATGTATCTAAAAGTGAGAAACTGTCAAAGGTGTAGTCACTTGTTAACTCTTCAGTGCTGGACTCAACGCCTTAGCATGATCTGTTTGTTTGTCTACCAACCATGTTGAAACTGAAGGTTAACTGACTCACACCGAGATGAACGTGCTGAGAATACCAGGCTAGAAGGGTGATGACAGTTGGTGTCCCTCCGAAAATGGCCGATTGGTGCTGCAGGTGGCACACCCCCATCCCCTATAACCCCTGCACGTTAATGGCTGATTGACAGAGAAGTTAACGTTGGAGAAATATTGATCTCTAAATCGGAAGCGCTGCTATTTGATACGAGCTACGGGCCTAAGCCAAAATGTCATTGATGTAAGGACCGGCTAGATCCAAGTTTAACGGTAAAACATATAAGCGCAAGACCTTCAAAACGCTGTCATAAATCTGTCTTTTATTTCAACCTTTCAACATGAACTGTTCACGAACCGAAGAGATCTAAAATGCCAAAACTAGAGTCCCGCACACCTGCTAGCATGCGCTAACTGCGTCTTCAGCGGGGCTCACATATAAACAAACACTGAATACAGCGACAATAACCACGAGAGTTCCGTCGCTTACCTTTATTCATTTATGTATATCTCGCTGTCTTGCGGTGCTCAAACACGTCTTCACGGTATCCACGGGAAGGAAAATATTAGATGCTTTCAAACAGACAATATATCATAAAAACTTCCGGTTCCGGTGTCCGGCCTTCAGAGTAAAAGCGGGATTTGTAAGTAGCCCTTGTCACGTCGGTGGAGTACAGTTTTGAAGCATGGTCCAGATGAATAGAAAAAAA
>JBBMOE010000017.1:870460-967194 GCA_037975065.1 Chaetodon trifasciatus | reverse complement strand
ACATGTTAACTGACATATTCTTCTAATTTGGTGTCTTTGTATCACTTGATGTTGAATGTATCACATGACTTCATTCTTTGTTCCCATCTCTGTAGAAACACTGTCTGAATCTGGGTGGAAACCTTTCATCAGTGCACAACTTTCAAGAGTATAATGTGATTCAGTCCATGATCCTGAATGAAACACAGTGGTATCCAGTCACTTGGCTTGGAGGCTACGATGCAGCATGAGTATGTTACTGATGACACCAGATCTAAAAGAGAGGAAATGAAAAGTTTGTGTAAACCATCGACTGTTTTATATTGTATTCTAATCTTCTAGGAGGGTGTCTGGTTCTGGAGTGATGGTAAACCATTCAAGTTTACCTACTGGGCTGCCGAAATAATTCTGGATACTGTCTGGTGATGAATTTCGGAGGTAAAGTTGTATGTAGCTTCAGAAACATTTTCATTTATTTTCTATTTACTTTACTAAAGGCAGAGCACAATGTGATTAAAAAATCTCTAACGCAGGCATCAGTACAAGGGATGATAATAGTTTGTCACAGATGAGGCCCAATAAACAAGAACCAGTTCTCAAACCATTCCATGGACTGGACAACAGACAACACCAGTGATGATTGTTTGTATTGGCTTCAAGATGAACTGGCGCATTAATCCACTGCCATTTAACCTTTTACATCAAGTGATTTCTTGACTTGACAAGAGAAGTTGTGTCTTTAGGTTTGTGTGAAGTGTTTGATGCAGTCAGGCATGAAGTTCAAGTCCAGTCACTTCATATATGTGTCTGTGGGTTTGTGTATATACAAACTACAATTATATATACTTGCCCTCAATAAATATATTGTGATGTTTTTTTTGATTGAGAAAAGCCAATTTCCCCCTCAGTTTGTGAGTCTAATGAATCCAACATGAACATACAAAACACTGAATACACCACAATGAGATGGAGGAAGGGCAACGAGGTGAAAGAAGAATTTGCAGTTTTGTTGTTCTTCAGAAACTTTTCTTTCTATTTGTAATCTATATTCTAAGTCGGCAAAGTTCACTTTAACATTGATTAAACGACTTATTTCACCCAGACTCCAAAAGAATTGATTCCAAAAACACCTGTGTGAAACATTCCACAGGTAAACAGGCTCATTGGTAACAGGTGAGAGGATCATGATTGGGTCTGAAAGGGGCATCCTGGAAAGGCTCAGACGATCAAAGCGAGGATGGAGTGATCATGTGTTCACCACTTTGTGAACACATGATTGGATGAAGGAGATGAACACTTGGACTCAGAGACACTTCAGTAAATGCAGATTGATTGCAGTTGTTTTATTTATGTTCCAGAGAATTAGGTTCATCAATGTCATCTCCACAGCCGATAACAGCCAATAAGAGTCCACGATAAAAAGACACGCCCGCTGCTGATTAAGCCAATAGTAGCCAACTTTGCAGATGGCTAGCGTCTCGTATAGCCAACGAAATTCCAAAAACTGGGATAAATGGCTTGAGTAATTTACAGTAAAGGAATTTAGAGCAAATAAGGATATTTGATGGTTTGATTATGATGTTGTATATGGCCTTCATATAAGATATCTCGCCCAAACAAAAGCAGAGATACCCTACATAATATATTTCTCGAGGTCAATACAGAAAATGGCTTTGTTTTGAAAAACACCATAAACATGTCAAATGTGGTGACTTTGGCTCGGCCTTGGATTGGCGTTTTAGGCCGCTTGTACAGGAACGTTAACTGTTCAGCACACTTTCCATCAGTTTCCTGTTCTGCTGTCTTTCCCCAAAAAGTGGAAGCACGTCAAATTTTTCACTCAAATTTATAAGAAAATTTGTAAACGTAGAGTCGGATGCATCGAGATAAACAACGGGTTCCCCATTCAGGTGACGTGAAATCACCTCAAAGACACAATGATGGAAAAGAATACAGAAAACTCTCAGGACATGTGAGTCTTTCGTTTTTATTTTTCACATAATATTTTCTTGAATTCTTGAGAACAGAACGTTTTAGAAAACAGCATGATCATATCGACATATCCACTACATAGAAATGTGACACTTCAGCTCCCACAGATCTCATGTTTTCATCTCCTCAGTAAAAGTAATTTATTCATCACGTCACTATGTCTTTTACAAATTTCCAGCGTTTCCACTGGAATGAAAATAAAAACAGGAAACACATTTACATTCTGCTCGTTTGCAAGAAGTAACAAATAGAAACATCTCAAAAATACTGGAGTCATTATTAATTGATGAGTAAACGAGGTCATGTTGTACCTTTTAAACATAAACTGCCTCCAGTTCATCCAAAACACGATTGATACAACGGATCTGTGCAACTGTGTGCAGACGAGGCACCAACACTGTCGAGCTGGAGGGAGTTTGAATCCCAACGCGTCTGAATCTAAAATACATATTCAGTATTATGGACGAGGTATAATTTACAGTATTTACATGAACAAAGGTTCCAGGCGGCAGTTAGATGATTTTGTAAACCACCGTGACCAGCACTGCTGATTGTACACACTGATGAGTTGAGGATTTTTTCCTTGTCCGGCTTTAATTTGCCACATTTTTGACAAATCTATCAATACATAAATCGTTAGCTGAAGTCTGGATCAATCAGAAACGGAGCCGTGAGCGCTCTGTGTTGAACTTCTCGCTGGTTTCTGCTGAAGCTTCCGGTAATGTTTCTGAAGAACACAGAGAACACAAACAACGTGAGGCCAAGTGTGTGTTTCGGTGTGTGTGTGTTTTTGTGCGTGTGTCTGTGTGTACCTGCAGGTTGTCGTAGTGTCTCTGGCCGCTGCAGTGGACGTCCTTGGCGGCGCTCTCGCTCAGGTAGAAGACAGAGCAGAGGTTACAGAAATATCCTGATTTGGGGACGACAAACTCCTGACCTGCAGAGGGAGACAGTGAAACAAGAACATTTAGGTCTCCTGCTGGTTTCTAATGAAATGGGAGTGTATTAGTGTGTGTGTGTGTGTGTGGGTGTGTGTGTGTGTGTGTGTGTGTGTGTGTGTCTTACCCAGGGGGGTCTTGGGTTTGAATGGGGGCAGTGTGAAGTCAGCGGCGACACAAGGAGACTGAGAGCGAGATCTTTTTGCTTCAGGTCCGACAAGCTCCCTCCTCAGTTTACTCACAGCTGGAGAAGAGACGGAAACAACAATCTGTGGGTATAATGCAAATATACTTGTGTTGACAGAATAGCACACACACACCTGTGTCAATGTGTTTGCGTTTGGCAGATCTTGATTTTTTCTCAGCTTGCTCTTCGTCCGGCTTCTCTTCCTCATCACCGGCTGCTTCATCTAAAGTCAGTAAAGTCTGAAAACAGACACGACATCTTTACTGTCAGCGTTTCTGTATTTGTGTTTTCTAAGTTTTTGGTTCACAGCACTTCACAGTAATCTAACACTTTTTCAATCTTACTCTTTACCTCTGGGTTTAAGGAGTCCACTGATTCGTCCTCCTGGCTGAGTGGGCGGGTCTCCTGCGTGCCTCCTTCTTCCTTTCCGTCCTCCTCTTCTTCTACGAACTCATCCAGAGTGACGAGTGTCTGCAGCTCTCCCTCCGTGATCTCCCCATCCCAGTCTCGGCTCTCCTGCGCTCCTTCCTCTCTGGCTTCATCTGCTCCCACCTCATCCAGAGTCACCAGCTCTGAGGTGTCTACCTCCACCTTCTCCTCATTTTCCCTCCCTCCCTCCATAGCCTTCCTCGTCCCTGCCCTGTCACCTCCTCTGCTGCTGCTCCTGCTCCTTTGCCTTCTCTCTTCTCCCTCCCTGATCCTCCTTACTTCTTGATTCTTGGACAACTGCTTCTTTTTAGTGGCGGCTTGCCTCTTCCTCAGTCCTTCCTCCTCTGCCGTGTCCTCAGGGTAATCCTCCTCATCCTCCTCCTCGCTCACTTCGTCCGGCTTCAACAGAATGCTCGTTGGGTCGTTTTTCTCAGGCGATTTTTGTTTCTTTTCCTCTTCCGTTGTCACAGTCTCCCTTTGGGACTTAGTTGTTGACTGGTCCTCTTTCTCAATGTCTGTTTGGGACGTTCTGTCCTTATTTCTTCTACCAGACTCTTCTGCAGCAGATGGATCATCAGGTACTTCCTTCAAATCATCAACTACCTGATACAGACTCTCCTCCTGGACGACCATTTTCTCAGACTCTTCCACAACTGTGGTACCACGTGTTGGTGTTTCTCCTTTTTCAGCTGACGCCTCCTCTTTTGTAGGAGTTTCATTACATTTTTCCTTCCTCCCTCTATCAGACACCTCTGTGGCCGTCAGCTCATCTTGATCATCTTCCAGAGAATCTATGATCTGATACATGGGCTCTTCCTCCTCCTCTTCATTTTCGGTTGATCCTGAGACAGATGCAATGTTCTTGGTTTGCTTGTCATCATTTTGAGAAACATTCTCTCTTCTCCAACTCTCAGACTGTCCTGTGGGGGGCTGATGGTCAACTGTCTCGTCCTCCACAGAATCGAGGATCTGATAGGTCACCTCTTCTTCATCGGCCACTGTTTCAGATGCCTCTTTGTCAGTCTTCTTCAATGTTCCAGAGTCCTTTTTAGTTGTTTTAACTTCTTTCTTTGGTCTTCCCCTTTTTCGTGCTGGAGGCGGTCGATCTTCCTTAACAACCTTGTCCTCCACAGAGTCCAACATTTGATTGGTAGCATCCTCCTCCTTTACAACAATGTCACTCTTCTTTGTTGGTGTGCTGTGTTTTGAAGGTGCTTTCTCCTCTTTCTTTGGTGTTTTTTCCCTGTTTCTTTCTTGCGACTCTCTGGCAGGAGTGGGCCTCCTTCTTGTTGGTGTGTCCTCTTTTTTTGTTTCCTCAATCAAAGCGTCTTTCTTACTTGTTCTTTCCCTTTTCCCTCTGCTAGATTTTGTTGGGACTGTCGGTTCATCATCTGCAGTCTCGTCCTTGACAGAGTCAATCTTATCCTCTTTCTTTCCTCTTGCACTCCTTCTTCGACCAGGCCTTTCTGTGGTGGTACCATCTTGAACCAGTTCGTCTCCAACAGAATCTACTATCTTGTACACCACCTCCTCAGTGGCCTCTTCGGTGTCTTTGTCTTTTTTACAGACCTCTGCAGTGGTGTCCATCTTCTTCCGTGTCTCATATCTTTTAACCGTCCTGTCCTCTTTCTTTGGTGATTTCTCTTTCTCTTCACCTT
This sequence comes from Chaetodon trifasciatus, assembly GCA_037975065.1. NCBI lineage: Eukaryota > Metazoa > Chordata > Actinopteri > Chaetodontiformes > Chaetodontidae > Chaetodon > Chaetodon trifasciatus. The sequence continues at coordinate 962,014 of JBBMOE010000017.1, read as the reverse complement.
TGGATGCTGTGGTAGTGGCCCCACTCCTCTTTGATGGTCCATCATCTTTTCTGGCAGTCACCTCCCCTTTCTGGGTCCTTTTCTGAGGCTGGTCTTCATCTGGGATTCGGCTATCAGGATCTTCCACATCTTTGGAGGCTTTGCAGGATTCAACTACAAGTGTTTTCCCTTTGACCTCTTCTTCTTTTTGATTTTTCTTCTTCCCATCTCCCTTGACCCTTGGAGCTAGTGTGCTACCTGTACCTAACACTTGGAAATTATCTTTAATATTTGTCTCTTGATCTTTATCCATTTCATCTTTAACTTCTAATTTAGCATCAGATTTGTCATCTACTGGAGTTGCATCTTCCTCAGACACTTGCTTTGCTGTGGAACTGTCATCTTGGACAATGCGACTCTCCTCTTGACTTGAAGCTTCTTGGTTTTCAGCAACACTGTCTAACACTTGGACAGAACCATCTACTTCCATTTCACTGTCCTCCTCTGGGTGGGCGTTGCCTTTGTTGTCTGCACTGTCCAAGTCCTGATAGCTTTCCTCATGCAGAGTCTGACCTTCTTCAGGTCCAGTTTGCTGGGTTTCAGAGCTGCCCTCCATCTGTTCATCTGTTTGATCATCAAATGAGTCGAGGATTTGGTAGTTTTCACCATCATCCTCCTCTGTGTGTCTGTCAACATCCTCTTCTTTCCCTTCCTCTTTGAGTGTGCTGACGTTAAAATCAATCTCCTGACTCTGGCCTTGGCTCAACTCTTCTCCATGTCCCTGTGGAGGTGGATGCATCTCTGCTCCCATTTTGTTCTCTGACTGAAGAGTCTTTGCAGCAGTGCCCTCTGCTGACACTCTGTGGTCAGACTTTGCCACTGCGCCCTCTGTGGCTTTTACTTCTTCTCTAAGTGGCTCCAGATGAGTTTCTGTTGATGCCTCGACAGCCGCTGCTGGTGTTATCTTTTCCCTTTCACGTGTAGTGGATGAGGAGAGGGTACTACGACCAGAGGATGCAGTGTTTGATGCTTTGGATGGAGATTTTGTCTTGCTCTCTTGTGTTTTCTGACCAGGGAGGGAAATGGTTTCACTAGATGGTGGAGAAGAAGAGGAGGAGGGCTTGGCAGAGGATGAGGGTTTGGTGGGCTCAGATGAGTCTGTGGACTTTTCTGGCGACACAGAGCTTGAGTTAGACGAGCTTGAACCTTTAGTTGACTTGGATGAGGACAATGAAGAAGATGCTGCATTCTTCGAGTCTTTTGAAGACCTTGCAGACGTCTGTTTGCTACCAGACGGCACGCCCGAGTTTTGTCTCTCTTGTCTCGTTCTGGATGAGCCAGGTGGCTCACAGCTTGCATCTTCCCCATCCTCACCAACCTCATCAACAGTGACGAAGTCATCCATGCTGAAATTATGCTCTTCAAACAAACAGGCGTCTGAAGGAACAGTGTCGACTGTAAAATCATCCTGACCCTGGTTGAAGGACAGAGAAGGAATTAATCACTGAAACAATGACTCAGCTTATCAATCAGAATAAACAAAGCGATTAGATCAATTGTTCACCGATTGATTTACTGCAGCAGGTTGTGACCCATTGTCCAAAAGATCAGATGGTGGAGGCTGGGTTTGACATTTCACAGCTTCAACAGTGGTGGTGTTCGGTTTGACTTTTATCGTGACCTCACTTGCATCTTGTAGACGCTGTTTTAGGCTCTTCAAACTAAATTAAAAACAGAAAAGGACTCTCAGTTGCAAATGAACGCAAGGTTGTTCTCACAAATACAGCACTTTGGTACAGAGATCAGAAATTTTGAAGTTCTCATCCAGTGTCTCTGAGTGAACTGTTCAGTGTTTTTATGTCAAAATCTCTCTTTTCCTGCAACTAATGATTACCTTTATGGTAATATATAATTTAAATATATATTAAAAACTACATATATTATCACGAAGATCATATATAACATAGTATAACAATATATAAGACAGGGATGCACCGATCCGATATTGGTATCCATATCGGTCCCGATATTGAAGAAAATTCTAGATCCGGTATCGGTGACATAGTGCCCGATACGTAGGGGCTGATCTATTCAGTCTAATGCTATGCAATAGGCGCTGTGAGGGGCGTCATGCGCAAGCAACACGCAGTGCTGAAGCGCACATGATGTGGACCACGTTGTTTTCAAAATGAAGCGAGCGAAAGGATCGACTGTCTGGAACTTTTTCAGATCGGTATCGCCGATTACTAAACCTCAGATATCGGTATCGGTATCGGTATCGGAGGTGAAAAAGGCGGATCGGTGCATCCCTAATATAAGCATGTTCAATATAAAATCAGAGAAAACCAGACAAGAGTCAATTACAAAGTAACACACTCACCTCTCAAAACGCTTAACTTTAGTCCTGGAGAGAGAAAAAGAGTTGGTCAGTTTGGGTCTGAGGACGGGGGATTAAAAATGAAAAAATACATTAATACATGCAGAGGAAAACTGCTTTCATAAGTCTGTGTGCAGGAACACAGATGCAATTATAAAACTAATTTGCCTACCAAGTTTCACACTTTTTAAAAGAGTTCGGAGTGAAAGTGTTGTGTTTCTCCACCACCTGCTTTACACCGCTGGAGTCGGCCATCTCAACGTATATCTGAGGTAGAGCGACAGTCAGGGACAAAGACAGTGAGAAGACAGACAGGAGGGACAGATGAAGGACGTGACGAGACGACAGCTACTTTGCCATTTTACAGTTTTATTTTCAATTATATCTACTGATTTATTCATTTTTTTATGTATAATTTTTCCCCTTCATATATGTCCAAACTCATTTCGGTGGTACATGGTGGTTCTTGATCTTGCAGGTCTACTTCATCATTGAAAGTGTGATCGGATACATTTTGTGCCTATTGGTGCATGGATGCATGCATGGATGCACCAATAAGCATCCACGCAATGGGCAGGTACGTATCATGCGGCAGTTCTTTGAACAGTTAAATGTGAACAGTGCGGGTGTTTGTGTTCTTGTACCCTGTTGGCGAGCGGCAGGAAGCCGACAAAGGTTGCGATGGAGGCCACCGCTTCCATGACGACCCCGACAATGTCCACAGATGTCTCAGAAATCTCCACACACAGCAACCGCTCCTCCAGAGACTTTGACTCTGGAACTCCCTGAAGAGGAATAATAGTTGGCGTTGAGGCCAAGAGATCTCTAAACATCTGATGTAACCTGTCTTACAGAAATGATTAATGACTCACAGCATTGCTCAACCTCATCAGACTCTTGTACATCACCTCCTGCAGAAACATTACAAGTGATTGACTGTCATCAAAAACATTTGAAAGATTTGTGTTCCACACCGACATTCTTTGTCCCAGCACCCATACCTCACTGGATCCAGGATTCACGTGTTGCAAGACGAAGTGGACGCTGATCTTGGAGCCTTTGACGGAAAGCGGCTCTGTGAAGTGTTCTCGGACAAAATTGCAGCACGTCGACCAGTTGGTGAAAAACACAAAGGCCTGGAGGTGAAGGGAGGAAGGGCAGGAAAAGAAATTAAACTCAAGCAACGCAGCTCCAGCGCAGGTCAGTTTAACTAAAACGAGTACAGTAATATCCGTGCCTGTAACGGTCTTCAGTTTGCACTCCTTACCCTCCTCTGCAGCGGCAAGACCACCAGGTTGTGGTGCAGGGAGCGATGGTTCTGTTTGGGGAAATACCACCGGACCAGCTTGGCCACGTCCTCATGCTCGTAGTTCCCCTCTGGCAAACCGGTCAGCATGATTGTGGAAAACCTGGAACCATGACGCTTGGCCATCTATAAAAGACAACGATCCAAGTCCAAGTCATGCGTTGAGTCTGATTCAACTTTACGGTACACTTTGATGTCAGAGTGGAATTTCAGATATCCCAATCAGAGTCCTTTAAGGTTGGGAATTAGGGTTGAGTGATTGGATGAAATCGGCTAAGGGCAACTGGGCAACTTTCAAGCACGATGAAATGGCTGCAGAGCAGACTGTCATAACACTAGAGACTGGTGTGGTGGTTTCAGAGAGAGGTGGACTTACCTTAATGTCGTTCCGCCCTCTGGCTGTCCGGTATTCTTGGAGTTGAAAATGAACAGAGGCAAACAGTCACCTTAGTGTTTCAAACTTGTCATGATGGTAAGAGATAAAACTTTGCTAATCCCACGTGAGGTACATGAGGGAATAATGTCGGAAAAACATGTCTATCTTACGTGGGATGATGAACCAAGGACACATGGTGGGGAACAGGAACGGACTCCTTCTCAGCGTGACCCAAAATGGTGACATGCTGCCTTGTGGGATGGCAAATTTTACTGAAGGGATAGTTGCCCCGGCAAGCATGTCCTTCGTGTCTGGCAGAGCATTCTCCTGATGTTTTGGTGCTGCACAAATACAAGAGCGACGAAACAGAGGCACACAGCAGTTGTGTTTTTTAATCTGCATTGATACAGATTTGTCTGATTTGATGTTGGGTAAGTTCAAAGCTGTCAGGGGCCCCAATGAACCAGGTGGGATCAATGACCTCGATAACGACCTGATGCTTCTACAACCAAGTCCAGTTGCCCTTGATTCAACCCTCCTTGGATAACTACGGCCTGAATGACTGAAACTCTTCACGGATTTTGATTTTAATATGAAAAAAATATATATTTTCAAACAGAGACTTACGTAGCGATGTGCAATTCCTCTGGGCTATTTTCAGCCTGTTGACTTCATGTCCGGGGACTTGTTTCAGCAGACTGTACCAAACTCCGAGCCGATCGGCATCGTGAACGAACGCAAATTCTATAAACACCTAGAACCCACAACCATATGTGACAGGTAAGACCAACAGGAAGTCTTTTTTAAAAAAAAAAACACTTAAACAGACATGTATGTGTTTGCTTCTACCTTGTTGAGGAGAGGCAGGAAGTTCCTGACAGAACAGATCTTTCTCAAAGCTTCTCGGAGGTCCCGGACGTCACTCGGTGAAATGTTCTTGATGAAGACCGTTTTCCCGCCATCATCAAGCACAGGCTGCATCAACAACAGGAAGTAAATATTCAAACCAAAACATCAACAAGAGGACACAAGTCTTCTGTACTCCTTCACTGTTTTACATCGCTGTTGATAGTTTCCAGCCTTTGGAAAATGGAGGTGATTACTGTCGACAAAATTTCAAGCAGTTTACGAATGCTGAGGAATTAATAGTGTGTGTGTGTGTGCTTTACTTACAGTCTTCATCAGCTTCATCAGTGATTTATAAAATCCAAACTGAAACAGAAAGAGCGCAGTGTTAAAATGCAGATACTTTTCCACAATGCGCCTTACTTCACTGAATAAGATTTTCTATGTAACTTTACCGAACATCGATAAAAACCCATCAGTGAAGAAAGTGTCATGCGTGTGCTTACCGGGGTCATTTCCATGCCGTTGGCGACTACATAGAAAAAGAGTTTAGACCCTTTCAAAAAGATGTCATTCCTTTTTGTGGCTTTCAATAAGCTGTGCACCTTTTCCAAAGTTGGCATCGCCAAGAAGGCCTGAGAGGAGAACCAGTCACAAACACGTATTACTACTTTTATTTACTTGTACTTAGTGCCTACATCGAACAGAGATCACAGAATCAGTTCTTCTAATCAAAGACTAAAAAGCAACAGCAGCAACACGGAGCTCATAAACCAGATCTATAACCTGGAGCCTACCATGCACGTCTGAGGAACGACATAGATGCTGTCGTCTGTGTGTTCAAACCCAAATGGCGTGAGCAGTTTGACAATGTCGTCCTCTGTGTAGCAGCCATCGTGATACTTCGGCAGTCCGGTTATGAGCAACAGCTTCTTGGCAAGCTGCAAAAACTGGAAACATTAAGGACAGAAAGAGACAGACGGGGAAACAATGAGGGGAGACTGATCAGAAACCTGTTTGTTGCACGGCTGTTATCTATGCTAATATATGCTCACATTACGTCTGGTGCAAATTTTAATTTGCTGCATATTTCTTTTCAACTGTGCAATAAGAAAACTATTTATTATCCATATTGGCAACAGTTTTGTTATAAACTGTACATATTGTACATATACATAGACTAGTGCAATTCAATGCTTTCTCAATTTATTTTTTTTCCATAAGAATATTTTATGGCAGTTAGCATTTTTATGATCTGTGCATAATGGACATATACATGGTTATTATTTTATTCTGTATCCTGTATACTCTTTATCTTGACCCTTCTTGCATCTTGTAATGCTTCATGTAAGTGATCTGATGGAACCTACTTTCGGTGTGAAGCAAGTTTTCCTGCTGAGGCATGCTGTGAAAGAGGCAAAGAAAATGTTAAAACGGAGGAAAGACTGTAAAATTATGATGACATACAGACATTTGTGACAGAAAAACTGTTCTTACTTATGCTGCTTCGATGCAGGCGTTTTTCTACCATCTCCCCAACAGTCAGACCAGTCACTGCAGCCGGGGACGGTGTGGACGGTGTGGATGGCGTGGATGGCGTGGACGCTGCTGGTTGCCGCTTGCTGACAGCTGCACCTTTTGGTTTAATTGTGACAGATGTATTGTTTGCTGATGCTGCATCAGTTTGTGTTTTCACCGCAGTCACAGCATCTGCAAGATGAACAGCAGGATTTAAAAGATCATCATCTGCCCTTTCTCCTCTGTAATCACACTTTATCTGTCGACCCCAGAAAGCAACCCTTAATTCCATGGACCTTGAGTAACATTTGTGAAAAATGACAACTGCTACAGGAAAATTAAAAAAAAATTTGAGTTTATATTCATGACGTCCTTCATTGTAACCAATGCACGCTGAGACCAACCGAGAGACTGGGTAAGTCAGAAGGGATGGAGGGACGCACGAACACAGCCGGTTTTAGTCTCTTCATGGGATTTGCTGACAGTAACTAAAATCAGTCTTGGCCTTTTTTCTTTAAACAGTTTACGTCAACACCACATGGCACATTTTCACCTACTTCACCAACCTTCGCTTTCAACGTACCTTCTTGCATTGTTCTTGTCTCCACCTTTGCCTCCACAGCTGCTTGCTGTTGCGTTTGTGAAGCCTCTGTCTTGGTCTCTGGTCCTGGTGCGGTGGACTCTGGTTCTGACAGGGTGCTTTGCTGGACCTGTGGTGAAGCTTTGCTGGAGTCTTCAGTTGATCCGGTCTCCACTGTACTGGTTGGTGGTCCAGTCTCGTTGGGTTTGTCTGCTGAATTTTCTGGCACAGCCTCTGTAGCTGTTGGTTTTCTCTCTTCACCTTCAGCACAGCTTCCATCTTCCATGGGCTCTGCCACTTCACCTCCTGCTTCCCCAAGCTCCATTGGTTCAGCGTCCTCAGCAGGTTTAGCTTGATGCTGAGCTTCAGACGCTGCCACCTTTTCTGTTTCATCACCCTCGGCTGTCTCTTTCAGCACCACCACAGATTCTTTAACACTGGTTTTTCCAGTTACAGCTTTTTGTTCAGAGTCATCAGCTGTGGACTTGGATCCTGAGGATGCTTTTTGCTTTACCACTGCTTTTTTCACAGTTCCCTTCACAGGCAGCTTTCCTGTTTTTACTGTTTTGGCTACCTGCTTGGTCGAGATGTTTTTCGCTTTGGAAACCAACACTTTTGATTTAGTGACAGTCGTTGGGCCTTTAACTGAGCTTTTAGCTGCAACTTTCTGATTGGTGAGTTTGCCTGTCGTAGCTTTTTTGGCTGCAGACGGTAAAGACTCTTTAAGCTGAGGCATGTTAGGTGTAGGGACAAGAACCTTAGTGATTTGGGATTTTTGAGCGTTTTGAGGTTTGGAGACACCGGATGTGTCAGGTTTTCTGTGAACAAACGAGAGTCACATGGGTCAAGCAGGAGAAAACAAGATTTCTCTTAATATATTGCCAAAACAAGATAAAACCCTCTATCACTGAGGAGGGTTTGTATGAAACATGTCTTACTTCTCAGGAGGCTTCTTTTGCTGCTTTGAAACAGTCTCCTGTAAACAAACAAGTGGAAATTTGTTATTTTAGGTGAATCTGATTATTGACAATGTGACCACACTACAGCAGACAAATGTTAAAATGCGTATTTACAGAAACAGAAAAAGAAAGACAGAAAGCGTCGTACCTTTACTCCGACAACACGGATCTCTGTTCCTTTCACATCGAGGGTCTTCATGCTCTTCAGTTTCTGAGCATCTTCCTCTTTCTCGAAACACACGATTGCCTACATGTCCACACACACACACACACACACACCTTTGCATTACCACTACATGTCTAACAAACCAATTCTCTACACTGCTAGCTGCGTTGCTGATGAGCTGATGAGGTAAAACATTAACTTTATTGTCTTTGTGCTGTTTTCAGTTGAGTTTATAGTTTATGTCAAAAAGAATTAGCAAATTATCACATTCTGTTTTTTTCTGTTTCACACAGCATCAAGAAAGTTTTCTTGGAATCAGGTTTGGATATCCAGCACTGAAACATTTCATCAACTCATTTAATAGCAACAATTTCAACAGTCTAGTAAGTGTTTCAATCATTACCACAAAAATGCCAACGACTCAGTGGTTTTAGCTTCTCAACTGTGAATATTTGTCTCATCTATGGTAAGAAACTGAACGTCTTTTGGTTCCTTAGTTGAACACAATGAGCGATCTGAGGCATCCAGCCTTAAGCCGAAAAAGTGCGAAGGCCATTAGTCACTCATTTCTGACATTCTACAAACCAAACAACAACAAAACTAATCAAGTCAGCAGATTAATCCATCATGAAATTAACTGCAATTAAGCCTGCATATACACTTCTGGGCCTGATGGTTTCAGGGTTTGATAACAGCACTTTTTTCTGCATATTATGAAAAGTCAAAGCATTAACAAATTTAGCCCTGGGTAGAAGAAACACCAACACGCTCTTCATATGTGTCTATACACACCTGCAGTTTGTACCGATACAGGACAACTGACTTAGTTTTTCCAAAGTGCTCCACAGCAACGGTCACATCATTGTGAGAGAGACAACTCTGAATCCCTTCCAGGCGCACCATGGTTGGAGGTTTACCAGACTGAGCAAAGAGAACGAAAAACACAAAAGTAGAGCAGATATAAAGCCTTCTGTCCTTTTAGCCCGCGTTGTTTTTTGCTTATATGTAGCAATAAAGTATCACTGAAGGTTTGGTCTTGATAAAATGTAGCAAACATCCCTGAAACATTCTTACACACACACGCATGCACGCACGCACGCACGCACGCGCGCGATGGGCTTTACTTTAGAGAGCTTCGAAGTTGCCTCTGTAGCAGAGGAGCATGACAACAAGGAAGGAGAAGACGATCTGCTTCCTTCTGCTGAGGGATGAGACGAGGAGCGTTTTGACGATGAGGACTTCATCTTGGCGAGCTCGGCCAGTAAGGCAGGAGCCAGAGTTTTAACCACGGCCTCCAGGTCAGACTGCTTTGACAGAGACTGGACAGCTAGAGGGACGAAGACAAAGCAGAGTGTCAGGCTGAACTGCAGCTTCTAGTGGTTGCAAAGTCTCATGAGTCTCTATTTTTAATTACATCACGTAACGTGATCTCAGCTTTCTTGCTCGTTAGCATCTTTTCTCTGGGAGATGTTTTCTACTTGGCTTGTAAGTCAACATTTGTATCTGAACCACTGGAAAGCGCAATAAAAATGACAATACACATGCAAAAAGCAAAAAAAAATCAGTGAAACTTATAAACATTAAAAATTATTTGGTAAAGACGACTGACATGATGATTATTATCTTCATGTTACTGAGGAAAAACCTTTTTAGATAGACAGACTGTTTGTATTTGCATTCACTTGTACCTATATGGCTCTATAAGAGGTGCAGGTATGTTTAGTAACAGGATAAGTCTCTAAACAGAGGCTTCACTTTAGACTCAGAGGTCTTAAAATGTCAAACCTGATGTTTCCAGAAGTTTCTTAACCAGTCTCTCTGAACTGCTTGACTTCTTTCGTTGAGGGGATGACCTTTCTGTCGACGATCGCCACTCATGGCTCCTCCTTGGAGATGATCGCCTCTCGTCTCTCCTCCTCGGTGATGATCGTCTCTCGTCTCTCCTCCTCGGTGATGATCGTCTCTCAGGGCTCCTTGAACGTGATCGATAGCGGGAGGAGGTTGGGCGGTCATACCATGGAGAGCGAGAACGAGAGCGAGAACGAGACCTGGACCTGGACCTGAAGAAAGTATGGATGAAACCATTTTATAACTCTTTAATCAAAGAGAATTTACAAAAATGGCAATCAAACAAATCACCGTAAGTCTAGATTTCTCAAACCTAGTGATGATTACAAAGAAGCTAAAATTCTACCTGTGGGAGTATCTGGAGCTGTATGGTGATCGTGATCGGCTCCTGTGTTTCTTTCTTCTACCCTCCGAGCTCCAGTGGTGACGGGGGCTGGATGAGCGGGAGCGGGAGCGGGAGTGGGAGTGGGAGCGGCTTCCATACCTGGTTTTCTGGTGACGATGTTGGGAAGTCTTCGTGGAGGTGGATGGAGAGGCATCTGGAACTGCAGCCACTGCTTTGCTGAAGAGAGCAATGGACAAGAAAAGAAAAGAAAAATTTGTATCCGCAGGGCAAGCTGGTGTGTTTGCTACACGTCTGAAAACTAACAGATCTGGACGGATTAAAAATTTGTCTGCCTGGACAAGTTTCAGAGCCAGATTTCTTCAGGACATTCATAAAAGCCAATTAACCTATTTAATTAACTCCTTATTAGTGAGTTAAAACTACTTCAGAGGAATAAATTTGCAGTGTCTGGCCAGTGTAAGAAGTTTACCTTGGGCCGAGTGCTACCTCACCATCCCATTCTGAGTATCTGTGGAAAAAAAAGAAAATCGATCAATCACACCTATTAAAAGAGCAAAGAGGCCACATTTTGACAACAACAGCAAAAGGTTTCTGCATTGAGGGAGGTGGTCAAAGGGGTCGTATTCGGGTGATGCTTCTCAAGTCAAAGGATATCGAGGAATTGATTCTGAAGACTAGAATTATATCACAACCACAAGAGGCATCTTCAAGAACACATTCCCAAAGGGTTTACAAAGTATAGCAGAAGTTCCCCAAACCAACCGACAATGAGGGTTCAAGAGAGACCCTTCAGGGTACACATTTAAACTGATGCAGGTAAGTGGTTTAGAGGCCTGTAACAATGAGCTATGTGGACTGCGTCACTATGCTGTCGAGGTGACACCAAAGGGACACTTTCAATATGGACAAACAGTCCTGAGGTTGGAATTTTAGTATTACAGCCTCCACAGTATTTTGGTGCATCCCTGGTGGACATTTTGCAGAAACTTTAAGAAAAAGGACAATGAAAATTAAAATTAAAACACAGCTAAGAAAAAACTAATAAGATCTTTAAAGGGGAAAAGTGAAAAGACTGACCGTGCTCGCAGGAGTTTGCAGTTCTGAAGGTGAAGGCTGGTGTTCTGATGGGAGATCCAATCCTAGTAGTCAGAACAACAGACACACAGCATTTAGAGGCCTCATTTGTCATCACAACAGCTTTCAGCTTGAATATCTCAACTGCCATTTTTGTGGTTGTCTGACAACACAGACATATTTTATTCAACATTACAGTAGCCTTAAAAAGTTCCTTAAATCTCCAAAGTTTGTCCCCATGTTGGTCTTCTGAATCTGTCAAGTCCAAGTTGATATTAAAAGAGCAAGTACTACAAAATATATATTCCTCTTGTTTCTTGAAATCTTCAACCAATGGCAGCCGTCCAAAAATAGGAACAATGAGCCAAAGTGAGGAGCTGAGAGTGAATAAAAAGTTGTGCTTAAATCATGGCTCTGGTACAAGCCAAAGAGGGGCGACAAAATAAACATGAATACAGGTATATTATGGACAAAATTAAGGACAGTAAATCTTTTCTTCTATAATTACAGCTGACTTACAAGTCAACGTGAGTTCATGGGCAACAACTCTTTATCATGAAATATAACAAACACAGACGTGCCAGTAACAAACAACCAAAATAAAAGGTTCTTCTTCTTGGGTTCTTGATCGTGCGATGTCTGGCTCTTCAGTCTCATGCAGTTCCCTCAGGTTTGGCAAAGGTCATCTCAGCAAAGGTCATAAATACGGGTCAGGACAAAAACACTGAGGCTAAGACATCTGGATCAGATGAAGGAAGATGTGGAAACTTGCAAAAGGAGGAGGAAGGCAGTCTTTTCTTAATTAGCCAAAATGTGTGAATGTCCCAAAAGGAGGAAGATAATGAAAGAAAGATTGTCAAAAAAAATCTCTGCTGATTGTGTTGTTCATGCAGCATGCTGCTGGCTTCCCGTTCTGCGTATTTGCAGTAGTAATTGGAATTCCTTTAAAAGGACACAAAAATACTTGAAAATAAATAAAAAAAGGGGGAGCTTGGCTCCATAATAACAATTATTACAAAATAACTGACATCCACTGTCACATAGGAAATTAATTAAAGTAACAAAAAGCATTACTAATATCTCCACTAGGTCAAACAAATAAAATATACATCCAGTACAAAAACAAAGCTTCAAATCATTCAAGAAGGAAAAGAGCCATTTTTCACCACCCTCTGATGAACTAGTTTTCACAAACTTGCTCATCACGTCTTCAGAGCTCTTGATTCCGTCTTGGTTTCGTCTCATTTGCAGGTCACGGCATCTCATCGTTTTATATCAAATTATGTAACAGCCATCAGCGTAAATCTGGCAGTTGTACATCAATTATTGTGTCATGTATAGAAACTAGACAAGAAGTTCTACCTTCAGTTTTAGGTCAATCAAATCACATGTGCATCACACACTGTAAGCAAGAACTACCGACAGTGATAAACAGTTAGCTGTGAACGGCATCCTTGAAACATTTTGATACAAAATGTACATCAAAATCAATTAACAGTTTCAAACAATAGCTCCCACATTGCCACCAAAGCTAGGTTTTACGAAACGGAACACAGCGTAAATGTGCAAGGCTTCTGACTAGCATTAATAGTAATGACTAGTTTATCAAAATTCAAATAATATTTCAGACAAATCCTTTCCAACAGGCTTAAAAGTATCACCCTTAGACTTTTAAAGAAATTAAACCTCTTCAGTACCTCCCCACAAAATAAAAAAAGAAACAAGGCTTAGTTGAGATTTTATGATCAAAAAGAACAAACATTTTCCAAATTGAAATAAACAATGCACAATTTCCTAAAGGGAGAGCGAACAGAGCACAGTCTTCCACTCACCTTCATATGAGTACATTCTTTGTTACACAGAGAACAGGTATGTGGAAAGATTCTCGGTGAGGCCGCTGCATAGTCATGCATCATGGCAGCCGTTGGCAGACCCTTGGAGACTGACATTGTTGCTGGAGGCTGCCAGTTGGAAGTCGGCGGCATGATGTGATTGAAGGTCATTAGGGCTGGTACTGGCGGAGGTAGAGCTGGGGGAATAACAATAGGGTGAGGATCACCAGGGATAAATACCGGTCGTCCAATGGCACGTGAGGCACCAGCGACGCTGGGGATGAAAGGAGCAGCGGGAACAGGTTTTGCTGCAGAAAAAACTGGAGGCCACATTGCTTGCCCCATCTGGGATACCGCTTGCTTCTGCATCTGGTGCGTCTCCTGCTTTGGCTGCTGCTGCTGCATTGGCGGCTGCTTTTTCTTCATCTTAGCAACTGCTGAGCCTTTACCTCGAGTTTTGTCCTGATCCTTACTGCCTGCAGCATCATTACTGTCAATAAGCACAAGGCTAGGTCGACTGGGATGCACACCATGGAACACAGTGCCAGGCGACTGAGTTTTAAACTGGCGACCTTCTGGTTCTTTCAAGGGTACAGGTTTGGAGGCTTCAGACTTGAGAATGGTGTCTTTCTTTGGCAGTAAGAGAGGGCTGACAGCTGTTTGAGAAGTCTGGTTTGGTTGGGTATGTAATTGCTTGGTCTGATTATGGGTTGGGGGAGTCCCAGAGTTCAGCACTGAACTGTACGAAGAGCTGAGACCTGTAACAGAACTCGTCTGCTCACGTGAAGAACCAAAGGCACTGCTTTTTACCTCTGTTGTATTTTTTTGCAGCAGTTCTTGACTGTGTCTGCTGCTATCGTAAGTGTCCATCAGCAACATACTCCCACTCCCACCACTGTCAGCTCTACTGTCACCGGTCCTTCCAATCTCATCCCCTGTCCCTCCAGTATATTTGCCAGTATGTCCATAGTCAATCACTTTACTTGGGAGAACAGCTGAGGACACTGCTTCCTGGCGCATCCCTGCCCCTCCGGAACTACTGAAACTGTGACTGTCCATTCCACCCTGGTTTCTGGTGGGTTGGGGTCTGGGGGAGGGTTTTGACTGAAGTGCAGTTGTAGCCCCCTTGGACTTCTGAATACGTATTTGGCGCAAGATGAATGGCAAGTTAGCAGGAGTTATCTGGTCTTCAGGGTAGGAGATGAGATGTTCCAAGTCCTCTTTCTCAAGTCCAAACTGCAGAAGAATGGTAGCAGCTGATTCAGAGGTGTACTTGGATCGACTGGATTCTGTAGAGGAGGCAGGTCTGTCCAGCACTGTAGAGTCATAATCACTTAATCCTGGAATGGACTGCATTTCATGGCCTCTTTTACTGGGGGCATTAAACCTACTGTCACCACCACTTGTATAGTTGGATGAAGAAGATGATGAATAAAAGTTAGAGTCATCAGGAGTGGTCCTTTTGTAGCTCGATGACCAGTCTAAGGAGCTACTTTCTTCGTCCAAGTGTTTACGTCCTTGAGAGGCAGAGGTTGAGGACATTGGGTAAGAGGCCATTCCTGTGCCATAAGAGCGAAACTCATCCCTTTGAGTGGTAGTAAGGCGAGTGCCCTGGTCTATGGGCTGATGCACTGACTTGCCATGAAGCCTCACCTCTTCTCTGGCTCTGCTGATATGCATGTCGATCGACCGCTCTATGTTCTCATCCATTATGGCTCTACTCTGTTCAGGCTTGAAACTCGTCGACAGTGACATCAGTGATGGGAGCACTCCCCGAGAGTTGCCAGGAATCGAAGAGGAAGCTCCAGAAGAACTGAAGCTGGACCCAGGTCCAAGGTGAGAAGTTGATCTCCGAGGGTCCCTCTCTGCTGATATACTGGAGAGTCCATACTGCCTCTGGGTAGAACCTTGGCTCCCAGAGGCATAGGGGTTATACAGGGGATGGGACATGGTGTTTGCGATCTTCAGAAGGTTAAGGAGATTGATGGCTGCAGCAGTGGGGGAGGGAGGTGCTGTTGGTATGCAGTGTGCAGGTGGGTTGGAGTTGGTTGGAAAGGTTGCAGCTCGGCTACCAATGGCAAGAGCGTTGTTTATCTGTGTCAGTGCTAGCTGTGCTTTCAGTTGAGCCAGCTGCAAGGAGGAAGCCTGCTGGCCAATCAGGAGCGAGCTCCCTGGGAGCCCTCCAAGTAAAGGGCTCGTTAGGGGCCTTAGGGCAGGAGAAGCGGCACAACGCTCCGATGGCAATGAAAAGCTAAAAAATGAAAAAACAAAGGAAGGAGTTATTGAGTGGGACTGGACTTCAGCTTCTTCAATGGGTATCCATCATCTGGAAGGCCACGTCTTGAGTTATTCACTCTGGTGCTTCCTGTTGGATATACATTCATTTCATTTCCTGGTCTTCAATAGCAAGACAGAACAGAGGAGGCAAAGGCAACAAAGCACAGATAAGAGAAGAGAAGAGAAAACAAGGTCACTGCTGTTAAGGCTGGAGCAGGCAATATTATTTCATTCTATTTCACTGGTCGCTCCAAACCTGACTAACGACTTTTCTTTTTGACGTTGTACACTGGATGTGGTCTGAACTGTTTTGGAGTTGTGGGGAAACAAAACAGACTCTTTTATCAAGTAGACTGGGACTGTGGGACAAGTCTTTCTCACACAGACACAGAGACAGACAGACAGACAGACAGACGGACAGACACACACACACACACACACACACAAAATAGTGGTTTGCTTACTTGATTAAATACAACTGTTTCAAGCTGAATTGAATCACAGTCTATTTGTTTTTGCTGTGCTGGTTTTTGATGATACATATTTTACTATTGGAACACAACACAGCCACTAGCCATGTCCAGTCAGCTGAAAGGCAATGCGGAGGTTTCCCAATCCCTTCTTGACACGTAAGCACTAACAGCAGCACTACAACAAGTCATCTGAGCAATATTGATGTCTATCAAAGCCAGCTAAATTAAGCTAATTTAGCAAAGATAAGCTACAGAATGCTGTGGCTAGCTTGTTGTTAGCCTTGTCTAACAACAGGCTAGCCACAGAAACAGCTGTAGATGTCCAAAACTTCACAACCCGAATAGATCCAAGAACCATGTGTTTTTCAAAAATGATTACCCGCACTGACAACTGCAACCCAAAACTTTGCAGGACTTCTGCTGCTGCCCGTCCACCTATACCCATTTACAAGGAAAAACCCATTTCTTGCAAAGCTCTTCACCCAGAACGACAAACACCTAAAATACTGTGCGTCAGGTGACTAACCACAGGAAAACTAACCCTGACATTCATTTAGCAAGTTGAATCACTGTGAAAATAAACACAACTGGCAGACCTCACATTCATTTCAACGAGGCAAGTCTGAAGATGCAGTGGAGGTGCTAAAGCAGAAAAAAAACCAAAAACATGTAGCTGATTCAGGATCAACTTTTGCCAGACCACAACACAACTCCATCCAGCACAGCAAAGGGATGAACAAGCAGGTACACATTCCTATTCATGCTGTGGTATGGTTTCAGAGTTGTCTCAGGGTGTAAACCACTGTGCATTGTTTTCAGTCAGTCAAGTCTTATAAACCTTCAAACTCATGGATCCTGTGTGGTCATTCAAATAGACCTCCTGGATCATACTTCAGTTTATCCAGTACCTGAAACAACTTGACCCCAATGTGGCCCCTTGTGTTGTTTTAATGCAGGACTCCTAAACGCCTACTAGGTTTTCATCCACTGGATGTATAAAAGATGGACGTAGTCTCTGCGACGTCATCCACTGGCTTCTGAATAGTCATTGTGAAGTTCAGTGACAGTGTTGGCAGTGCCTGACTCCACCAAACTCCCAGCCAATCCAAAAAATCCAGAAGAGGAGGAGCATGGGTGGAGCTGAGGCGTGCCGAATGAAGCCTGGTCTCTGTGGCTAGGTGTCAAGAAAAGCGGCCATTGCCCAAAATCATTCATAACTTTAACCCTTAAAATAATTTATATGACTTATATATAAATATTCAGTTGTCATTAATGGGGAAATTTGCTTCGAAGACCACAACCATTGTTTGCACCCGGCTGTAAACATGTTTATTTCTGCTGTAAAGTCAGACATTTTAATATGAAGGTCTATGGGGATGGAGGAACAGAAGTTTTTGGCACTTCTGCACTGGCTTCGTTTTTCAGGTTGCTGCTTGCTTTACCCCGAATTTGCACCTCAACAATTCTGCTCATTTCAGAACTGTAATTTGCAATAGACAGCTGAAAGTGTCAAAACCGCAGTATGGCAGTCATAACACACGATCAGGTGTCGATAGAAGAACAGAAAAGCACACAAATACAAAGTCAGCATCAAGATTATGAAGGGCAACCTTTCTACTTCTAGCTTTAACGGGAGATCGAATGCAGTTTGATGCTGCCATGTCCGTCCTCTGTAGCTTACTGTCTTTCCTGAGATGTTTGCAAGGCATGATGGGTAGCCCTCAATGCCACATGCAGTACTGGAATACATGAGTTACTTGAATAGAACAAAGCTACTGGTCATGTTATTAGTAGCACCAGCGCTTTTCAAACTATGACAAAAATGTCTGCCATAAAAAGGCCTGTTATCAAGTCAGATGGTCATCATAACATTAATAAAATATGGCAAGAGCATGAACTTATCACAGGACTGAGCCAACACCTCTGATTAAACAGTCTGATTAAAATAATATTGCTATTATTAGTATTAATTGCTGATACACTGCAGTCACTAAGCAAGAAACGTGACATGATGACGTTTTACAGGGCCACATATATATAAATATAAGTAACTTACAGCATTTATTACTTAATGTCTCTAATCACTTCTTGACTGGGACAAGGAAGAAATGTGGTGTTATTTGTAAACTTTTTACAGCTGCGTCACATCGACACGAGTAGCTTTAGCAATGCAAACATTCGTTCCGGCGTACTGTTTATACGTTATCGACTGTTTGACCGAAGGGTTGCATCCAGATTTAGCACGGTTATCAGGTCGTAGCTGTCTGACGAGCCACGGGCCTGAACTCAACCGTCGCTGGCTCCCAGATCCAGATTTTAGATTAAAAGCACAACCGCAAACCTTCAAAACGTTGTCGAAGCCTGTGTTTAATTTCTAGCGTACAAAACAAACTGCTCGCGAGCCAAACTGACCTCGCGTGCTAGCAGTAGCTAACTTCCGAAGGATAATGAACAAACACGACGTGAAGCGACTAGAAGGTCGTAGTGTTTCGCTCCGGGTTTTACAACTCTTGTGTCGCATACCTTTCGTTATTTCCGTCAGTCTTGCTGTTTCGATGTGCTGAATCTTTTCATCGCAAGGTTGTTAGGATACAGCCGCCACACGCCGCAAACGGAAATGGAAAAACTTCCGGTTTTAGTGTCCCTCCTTCAAAATAAAAGCGCAGCCGTTTGAGGACAACCTGAGATCGAATTTATCGAGATCTTTGAATTAATACTCAGTCTTGTGTATTGATTTTTTTTGTAGCAGACTCTTATTTTATTTACATTAACCTACAACTGACTCGAACAACATTGTACTTAAACACAACATTTTTATTTGTATTTAGGAACTGAGAATTACAATAAACTGACTATTATTCACACTATAACTGAAATGATCAATAAATTCTCACTTGTAGATGGAACATTGTGTGTGATGTAGTGTTTCAATGTTGTGCATTTATCCACTTCATTTTGAAGAAATGAACAGGAAGAGTTATTCCTGTTAATATTCTGTGATGTGAATCAGTTTTGGTTAAGTAGGTTTGTATTTATGACAACATACTTCTCCTGTCTTAACAGTTATCTTTTAACCTTTTCATCTCATTGTTACTTATCTTGTTGTCCACAGACTCCCTCATGAATCTGGTGATATTTTCGTTGAGGTAATATTTGGAAAAAAGGCCACAGAAATGTTAATGTTTCCATCAGCACATACTAAACAGTGATGACTACTCTAGTTTTATTTTACTTCTTCGTTAGTGTACAGTGGCTTTTTACAGCTTTTTCCCTGAAAACATCCATAAAATGATGATATGAGAGCGGCAAGAGTGAACCAAAACAGTGAAGTTTTAGCTGGACAGCTAAACAATGACCTGAAACTCAACATAAAGTGCCATAAAGTTGAGAGCAGCTGCAGATTCAGCTGATAATTCCCTGTAGGTTCATCAATATGAGCGACATCCTTCATATTTTCAGATTGTTTTGATATATTAATACATTATGATACGATCAGCTGAGCGAGAGTCCTCAACATTACCAATTTCAGTGGTTCTTGATATCATATTGGCAGTTTATAAATAGCATTTCTGGTCAACTGAAAAGGCTAATTACACAAATATGAACCCATATTTTCAAATAACTTTCCATCAATGCATCACTTTTGGTCCCCTGAAAGAAAAATCAGATAGAGTTAGGAAAGTCCTAAAAAGAGGTTAAACAGTGATAAACCCTCCTCCTGCAAATAAAGACATGAATCAGCGAGGATGCAGACGAACTCAGAGGCCGACGATGCCAGCCAATCACGCTCCAGAACACTTCCGTGTTCCCCAGTTTGATGCGGTGACTCAGTTCCAGACGCATCCTGTCCTGAGAGCCAGCGCTTTAAGTCTTTGATAATAAACAGCTGTTGACTTTACAGACTGTTGAATCAACAGTTTATCAAAAGGTGATGATGAATATTTTCATTAAAGGATCATTCTCTGTTGGGTATTGCAGCAAATTAATAATATATCCCCTTTATCCCCTCCCCCGGACCACAGGGCTTAACACCCGACCACGACACAACAGCTGACTGGCAGCGCTCTGCGCGTGTGTGTGTGTGTGTTTATGTGTGCCTGGAAGGGGCGGTTGAGCCAAAAGATGTTCGGTTTTATTTTTGGCTGTCATCACTACCCTGACAGAGGCCTGGTCTCATGGCGGTGACCTCACCAGCACACACACACACACACACACACACACACACACTTGGGACACTCCCATGACTTTCTCCATTGTCTATTTGTTGGATTAAATTCTACATTTTCTATATATTTTATTGTATTTATTACATATATTATTATGCTGATACTACATTATATTTGATATTCTGTGTCGTATTGCTGTCCTTGTTTATATATTACGTTCCACTTTATACTACATCTCATATCCCACATTATACTATATTGTATCACACTTATTTCATCGTAAACTAAATTGTATGTCTGTTATAGGTCTATATTAACACAGGCAAACATTAAGTATCAATACCTGATAATATTGACTTTCCTTTTTTTAATCACATCACACCACTTTCACTGTTGACTTTTATTTCTATTCTTACTTTTGTTTTATTTACCTTTTATTTCTTATTCTCTCTACTTCTGTGTACTTCTTTCTGTCCTTGTGCTGCTGTAACAGCTGAATATCTCCTCTGGGGATCAGTAAAGGCCTCTTTTTTTATCGACAGCACCTTTTTTGTGGTAATAAGTTAAGACGGGTTGAGTTCTGATTGTGTTTGTGTCTGGGTTTTACACTTTCTGTCATTTTTCCTCTCACTGCTTGTTCACAGCTTGCTATAAGACACTGCAGTACATTACATCACACTATGTATGGTGATACATAGGTAAGGCCTCTACAAATACTACATGAGCTGCAGTGTCCTGGTTCCGGCTCTCCTTCGTTTACTGATGCCAAAAAATAAAATGAAATAAAATATTGAGCAACACTGTGGAGGTTAGGCGGGTCGAGCAAGAGTGAGTGTGATTAAAAACTATTAACTAAAAATAAAATACAATGAAAATACTCCACTACTAGTAAAAATCCTGCGTTCAAAACAAAACCCTACTTAGATAAAAGTATGTAAGGATTATCATCAAAATGTCCATAAAGTATCATCTGTGCCCCCACATGAATGTGCAGCATCTGCCTCCCCCGCCCATTAACACAAGGTCAGATCCTTCCAAACGATCTCAACAAATCTGGCCAGAGGTAACCTGACCGCAGATCAGTGACGACAGGCAGCGGCCACCGCTAAGGCTGACAAGGAATGTGAAATCTCAAATTAGTCTCCGTCTTGAACGCCGGGATCTTTCCAGAAAAAACATGGCTCCTATTTCCTGAACTTGCCAAACTGAAAATCTGGGCAGGAAAGATTACTGAAGAATGTTTGACTCTTCCAACATGATGGGTGACGAGATGCTGCTGAGCAAGGCACTGATCCACTGGTCTACTGAACACAGTGAGGGTGGTAGAAAACTGTCTACTGGGAATAAACAAAGAGCCTGTTTTCATGGGATCAGTAATGTCTGTAAAACAACATCTCTCTAAAATTTGCCAACATTATCATACTATACTATACTATACTATACTATACCATACTATACTATACTATACTATACTATACTATGCCATGCTAAACTATATTATGGTTACCTGTACTCTACTGTAAATATCATACAATTCTGTACAATGCTATGCTTTACTATATCATTCTATATGATACTATACTATGCTGTGCTATGCTATAATATACCATGCTATACTATGCTTACCTATACTATACTGTGCAATATTATACAATGCTATACTATATGATGCTTTACTATACTATACTACTCTAAACCAAACCATATTGTACTACGCTATGCTATGTCATACTATAATGTACCATTCTATACTACACTATGCTTACCTATACTATACTTTACAATACTATACAATGCTAGACTATCTTGTGCTTTACTATACTACGCTGTACTATACTGTATTACACAATGCTATGCTTTACCATTCTATACTATACTATGCTTACCTATACTATTCTATTCTATACTATACTGTATCATATTAAACCAATCATAATATAGCATACCCCTGTGGAGATCATTAAAATTATCTGTCTTATGACACTGTTCAGATTTCATGATCGTCACTGTGTGCTGTGGGACAGTTAAAACTCTAATTATCAGCCCACCCTCACCCAACATGCCCCCTCGGCTCCCCTGACTGAACCTTCCATGTTATGCTGTTACCTCAGTGTCTCCTCGGCGACACACCCAGCGACAGTCAGGGTTCAAACCACCACACACCAGGGACAGCGAGTGCATGTGGTAACTCACACCGGTCATAAATCTCACCGCTGCATCGGCGCTTTAATACACTTTGACACCTCTGACAGATGATGTAAAGGTGAAGACAAGGAAAGAGGAGGGAGGAAGACGAGGGGCTGATCTGGTTAAAATTACACCTTCCTTAAAGAAAATTTTAACTTCTGTCTTACAATTTTATATTTTTATATAATCATAAATCTTTGATTTTGTGAATTGCTCAGGTGGAGGTAGTAAATCAGAGCCTTTTATACTTTTTTGCTTCTCCCTGCACACTATACTGATTTAAAACAATCCTCAAATAACTCATATCTTCAAGGCAGCTCGTGTGGAAAAGTGACATAAATACTTGTTGGCGTGTTCACCATGTTTCCATGAATTCATGCACAAGTCTACGTCCTGAATTTGCTTCTCTGAGAGTGTGTGCTTCCTTGTCTATGTGTTTTTGCATTGGTGAGTGTGGACACTGTTAGAGCTGCTGCCGTCCTCTGAGGAGCACTTAGCAGAAGGACTAATAAGCGCGATGAAAATAAATCACTGTTGGCTCAAACTGAGAGTTGCAGTCACTCAGCACCACAAGGTCTGGACACGTGTGTGTGTGTGTGCATGTAAAGGACACATACACACATGCAAGTCTTGAGGGAAATAGCTTATTGGTCCTTGGACCTTGTAATGAGATATTTATAGCGGTGGCATCAGAATTTTATGTATGTTTCAGCGTCTTCCAGTGCGTGCACGTGATGTGTTGGTGATAAATACTGAACATGTATTAATTCATATAGAGCTGTTTTTAAGACCTTTGGGCAAAGTCCAAGTTAAATTTAAAGTCTCAGCTGAAAGCAAGTCTGAAGGTTCAAACTACAGAAGGTCTGCCTGGCCCTGTCTCAAGTGCTTTTGTTACTAAAGAACTTTAGGTGTTAAATGGTTTTATCATACGTCTCAAGAAGGTCAAGACCCGTAGTGGTGGAGTCCAGGTGGAGCTTCATGTCCTCATTTTCATGACTCAGCCGTGGCTCGTGTCCCGGTCTCCGGTCCCTCTTCTGCAGCTGTCAGAGAGCTCGGACTTGGCCAAGTTATAACCCGAGTGTTTACTACATGGAGATTTATGCTTCACTAAAAAAAACACGTCACATCACACAAGCTCCTTCTTACACAGAGACAAGTTGTTGCTAAATGTCTACACCTGCCAACTGCCAGGTGTGATGTTTACTAGCGAACTGAACCACAAGCTAATGTTACCTTGCTAATATGTTCACAGCTGTTTAGAGTAACAGATGTAATACAGGAATATGGTTGATGCTTGATTAAAATATGTTTAATAATCATTTAAACTGAGAATATTCCAAACTTAAAAAACAAAAAATATTAATAATGAAGCTAATGACATTAGCCAAAGTGACCAACTGAAGCTAGCTTGGTTAGCATAATCAAATATTTCCCTTTCATATAAAAACATGAACTCCATACTGTAAAAATACTGTGTTAAGTCAAAATCCTGCATTGAACGTGTTACTTGATAAAAAAAATATATAATCAGGAAAATGAACTCTCAATTTGTAAAGTAACTAGTAACTAAAGGTGTCAGATAAGTGGAGTAAAAAGTACAATATTTCTTGAGTAAATGTACACTCCATACATCACAGCAGCCAACGTCCTCAACGAGCCTCATGGGGGTCAATATTAGAGGCTCAGAATTACTGGAAACACAGTACAAGCAAGTACACGACTACTGCCACAAGTGTGTAACATGATACTATAACATAATCTAATATCTGAATCCTCTCATGTCAAATCTTCTGGATGTTTTCTCTCTGACCTCACGGGGAGCTCGAATGAGACGGACAGCTGGAAATGACAGCGATACAGAGTGTGTGTGTGTGTGTGTGTGTGTGTGTGTGTGTGTGTGTGTGTGTGTAGCTCGACTTGCATCATCACACCTCGGCTTCATTTACAGCTCAGGAGGGTTTTCATCACTGCCGAGCTTCGTGTCCTCCTGTCTCAGACTCATACAGTAAACTTGATACGGTGCCTTCAAGACGTTCACTATTTCAGGAGACTATAAATATAAATAAAGCATGTATATATAAATCCAGTCAAAGGAGGCAAAGTAATAATAACATGACACCATTTGTGAGGAGAAAATAAACTCTCAGTTCTAGATGATTCCAATTGGACGACAAAAAGAGCAGAGTAGCTGATCTTCTTCTCTTGTCTTAGCCTCTGTACCGTCTCCCTTGTCTGTCCTGTCCACAGTGATCACACTTAATAACCCGATTCTGAGGCTGGTTGACCCAGAAACTCTTTTCACAGCTGGATGAGCTAATGGAGCCCAACACGAAGTGATCCGATTGGCTCAAAAGCGCAATGCTAACAGTTCATAAGTGAGCATGAATCTGTGCTGAGGTGACTTTCTGTCCAGAAAACACACATGTAGCCTGATGCTTGGTGCTGGTGTTTCAGTTTACTGGAACATTTCCTGCTCTCACAGGAGCTGCTGGAAATATTTGGTCATGAGATTACTGCATTAAACAAGTGGAGAAAAAAATCCAATATTTTCTCGTACACGGCCTCTGCACAGTACACCTTGTATTTAACCAGCTGAAAGTATTTTGGGTATCTTGGTGAGTATCTTTTCCTGTATTTCCACATGTGCATATCGTAGCTGTGAGAGGGTAATGTGCTGATTGGTTGGGAACTCATCAAGGGTGCAATTAAACAAGTTGTTTAAAAGATTGATGCCACTCTCATGCTGGAGCTAGCTGCCGGCTAGCTTAGCTTAGCATAAAGACTGGAGACAGAGAGAAACAGCAAGCCTGGTTCTGTCCAAAGGAAGGTAAATCCAGTTATCAGACCATCTAAAGCTAACTAAGCTGCAGTGTTACTCCTGAATTCCACAGGGCAAATAATGTCCACTTTCCATCCGTAATGCGTCCCACAAAGCTAATCGCTGCCATTCTACACATCTTCATTTCAGTGGCATCCCAGAGGCGTAGCTACACTCTGCTCTTCAGAGAATACACACCAAATCTATTTCGATCGACAACATCAATCTGCAATGAGCAGATCGAGCCAGACAGGAAGTCAGACACAGGAACAGTGTTACTGGAGAATCCAGTAAATTTTCAAAATAAAACACCCCGTGCAGACTCCCGATCGTACATCAACAATAAACACAATTAAAACAGAAAAAAAGGAAACCATTCAGCTATGAGGACTACTAAATCAGCCAAACCTTGCAACTGCGTGGAGGACGGAATAAAAACATGACATCACGGAGACATGCTCATACAGGGTTCAATAAACATTTCTTGGTTGGGACCAGTAACTTCCTGGAGTCCTCACTGGCTGCCTGACAACTGGTCCTGGTCAAAAAACAACAGAGGGAACTACACATCAGGTTTTGAACAGAATAAACAAATTAGATAATTAGTATTACATGTAACACAAGAAAAAACCTTAATGACTGAAGACCCACTGCCCAGACATCAAGTTTTTAAAGGTTTTGAAAGAATAAGTTCAGAAGTCCCTTTGAATGCAAGTCCATTAATTCCAAGATCCAATGCACTTTCCTTGAGAAAAAGAGTCAGAGCTGATGATGCACGAGAAGAACCTCGAAACAGGAAGCAGTGGAACCAGTGAAACCAGCGAGACCAGAGGAAGGACCGCGCGGAACGTAGTGCTAAAGTGTTAACGGTCGACAGGTGGGAGAACAGAACACTGAAACACGAGAGTGTGAACTTCAAGAGGAGAGTTTGTGCGATAAAGAGTGACGGAGGAGCGATAAGCGACAGGAAAAAGAAGTGAAAAGAAAACCCAAACGGAGGAAAAGCAGCAGCTGCATTTTCATACACACCTGTTCTCTCATTCTAACACACACACACACACACACACACACACACACACACACACACTGTGACAATCACGGCCGCCACACATTCCAAAAACCAAAAGCCTCCCAAAAATTTACGAGGTGTTTGGTCATATGGTGAGTGTGTAGGCTAAATGTGTGCGTGACGGAGACGACGTTACTGCAGAGGTCGCAGCACAAGGTCAGTGTGTGTTTGGACTGAAGGAGCTTTCATGTTGTCATTAAATCTGGATGATCTGCTGACGAATGAGCTGTTCGTTAGCCGTGAACTCCACGAGGCTCAAAATGACGTCACTTCAGCCTTTTCATCAACGTGTGTCACGGACAGAGGTGATGGGCAGAGGTCCACGCTCACATACAGACGGCGGGTTTGCAGTGAATGTCAGTCTTAACGAAGGAATCACAAGAGCAGTGTGTGTGTGTGTGTGTGTGTGTGTGGCTGTAAATCAGGCTTTATATAAAATGTGATACAAGCATCAGATGACAGAGCTGTGATAAAACCTGAAAATAGAGACAAGGAGGACATGGAGGTAAATCAGATTTACTCCTGCTCGCTCGCTCACACTCACACACACACACACACACACACACACACAGACATAAACACTCCTAAATCCACCACAGCAACAGAGAGCTCAGAGCAAAGCCTTGCTTCAGACCAAAGCTATTTCACGCCTTGCATAAAAACATCCCTCTCTCTGTCCGACAGACACATTCGCTCTCTCCTTCTGTCCACCTTTACCTTCTCACTCGTTCATTCCTTGCGTTATCGTCCCATCAAGACGCAGCTGAGGCGCATAATGACCTCAAGGCATGGTGTTGCACACACACACACACACACACACACACACACACACACAGAGTAATGAAAGCCCTCCCGGTGTCTCAGCTGTCCGAGGAAAACTATTAAAAGCTTTTTGGAATTACTGGTTCTGCTCCATCGTTCAAGACTTCGTGCTGCCAAAGGAGATAAAACTTAGATTTTAAGGAGTTTAAGACACACGACTCCTCTGGAAGTCAGAAAGCTGAGTCTCTGCACGCCGTCGCATTTTAATAAACGACATGTTAAATTCAGGAATTGATGCCTGAAAAATGAGATGATGAATGAATGAATGATGATGAGAAGTACTCAGATCTTTTACTTCAGTGTAGAAATACTCTGCTACAAGTACTCACTGTGCAGAACCACCCGTTTCAGAATAATATAAATATTAAATTATAATTTATGTTTTACTACTAAATAAAACAGCTGGTAAATATGGAGCGAATTTGAATGTATTCATATATATTTACACACAGTATACTACTTTAAATACTGCTTTAAATACTAGCTTGTGAGTATCACCTTGGGGATCAACACTCTTATATTTGCTGATCATATTTTGTATTATTAATTTGAATTAAGAAAAAGTAATTTAAGTTCTCAAACAGATGCAGTGGAGTAAAAGTATAAAGTAGCAGTAAATTGAAAAACTCAAATAAATGTCTGTAGGCGTCAGTGGCTTGGTGTTCCAACTTGTCCAGTGAGTGAGTGAATGAATGAATGAATGAATGAATGAATGAATGAAGATTGTTGTTTATTTAAAAAAGATAAATGAATGCTGTATGGAGGAATGGCGGCAAGAGGCAGTGAATGAATGAAGTGATGGCTGAATGGATGAACGAACTGATGGATCTCTGTGAGGAAACAGTGACGTAAACCACATCGAGCCAACGGAACTGAAGTGAATGAAAACAGAAGATGCTGAGAAAGTGAAGCTGACGGAGGAAGACAAACGGGGTGAAGAAGCCGTCCAGAGATTTGAAAGTTGTTTGACTTTGTGTTGTTTTGTTGGTGATGACGATTCGTGATGTTGAGGAAGAGCAAACAACAGCAGAGCAGCAAAGCAACGTCTTCATCCGGAATGATGGACTGTGACCTGCGAAGGACGGCTTGGAGGACTTTACAGGCTAACTTTGGTCTCCGACTGCATACAAATCTTAAATTCTTCACTCTGTCATCTTTAACCATCTAACTAAAATGGAAGGAGTCTCTGTCTGTCTGTCTGTCTGTTTGCACATCTGTCCTTCAATTTTCTCATCAACCGTTCATCCGATCAACTTCTCGGCGAGTGAGGTGGGTTGAGGGCAAGTTCTTGAGATCTATGGGACATATTTACAGCATTAGCAGTGTGTTACTATTGCCAGAAGCACACACTGTGCAGCTCTCGCTCGCAGAACGTTTAAGAACAGAAGAACAGCTAAATAGTCTGGTCCTAAATAGCTAGCTGTTAGCAGCCAGTTTATCATCTCATGTTTGTTGTTAAGTTGAATGCTATCTTTGGCTGTTTTGAACGGGCACTGCACTCGTCTTTAACCGAAAGACTTCTGGTCAAGGTCATTGAATGCTGGACTTGAAGAAAAAGGTACTCCAATTATAAATGTCCTTGGATATGTACAGTTAGGGGGACAGTTTGTTTTCTTTGGTCCAAATCAGAGCGGATAAAGTTTGTTCGTTATGTTCGCTGTACCCAATTACAAATTCCAGGTTTTGTAATCAAAGTTTGTTTGCAATCTATGCTTTTAACCTTTTCTGTTCAGACCACCTGAGGAAGGAGCTAAATATGATCTGTCCTGATTTCACCGTGTCCTGCTTCCCTCTTCAGTGCTATCAGCTGGCCATTGGACATCTATATCAATCTCCCTCTACCCATCAACACTTGTGCTTTGGGTACTTTTCTGTACTTTGTTTGGATTATAACACCTACAGAAGATATTTCTTTTGGAGTAACTCTGGTTTAAATGGCACAGCTCTCTCCTGGATTAAAGAATTAAAGATTAAATCACATCAATAAATCTACGGAAACCTGTTCCCGTCACCTGTTGCCATCAGCTGAAACTGAGCAACATGTGTCGGGTGGTTCATTGTGTCTGGACAGTATGATACGCATAGCTGTAGAAAACTTTTAAAGCCTTGGATTTAGACAGATGAAACACCCCCACACACATACATAACGCTCTCACACACAGTTGTGTTCTTGTTTTAGCCATAGGGTCAGCAAAGCAGGCAAGGGTTAATACCAGAGGACTATTTCACACTTGCTAATTGCTCCATATGCACACATGGCCATAGAAGAATGCAGACTCACTGTGGATAGAAGACATCATTACCAGCAGTTCTACATGGTTGACACACAGTTTTAAGCCTGCACAAACTTTTACTTTTTGCTTAATTTAAGTCACCAAGCTGTTCATGTTTAGCTTCTAAAAGACACTTTCTCCCACCTTAATTTAAAAAAAATAATTTAAAAATTGCAAACACGGCCGTTCTTAGCTTCCACATAAATCAGCTAATTTCTCACATTCCTTTCTTACAGGGAACAAGCCTTTAATAAATGTGCTGTGACAGTGTGAGGAAAATTAAGTGGGCAAGAATAAAGAGTTAGTTATAGAGTTAGCTAAATATGTCAGCTTACACATGGAGCCAGCAAACTTTAGCTAGCGCAACCTGGGTAGTTTTTACTGGCCTGTGTCTGCTAGCGCTGTACGTCAAATTTGCTTTTGTGTTATATTTTTAGCCATCAGAGGCTAAGAAATAGCTGGCTAATGTTTACAAGCTAGCTAGTTAAGTCAACAACCCTTAGCTAAATATGTTAGCTTACATAGGTAGTTAGCAAATTTTAGTTAGCATGACCTGGCTAGCTTGTGTCTGCTAACATTGTATGACAAACTTGCTTTCATGTGATCATTTTAGCAGTCTGAGGCTAATAAATGACTGGCTAACATTTAAAAGCTATCTCGCTAACGATTGGCTCCATGTTCACTTTTACCACCGATATGAACTGCTCGATGGACTCTGAGAGCAAACAGTTTAGTTTTTCTTCTTTAAATGCAGATCACCAAAAATGACTGACTTGGTTAGCTTAAATCTTCGTACACCTGCTGTAGTCTCGTGTAAACACATGAATAAAACAAAGTCACAGTGAGTTACATGCATGGTTCATTACTCAGCTGCACTCACCGGCGTGCAGGGTTGATGGTGTTGCTGCTCTTTGAGATGTGGTTGGTTTTAGCCAAGTTACGGGTGCTGCTGTTGATCTTTGACGTTTTTGGGTGACCTGAATCCGCCGAGCTCTGTTGCCGAGAACCCTGGGCCTTCTTTTCCTCCAACATTGTCAAAAGCACACAAATACATGCACACAAACACACACACAGACAAACGTACAGCACACACCTTCTTAATAACATACACTACATAACATGTACACGTCTACTTTTGAGTCAGTCTGAGTTTTAGGTCAGGAAGCATGAGCACTTCCAAATCCAAAGATAAATCCCAAAATTAAGAGGTAAAACGTCAAAAAGAGGCCTTTTCTCCAGCTATTTTGTTTGAGTTATTTCCATGTCGTATAAATGAAAGACTTCTTGAGGTGATGAATCTCCCGCATTTCTGGAAAATCAGAAGATGGTCCCACTTTCACAGGGTGCTGGTAGTCGATCATTACCAGCCGATTTAAATACCGGATAATAAGTTAAAAACAAATAAACCAAAGCAAAACTAAGTCAGTAAATCTTCCCAGTTCCACAAAACGTAAGTCCTCCAATATCCAGGAATTTCAGGCATCCCATAAACCAAGGGGGTTCCAGAACTCGAGCGTTTCAGATTTCTGAGGGCTTAAGCCATTCGTGGCTCAGCAGGATTCGAGCCACGAGAGACTGAAAGACGAATCAGGAGGAACGCTGCATGGCCCTACACCCGTCCCTCTGAGCCGGCAGCTGGAGAGGGCGAGAGACACTGACAGCGACAAAGAGAGAGAGAGAGAGAGAGGAAATAGATGTGCAGACGAGGGAAAATATCAGGCATCACTGAGTTCAACTGATTCATGGCATCACAGGGAAGCAACTTTTCCAACATGCCTGCAAACACTCCATCGACCCGGGGCTCGACGGCAGGTCTGTGGTGCGACCTCTCAACCTCAGAACAAGCAGACTGACAAGAATGTTTGTGTAATAAGTGACAGAAAGTTATGAGTTATTGCCCATGTTACGTACGAATTTTGTATTTATGAACACCTAACCCTCCTCAAAGAGCAGTATTCTAGCCTTCAGCCCTCAGAGACATTTCAGCGTCGCATTAGTATAAATTAATATTTATGCAACTTTCAGTAAATATTTTATGACAACCATCACCTTTTTCCAAAACAGATTCAAATTTTGTTATTTGATGAAGAAATAATCAAGTCACCAGGATGTGCTGATCCAGGAACTGTGATAAAACTGCTGCTTTGATGGAGTTAATGTGCATCTGAACTTGAAGCCATACATGCATACATGCAGAAAAAAAACAGGCTGCTGTTTCTACAGTAGCCCAGAAGGGACAAACCAAACAGTGGCTCTTAAGAAAGCCTTTGGTGTTTAGGGAATAAAGTCGATCACGTAGGGACAGCATGATTAAATGTACTGTAAACTGAACTGGGTGCTGTTGGTGTCTTCTCTGTCGCTGCCTGACAGAACGGTGACCTCTAGTGGTTCTCAGTGGTAAACACACAAAAAGAAAAGAGGTTTACTAACTTCTTACAAACTTTTAAATCAAATAATGAAGAGTAAAAACCGAATTAAGATCAATTCCCTTGTTCTCTATGATTAGTCTTTGCTTTAGTTTGTTTTAACCTGTTTACAAACTACAATGAACGTGGTTATTAACAATTCTTCAAGCTTCCAAGTGCAAGAATTCATTTTGCCTTAAAAATACCAACTTTTGGTCAGTTCATGCAGGGTTTTAGCAGTCAGGGGCCATCATTTATTTAGAGGGTTCAAGAATAATTATCTCTGATATGAGTGGTCTTAGTTCCTTGGTAATATTTCCCATGTAAATTAATACTCAGTATTAAAATCACCAAATCCTGCATCACATATTAGCTAATAATCGGAAATAAGAGACTTGAGT
Organism: Chaetodon trifasciatus; assembly: GCA_037975065.1. Lineage (NCBI taxonomy): Eukaryota > Metazoa > Chordata > Actinopteri > Chaetodontiformes > Chaetodontidae > Chaetodon > Chaetodon trifasciatus. The sequence continues at coordinate 929,916 of JBBMOE010000017.1, read as the reverse complement.
CAGAGGAACTTGTTAAAAGTATTACTTTGTTTCACATTATAGAAAACAAAAAACAATCCATCCACCTGAATAACATTGACACAAACATACATTAGTAGTACATCAGTACAATGTAGTGCAACATGTTTCACAGTAAGCAGGTACTTACATTAATCAGCCACAAGGGGGAAGCAAAGATCTGATAATTCTGTACAGTCCATAATAATCGACATCCACTGAATATATTTACACTGAAGCACAGAGACACTGAGCAGGTTTGACTGGTGTGTCAGCTCAACTCGCTTTGATCCCATAAGAAAGCTGTGAATTTAAAAGGTGAATAAACCAACCTGTGTGTGCTTCAGGCGGTTTAGATCAGCGATTCAAACAGGTGAAACTGCACTTTCTGAGTTTTAGTTAAAAAACACTGAGCAGAACATGAAGCGTTTATTTGTGAAATCATACGTTTTGCTCATTTCCAGTCCGGTTCAGAAGCTCGGGATGAGTGATCATCCAGTCAGCCAAAAGCCTTTAAATCCCTGCATGAGATGGACTGGACTGAAAAAATGTCAAGAAAATGACACCAGTTCCTCTGAACTAATGCCCGTCTACTGATTCTGAAATGTCCCCGTGTCCATCCTGTACTGACTTTAACTACATGTCCATCACCACGTTCTGCATGTTATCAACAACAAGGACATTTTAAATAACATCCTGTCGAATTAGCACTCTTGAATTTCCCACTTAATGAAAAATGCCACGAACAAAACACACATGTGGTTCCTTGTAAAAACTGCATTTCAGTGGTAAGTATACTTTATGTACTTACTGAGAAGTTTTCAGTACTTTGTGGTTGGTGAGAGGTTTGTACGGTGATCCCAGTAAAACTGTTCAACTGACTGACTGAAGAGTTTATTCCTTAAAATAAATCAGCTAAAAGTAAATGTTAAAAAAATAGTTAAACATTCTGAGAAACAATCAAAGTCACTGTTTTTTTTTTTAGTTGGATCAATACCGCTCTCATGTCTGCGTATTAAATAAGAGGCTACAGCCAGCAGCAGTGATTAGCTTAGCTTAGCATAAAGACTGGAAACAGGGGGAAACAGCTAGCCTGGCTCTCTCCAACGGTGGAACACCCAGTACAAGCACAACTTCTGTTTTTTTCATGGTATTACCACCTAAACAAAGGAAATATGAGAAGTTAATTAGTGAGCTGCTTCCTGTCTTTATGCTAAGCTAAGCTTACTGGCTGTAGCTGCATATTTACCACACAGATGTGGGAGAGGTATCAACATTCTCATCTAAGTCTCAGCAAAGAGGCGAATTTCCTCAAATGTCCCTTTAAATGGGAAGCGTTTATTTCATTTTCTAGCTGTCATCAGTTTGAAAACCATCCAGTTTGGATCCAGAAAACGTGACGAGAGGCTCAGAAATGTGACACCGAGTGAAGAAGATGAGTCAAAAAAGAACAAAAATAAGCACATTGTTTCCTCTCATGCTCAGTTTGATCGGATGAATTCTTGTTTTTCTCTTGTTCGGTATGAGTAGATCACTTCAAGGCTTACGATGACCTCTTCAGCACACTCGTCCCTCCGTCTGTCCACACAGACACTCAGCTGACACCTGCATTTCATTACCTTTTTGTTATCATTTCATTTCTCTAGAGTCAACACGGCTTGATTTGGGGGCAGGAAAGTTAAAAATTGACCAGATTAAATAAGCGTTGTGTACAGAACAGCTGGCAGCTCCAATCAGGCTTTGAAACGACGTATTAGTCCAACATGGAAGAAGACGACTGACCACAAACAAACACTCCTCTGCTTTCTTCTGTCCTGCCTGCTCATCTGCACTCTACCCTCCTCTTCCTTTCACCTCTCTGCAACAACAAAAACAAGGAGAAGCCTCCATGTCGCACTTCTTGACCAATGGCAGCTCGAGTTGATGGTAAATCCAATTTGGCGTGAATGTGGATTTTAATTGTAATATTTCTGATCTGACAAACATCTTCTGTTTTCTGTTTTCTCCTTTTTCTGCTTCTCCCCACAATGTCAACTCCTTTCCTCCTTCTCCTCATCCACTAGCCCTCTCACCTTCCTTCCTTCCTTCCTTCCCTCTCTCCCTACGTGATGTTGGATATGGGGTCGCTGATTTTCAGACACCTCCAGTAGATGGTTCTGACCATGGTGAACAGGCCGAGCAGGATCAGCAGAACCCAGGAAACGTAGATCCCTTTCGAGTTCTGGGCGGACTTCCACGTCCCGACCTGAACACAGAGACACACACGTGGGACGTTACAAGACAACCACAAAAGAAGCGTCTTTGTCCAAACATGATGAGTCCTGATGTTCTAATCCTTTAAGTTCTTCTAAACGTCTGACAGAGTCCAGAGCAAGCTTGAAAACATTCAAAATAAAAACAACATTTTCTTCTAAGTAATCATAAATTATCGTTACTGTTCTCTGCACACACAGATTCTCACCATGAGTCCTGCAGTGGAAGCGGCCAGGACGACGAACAGCAGGAGGCACAGCAGGCTCCTCCTCCTGGGGTACCGCCGGCCAATAGAAGAGCTGGAAATAAAAGCAGGAGGAATATTAAACAACACAACAGAACTGTTTGCGGGACAGTTTTGACACGATTGGCTGCTGCTCATGCAGAATTATTACAACTTACACTTTTCGGCAGTGTGGACATCGGGCCAAGGTCCGGTCTGAAAACTCAGTCCACTGGAAGACAGACAGGAAGTGTGAACCTGGATCTTATGCAGGGCTGCTGTCCTGTGTGTGTGTGTGTGTGTGTGTGTGTGTGTGTGTGTGTGTGTGTGTGTGTGTGTGTGTCCTACCAGGAATGTGTTGGAGCAGTGTCCACAGATGACGCGGATGCCGACAGGCTGATGCTGCGGTTCAGGACTGTCCCTGCCGATGTGAACTGGACCCAGGTTGATGATGCGTTTACTGGCATTAAAAAAAAAACATTATATTTTAAAATAAAACATTTTTAGATTTCTCAAAGTATTGAATAAGTCTATTTTTTTGTTAAACACACCTTCACTGACTTTGAAACAATGAGCAGCCTGACAGCTAACAGGTCAAAGTCCAGTAACGTTCCTGTTTTCTAATCCATCACATTACATTTCTGTCGCTGTCTGCTTTGTTGGAGCTCTGTTTGTTTGTTTGAATGTGGATATAAAGTTCAGCTACCGAGCTGATCTGAGATTTTCAGAAATGAAAAAGAGTCCAGGTGACGCTTTGCTCTTTCAGATCTCTTTTTCTTCCTCCACAGTTCCTCAGTTTCAAACCTGCGTTCACAGCGGACACGAGATCGTCATTGACTCAAACTGAAGTCGCTGCAGCTCGCTCTCCTTTTTTGTTGGACGACAAGATGTCTTCATTTTTGTGAAAACCTTTCCTTTCTGCTGCAGCTCAAATAATAAAATGTTAAGAAGCTTTTAAAAGAACTCCTCAGGCCAGCTGTACGAGCAGACAGCTTACAGCAGCAGCTCATCCATGACTGTGTGAATGAGTGAATGAATGAATGAATGGCTGCTGGATGAATGGATTCTCTGCACAGGTGCTGTGACTACAGGCCAAAGTGAGACGGGTGAGAAATAATCCCACACTGCTCCTCTGTCTCACCAGTATGGTCTTGGACAGGCGATCCTCTGCGACGTGACCTTGCAGATCAGCAGACAGTTACATGGACAGCGGACATACTTCTTTCCAATGGGAGCGTTCTTTATCGGCTGCAGAGAGAGGGATGAAGGCACAAAGGAGAGAAGGATAAGAAACCTAAAACACAACATGTTTTCAGTGTCAGAGTGCAGGTTTTCCCCATTCCGGGGTTGTAAAATAAATCCCAGTGGTTCCATCAGCAGAAATTCTGCACATATTCTCAGGTGGAAAGACTCAGTACAACAGTTTGATATTATATGTTTCCAACCTGACAGCAAGCTAACAAATGAGGTTTAATGTCTATAATTAAGTTTCCAGTATTGGTTAAAGATGTTCCATACTTCTATGGGAGAACCGAATGGCCGTAGCTGCAGAAACAAACACGAGACACCAAATGAAAACTGTGTATAATGCATAAACATGCAATGCGAATAATTTCAATGCTGCAGCGTGATGCAGAAGTACAGGAATCAAAGCACACAGTGTTTGGTCTCAAAGCAAAGCCAGAACGAAACACTGGAACAACCAGCATAAATGCTGATTAGGTCGTACTAACAGGAAAGGGTTTTTTTAAGTGTTTTCTTAAATGTCCTGAAAGGAACAGTTTCTTTGGGTTGGAGGCCAAAGCCACCGGTCTCATCTGATCCACCTGTGACTCACCGTCGCTTCGTTGCAGATGCCGCACTTCACCACATGCTGGTGCGTCTTGCCCTCCACCGATATGGCGCTCTGACAGACCCGACAGCTGATGACCGGAGCGCTGCTGCTGTCCGGGCTGCCCTGTGGCGAGTACGGGGGTGGAGCCTCACCTGGAAACGCCGAGCTGGGGAACGGCGCCAAAGCTGGAGAGAGGGACGACCGGGAGGAAACTGTTAAGTTACAGTTCAGTGTCAATAACATACTCAAGTTTCTGTGCCAATACCAGAACGAAACCCCTTTTTTAAGCTCCACGACTTCCCAGAGTGAAATATCAGAGAATACTTGTTGGATTGCAGTGAAAGTCTGTACAGACATTCATGGTCCCCAGAGGATGAACTGTAATGACTTTTCATGTAGCACCATCATCAAGTTTGAAATTTATTTAGTGCTATTAGCAAATATTAACATGCTAACATGCTACACTAAGGCTGTGAGCAGGTTAGCATGCTGACTTTAGAGACTCCCCGAGCTGCTAGCATGGCTGCAGACTCTTCGTCTTGTTATTCATGAAAGAAAACACACTTCTCTGATGTTGGATGTTTACGATACGAGTGGTTTACCATCTCAGGTATCTGACCACACGTTTGATCACAGCTTTCTGTGCTCTGCTTTGTGCACCAGTTTATCCAATTTATTCTGCACAGTGGGCACACAGTCAGTCTTATAGCCGTCATAACGATGATATAGAGGCTGAAACTTGATTCTGTGTACAACAATCAAACCAAACCCCGACCCACCCTGTGGGAGGAGTCACCGCAGCTGATACGGCGCCACATTAATCTCCTCTTCAAACATTAACTACATACTAGCAGCGAGCCACAGGTTGGTCACTGTAAAACAAGTAGGTCAGTTAACATGGCACCGCTTATGAGTGACACACCCAAAGGCCAGACTTTATCAAGAGAAGCACAGGAAGGGAAGGAAGTCACAGTTAATAGGAAACAACACAGGAAGACAGCAAAAAGAGACTATAATGATGAATTTAAGAGCATATAAAGAAGCATATTGTCTGGATACCATGATAAAAACTTCAGTGCTTGAACCTGGGTTTGGGCTAATTATGTTCATTATTGATTCATCTGTCAGCCCTTCACATCCCCTCAGAGCCCAGTGTGACACAGCAGCTAGAGAGCCTGGCTGACCTTTGACCCCGTGTCCAGCGCGATGGATGCACCAACCGAACTGACCACGAATCGGTTTCATTCGTTCTTTTTGATTAAAACAGCCCATTTTCTTTGCCAAACTTCAGCTTCATGTCACTTGCTCATGGTGTGTATGTTTGATGTCACTCTCACTACACTGAGGCAGAATAAAAACGTTAATAAACTTTAGTAACCGAACACAAATTGTGTGTAAGGTGAATTTGTGTGTTCATGTCATTATTTCAGGTTACAGCTAACGTTTGCTACACTGCTAGCTAGCTAGCTAGCTTGATACTAAAACTAATGCTAGCTAACATTTGTTTACGAGTTGACGACTTTCCGCAGCCTAAATACAAACTAAACTTCTCTACTTTGCTGTAAATACGTGTGTATCGTGAGGAAAACGGAACACCTGACATACTCTGCGGCTTTGACGGATATCCACGCGAGCTGCCCCCGGGAGAGAAGCCGTTGGTCCCGTCGTGCTGCTCGGACAGCAGCGGCGACCGTTCCCCGTCCGCCATCGCTCCCGCCGGACACCGGCCTTTCCTAACGCTCTCAGGAAGAGTCCTTCCTGCGGCGGAGAGCCTTTGGATCCCGGGCAGAGATTTAAGAAAGAGTCGCTTTGGAGATTTCAATCCCAAAGCCTGTCTCTTTGCTGCTTTGACATCCACATGACACGGTGAGAACACTGAAGGCGGAAGCGAAATAACAAAAACATGAGTCACATGACTGTGATCTGAGTCACGGCTGTGATGGACAGCGCGCTCGACCAATGAACGAGCTCGCTTGAGATGGGCGGGTTCAAAGGCGCCAGCCAGGGCTGCGTTCAAGTGCCCATACAAAGCGTCCGTTACGGGTGCGTAAAGTCTATGCAAGCACAGGGAAAAGGTGGAGGTGGAGGGCTGGTTTACACCCTCTGTCGGTGGTAGAGGAAGTACTCAAATCCTTTACCTGAGTAAAAGTAACAATAAGTGTAAAAATAAGTACAAGTCATAAGTAAAAGTACTCATTATGTACATTGGCTGTTTCAGAGTGTTCAAATATGGAGTGGAGGTCTAACCAGCAACATAATTGAAAACACCTGTGAGGGTCTTTCATCCACAACACTGCATCATATTTCATAACATCATCATATGTCTTGCATGCAAAGTCAAAGTAACAATAGCAGTTGAATAAAGGTAGAGAAGTAAAAAGTGGCATAAATTGCAAACACTGAAATTCCATGCACAGTAATTGCGTGAATGTACGAAATGTAACTTTGCTTCAAGGGTGAATACAGAAACTTTGTACATTTAGAAGTATCCTTTTTGTGTGTCAATTGTTGGACTTGGCTGAAAATCTAAGAAAACAAATGTAAATCATATTCAAAATGAATACATATCAGAATTCAGTCTAAGGACACGATAATCCAACAATGATTTATTCAACAGTGATTCATGGTGAAGCCATCAAAATCTGCCAAGGACAGGAAGGAGGAGCTGCGTCCAAAAGACATCGTGACACATCACAACACACAGAGAGCCGCTGAGTCAAAACCACAGAGTTTAGCACATTTCACACATTTTATCCTGTATTTTACTTTTCACAATCTGTTATTTGTGAGTGTGTGTGACTGAACATGTACACGTTTATGGGTTCTGAGTGTTAATCTGGATGGGTCCGCTTTTCTGTCCTGACAGCTGGATTGAACCTGTGACTCTTTAAATACTACGCGCTACTTCCTTAATGTTACATCACCTCACCCGGCAGCCTCCTCATCAGGCAAAATTCTGGACCTGGTACACAGACATTCTCTCAGCATGATCTTCATGCGTTCCTGGTACAGATCACAGATCACATTGTAGCAGTAATACAACATTCTTGTACTTTTTACCTTTTGTCATTTTAGCTCTTTTTTAGCCATTTTTTTAAACGCAGAGCCAGTTTCTGTTTGAACTCCCTCTATGTCCAACTATGAGACATTTTCTGAGACAGTGATGGTCTTCACTCAGGAGTGCTGTCTCTTGGGGCACAAATTCCAGACAAAGTTCATCAGATAGGAACACATTACTACACCAAACAGCACTGTGCACAATGTCAGCACGGACTCAGAGTGTTTTACTACCTCTTTCTTTGATCCACACCTTGTTGGTGGTCGACTTGTAAAAGAGAAGAACATGCCTGATGAATGTTTGAATGGACGGCATGAGAGATGATTTCTACCTTGTGTTTACATTAAAAAATCATTTTGACATTAATTTACTAAGACAACCGCATTGTCTGCAGTCTTTGTTTGTCAGATCTGATCGTAATCTTCTGTTAACAACAAGAAATATTTCCTCATACCAACCCATTGCCAGCTTAGGCTGTCGTTGGATTTTGGCTCAGGTAACCTTCCGTGTGAGTGACAGCCAACAGAAAAAGAAAGAGAGTAAAGGAGAGGCTGTTTGGAAGCAAAAGTGTTGATGTTGGTGTTGACTTAGTGTCTTCGTGTGGACGGATTAACACAGTCACTATGCCCACCTCTCTGCTGCCGCTGCTGCTGCTGGTTTGCAGCGCCCAGGCATCTCATTTTTATGGGACGGTGATGACTTACTACCCAAAAAACACTCACCCAGCTGGATTTATGGAGGTGCGTACAGCTTCATTCTAGTGTAATTTATTCACCTTTGTTAACAGTGTTTCAGAGATGTGGGGAGAACGTCCTAAGAACAATGCGACAAAGGGGATTCTGTAGCCTAATATAATGTATGATAAAGGATTTAAAATCCTCAGGCCTGAACCATCCAAAGAAACAAGGATTTTATCAACCCTTTTGATTATGGATGCTGTCATTAATGCTATAACACGTCGTCACTGTAACGTTTCAGGTGGTCCTACGCTATAAACTGAACTTCCACTCTTGCCTATCTACTGACACCTGGACCTGTCCCAATAATAACTGTGGGACCGGACACTTCACCGTACACAAGGTGGACGAGGAGGACAATGGAGAGTGGTGTCAGTCAGAGGGGATCATGACCCGACAGGTTCCCACGAATGCTCCGTTTCAGCTGCTGTGAGTGACAAAAAAATGACATCATGTTTCATTGAGGGCCAAAATCAACAAATCATCACTGAAGGAAAAAGAGAAAATCTAAATCTCCTTTCCCAAAATGTCAAAAGCTCAACTGAATTTGAAGAACTGAAATTACTTAAATGAAGATTTAGTTTGTAGATTTCTATTCTGAGGCGGACTGTCGGTGCTGCTGTTCTGATGGCTTCATGCAAAAACTGGGATTTATCTACACCTTTGATGTAGTTTACATTAGCTGTACACACTTACAGTACACGAGTACACACTGATTCTGTGTTGTGCAGTAGACACTGACCTTTTCATGATCTTCCACCACAGGTTAGACGGTGCTGCCTGGATATGGAACAACAACGGTATTGTATACTGGAGAGCTGTGACTGTGGTGGAGCTGAGGAACCGGTCCGACACTGGTCAAGCCAACAGATCCCCCCAGACCACCATGCTGCCCGCTGTGAGGTGAGCCTCCTCACTGTTTCTGTTTTTTTGTTTTTTTCTCCCACAATATTTTTATTAACATTTTAACAGCATGACATACAGCCATTTACAGTTGCTGTATGCTGTCAATTTGCTTCATTAACACAAAACTAAAAACTATAAAAAAAATAAAAAATAATAATAATAAAAAACACATTTAAATAAATAAATAAAAAACAACAATAATAAAAATGGCTGCAACCAAAGTCCAAAGATTGTCCAATAATCCTGTTGCTCATCTTCCTGATCTTTAATCAGCTGATCCGTCCACTAAATGTCAGAAAATACTGAAAAATGATCAATGTTTTCCAAGGTTCAAAATGGCGCCCTCAGCTGTCCCCTCTGTTCACAAACGAAGTGCATCCAAACCACCGTCATACAGGGCCCAAGCAACCGTCAATCACTCCAATAAAATTTGTTTTGAAATGATCTTCTCAGTTATGGCTCTTACCTCTTCCCAAAACATTTGGATATTGTTGCATTGCCAAATACAATGAAAGAGTGTCCCTCTACGCTCCCTACATTTTGTGCATATGACTGTTTTTTTTGTATCGATTTAACTCCACCGCTGATGATGTTTTTACATTTACCTTTATATTGTTTGGATGCCTGACTTCAGCAGAAACAAATGCAGGAGAAACAAATGGATGCATTGCAAACAGACAGATGACTTCCAGAGCAAGAAGATAAGTGTCTGTGAGGAACTCTTTCTCATACAGAGCCACTGAAGTGTAAAAGGCATGAACACCATGTCAGCTGAGCAGCTCGTGTGTGGTTCCTCTCTGTCTGGTCGCACGGGAAGCCTGAGACAACTTTGAACCAAATGTCAAAGCCATTTATGTTTCTCTTTCTCAGAGTTCCTTCAAACTGTCAGAGAGATTTCAACCTGTTGGCGTTTGACCCGGACGGTGACGAGGTTAAATGCAGATACGGCAGCACAACCCTGGAGTGTAATCCCTGTACACCGCCCTCTGTTCTCAACCTCTCATCAGTGAGTAGCCACACTGCAAAAAAGGGTAGTCCACATATAAGATATAAACACTAAATTTGAGAAGAAAATTACTTAAAACTAGTGAAATTGTCTGTCCATGCAGCAAGTAAATTTTACTTGATAAGAAATCTTGAAATAAGATTTTTAAATATACAAATAAGTTGTCCCAGGTAAGTATCAAAAAGGATTAAAATGAGCTGAAAATGCTGATTTTTAGGTCAAAATACTTGAAATAAAATTTGATACTGCCCAATAATAAGTGAAAAATACTAAATATAAGCAAATAATTTTTGTTTTTATTTTTTATTTTCTTATTTGTAGCAGAACAAGGTTTAAAAACAAGAAAAACATTTGTAATTTAAGTAAAGATTACTCAGTACTAGTGCAGTATGATTACACTGTGTCTTGATAGAAGTTGGTTTATCTTGAAATGAACCTAAATCCATATTAAAACTAAACCCAAAAACTTAAAACCAGACCTTTTTCTAAGATTATACATCTTGACTGACTCTACTAATAGGACAATCAAAGAACTCTTAAAACCTGTAGAAGCAGAAATAGTCACCTCCAAAAATATAGTATGTTATGTTAAAAATACTGCTAATTTGAAATAAATAAATAAATAAGTCTTCATTTTTACTGTTTAATTGTGTTTATGTATTTTAAGGATGTGTATTTTTTTTTTATCTCATTTAAAAGAAACAGTGTCTGCAAAATGTAACTCATCCTTCAAAAAAAAACTTCCCCTTCAGCTTCCTTTTATCAATGCAGCTGTTTTCTGATGTAAATTGGCGATTTTCCAATAAAATGCATTTACTTGAATCAAGTGAAGTTTATTTCTTAAATCAAGATTATGTATCTTCTACAAATGACACCTCAGCTTGAAAAACGTATGAATGTTAAATGAACCTTGTTTCTTGTAAAATACAACTCAAAACAAGATGATTTCAAGACTGTTTGAATTAACAAGATATTTAAGATGCGTTGTCTTAAAACAAGTCCCTCCATTTTGCTCAAATGTTACCTGCTAAGTGAATTTATCTTAAAACAAGAGGGATGAGACATTTTGACTAAAAATAAGATTAATAAACTTGGTAAGATTTTGAGATTTTGCAGTGCAGCAGGTTGACAACAGGCAGCATTTTCATCCCGAGCAGAATTTTTGGTGCTCCTGAGCAAAGTGGGCCTGAAAACATGATGCCACAACTTCAGGGGGAAGGAAGACAAGAGCAGCAGTGGAGCTAAACATGGGGCAATGTTAGCCTGACAGTCAGCTGGTCCACCAGTTTGGTCCAGATTGAAATACATGCAGGCATACCTAGAAAACAATAGGTTGAATAGGGGTGTGCTCCAATGAACACAGTGAATGATTATGTAAAACATGTTACTTAAATTTCTCAAATCCTGTGTCATTACATCTGAGTCCATGTGTTGAGTAAATGTAAATGTGAACAGCATGAGCAGGATCACTCTAGCTGAAGCACCTAAACAGGACTAATGTGAATTTTATCTATTTTCCCATGCATGCATTTAACCGCACTAAAGAAAACTGTGGCCTTGTCTTCCTTTTCTATCTGTTTGCAGTCTTGTTCGTTGTCATACAAACCGAGCAGCGGCACTAATACAGGTTCATACATCGTACAGCTCATGATGGAGGACTTTCCCAGGCAGACTATCACCCTGACTCACACTAACAAGGTTCAGACGACGATAACTACCAACAACACTCTCAGCAAACTTCCTATCCAGTTTGCTGTGAAAGGTCAGATTTCACATTTTCACAGGCTGCTATATGCTTAAGCTTGAATCTTTTAGGTGAGTGTAGACCATCAGATTTTAGAGTGCATGCTACTTAAGTTAGCTGCTAACCATGAAAGGCACAAAACGTGTGTTTTCTTAATTGTCCCAGTGGATCCTGTGGTGCCGTCCTGCACTGAGGGACTCTATCTGCCAAAGTTCCTGCCTCCAACCCCAAACAACAGAGCTCAGCTGTACGCCCCTGTCAATCAGAGCCTGGAAATCAGCATCATCGCACAAGCAAATATCTCCACGTAAGCTAAACACAAACAAAAACACTTTGTATAGATGGACAGATTCGTGTTTCTCTGGTGAAACCTTCTCTATAGAAACTTCAATGAATATAAAAGGAAGTGTCCATAAAATATGTCAGTCAGGGGTCGTCAGGTTACTCAATGACACAAAAGGGGTTCCTTAAGGATCAAAGTTAGGAACCACTGCATTTCCTACATAAAATTATCTACTTAGCTAATGTTATGCTACACCTGCCTCATTTGGCTCATTAAACATCAGGCAGTCATTCAGAATGGAAGCTGAATGGAGGAATGAAGCTCAGACACCAGGCATGGGAAAGAAACCTCACATCAGGCAGGAACCGGTTTTTAAATTGATTTAACTTGACATGCTTTCCTTCATCTGTTTGTAAAAGGATCGATGAACTGCTGTTCAGCGGGCCGTACAACGTAAACCGGACTGCATCAGGATCAGGACGGTTCATCCTGAGATGGACGCCGTCCGAGGACCAAAGTGGAGAAAATCACCCCATCTGCTTTGTCGTCCAGGCAGTTTACAAGTCAGTGTTTTGTCTTTGAAAGGGAAAGTACTTAAGTAAAAGCTGTTTTAGCAAAAAAAGTTTTCCTTAATTACCTGAAACAGAACCTGTACATCTTATTTTTTTTTTACGTTTTACTTCAGAAATTGATTTTTTGCAACTGAGCTCTTCCTTTATTTCCTCAGTTCAACGAAGTATCACTCTGAGCTACGATGTGTCATCGTAAGCGTTGGAAACGGTGAGCAGAGCTCTTTTCTGTCTGCTCACATTCTGTTTGCTGATTTCATAGATAGGCAAACGTCATGTCCAACCAGTCTTTTGTTCTGACCTTTGTTCGCAGAACCACCATTGAATGCAACCACAGAGAGTCAAACCACTCTACCAGCAACTACACCAGAAACTCCATCACCATCCAATCAAAGTATGACCACCCTTCTATCACAACTGCATCACAAACAACCAGCCCTCAATCTGACACTTACACATTCCCGCTCTGTGCAAACCAGAAAACAACCTGCAGGTGGACCACGCCTTTACGTTCTAGCCACAAACAAAACAAGTTCTGTCAGTTTCGGGCTTTGACGTCTGTTTGAACTCAGTTAAAGCACCTTATATGTGTTGTGTAGTAACAAAAACAGTTTCCCTCTGGCCCTCATTGTAATGCTGAGTCACTGTGTTTCTAGTCGTCGTAGGTCTGAGAGTGAGGATTTCCTCTTTGACTCCACTGTCCACCGACGACATCAGGAACATTGTCATACAACGGGTGAGTCTGCTTCGTATCTAATCAGAGGTCTGTCAAAGCATCAGATAACTGTGAGGAGATTCTTTGAATGTGCACAAGCAGCTCAAGCACAGCTTTTCAATGTGTGGTAACTCTGCTCAGCTTCTGACGGGTCAGAGAGTCACACCAGCATGTAAACTGGTGCCAAATCAACTCATGGCAATGCAGTCGCCACTGAATTCATATTTGATAGGAAAATCTTCACTTTAAGTTCAACTTTTATTAAACTTTTTGGAATTAATTAAGTTAAAAACATTAAAATTCATACATATAAACATGAATCAGTATACAGATAAAGATTTATCTGTTTTTGCATAATGAGTACTTAGCAGTTTTCCTTTTTTTTTTTTCACTGTAATATTGCTTTTAGGCTAACATGCTTCTTCCATGTTGCTAACAGACAGCAAGCTAGCTAGCTCGGAGAGCTTTATTTCTCTCTCTTTATTGAGTAAAATGATGTATAAAGCTGAGAAGTAATTGTTGGCACAGTATGGAGAAAATAGAAAGAAGCTGGGAGAGTGACTGACAAGTGCTAGCATGTCCCTGGTTTGTTAGTGTGTTAGCCATTAGCCTGCCAGCTACTGTACATTAGCTCACCAGCTAGCCCCTAAAATCTGTGTTCATTTACAGCAAAAGAACAGAACGATCCAATCAAATTATTTCTCTGGTTGTTCGTGCAGCTGAATTCATTCAGAACTGGTTCCTGACTAAATTTAGGAATATGTGGGGTTTGGGTTACAACCACAGTATAGAATAGAATATGAACAATTAATGACAATATGTATATTCATGTCCACACTGTTCAAAATGACCAGCTGACATCATATATTTATTAAAAACAGGTCTAGTTCTACTATCCATGAGCACAGAATGTGTTGAAATGACTGATCTGTATGTGTTTCACCATATTACACATGCCATCATATCTCAACACCACCGTGTTTTCACCTCCAGGTTAAAGACGAAATGGTGAAACGAGGGCTGACATCAGACGTCGTTCTTCGCCTTGTGAGTAGTGTAAAAGTGGGATCTACAACCTCGGCGGCCCCTGCTGTTCAAAAATGATCATTTATTGACTCCTGCAGGGAAAATCTGTATTTAGATTTTTTCTGACCATCAAGCTTAATTTTATAGATCCATTTAGGAAGACAGACATAAACCTAACATACTGCTCTTCATGTTCATGTAGATGAGACAGGAAGCAGCCAAATTAAAACCATAGTTTAAACTGTCTACGCTCCAGGTCAATCTTTCTTTTATTTTGATGTCATAAAGTTGTTGGCCACAGCTAAATATGTTGACAAGGTGATGAACAGATGATGCTGCCAGGGATGCCTGCCGTGTCTCCAGATCCTCCTCAACTTTGCCTTTTTTTTTGGTTTTATTCCCATATTAAGTCCTGCACTATTTGAGATCTTAGATTCTCATTTTAACTTGCGTGGTTTTCTTTTCATACATATTATTTGAGCTTTGCTGGAGAGAGCCTGAAAGTTAATTTTTCTGCCCATGACTGCTTCACTGTACCTGATGATAAAGAACTAAATTCAAAAGGTGAGGTGGTTCATCAAATTTGTCTCAGGCCTCAGGCTGGTAGTTTACGACCCCCTGTAAAGATAAAGTTTGCTGCTGAAAATGTGTTTTGGTATGTTTTCTACTCTGCTTCAAACTCTTTAATTCTGGCCGGACACACCAACCCCCAAAGCCAGAACTGTAAAATCCTGATGTTGTCATGTGCATCTTCGAGGTGTAAAGACTTGAGACTGTATAAATGTAAAAACTAGTTGTTGTTGAAGAAAGAAAAATAAAAAACATTGTTATCTGTCTGTTTTTGCTGCCCTTGTCTTCACATTATGTATTTGTATTGTTGTTCATTAATCTGAACAAATACAAACCCTTGAAAAAAGCCGAGAGGAGCCAGTGAGGTTTAAAAGACATCTGTTTTACTTCCAGTCGAACGAGCCAGAGCAGCATGTCATTAGGAATAATACACAGGTCACGGTTTCAAGATAGTAACAATAAATAAACACCAGTCGGTTGTAAACTTGTTCATCATGAAGCCACATGATATTAAACTCTCTGTTGGTTTTGTTTGCAGGGCGTGAAACAAACTTTTTTGACCAACCAGCCAACAGAGTTTTACCAGCTGAAGAAATTCCTCAAGGGCCAAAGTGCGCTGAGTGTGCAAAGTCTAAGAGTGCCTCCTCTCTCAATGATGCTTTATTGACTTCAGTGGTTGTTGACCAGCCCCTTGATTCACGAGCTATGATGTTTTACTGGTTTAATGTTTAAAACAGCATTTCAAACAGTGGTATCTTACTTCTTTGGGGCATTGTCGCACTTTCTTTTGTTTGTCTATTGAAGTCAATAAAGTTCCAGGTTTTTGAAGTGCCGAACAAGCTAGCAGAACTGAATGGTCAATGTTATTGGCTGGAGGCTAAGTGTCAATTTCAGGCCCTCTTTGTTTGTACACACATTCCTTCCCGCTGTCATGTAAAACAGCAAACGGGGTGCGCTTGTTTTGATTCAGCTCACAGCTGGTGGGAGTCGCTCGGTTGGATGGAATCAGTGGAACTGCACCAGCATGGATGAACCGAAGCAAGCGCACCCTTTTGATCGACACTGATACAAAAAACAAACAAACAAAAAAACAGATAAACTGCATTTTTCAACAGGATCAAACAAGCAAGCCAGTACCCTGATAGTTAACACACAGCTGGACTAAAACATCTGCAGTTTGAAATGTTTTTAGGTGTTTTTCAGGTGCACTTGACTTTAATTTGTAAGATTCATAGTGATGTGGGACTGTAGGTTATTCAGATTTTACAGAAAAGGCATGAGAGCCAAATTTCCCTCCACCACTCTGTTTGATTTCGCACAAAAATGTTAAATTCATGGTGAAACAACTTAAAAGACAAAAACCTCCCGCACCTCATGATTTCTGTGAATATCCACAAAAACATTTCAAACCTTGATCTGTTTTACCCAGATCGCGATAGAAAACAACAACAAAAAAATGCTCTGAGATTCAGTAACCTTCCTTTCATGAGAATTGCACATCATCGATATAAAATATGAACCTTCTTCTGTACAGAAAATCAAACCTGGGCAAGGATGTATTGCAAATCTACCTGCCTGTCAGTAAGTGTTTGGAGAGCGGTTATGAGTGGTTACCAGAAACATTCCAGAAACGGTGTCACCGGTGTCACTCAAACTCTACAGAAACCAACAGATATAAGGCCTCTTTTAGCTCGGAGGACGGTTGGGTCTATTGCTACCAGTTCTTTAAGCTCCAGAATTGTTCTTCTCTTCATTTTAACCAATAATTTAACAAAGAATTCACTTTCTTTCCAAGAGTTACATGATGGTACCACTCATATCTGTACAATAAATATACAGCTGGAGCCCTGAAATGGTTAGCTTAGCTTCACGTAAAGATTGGAAACTCCATCCAAAGGTATCACAATCCATCTACCAGCACCTTTAAAGCTCACGAATTAACATGTAGTAGCTTGTTTGTTTAATCTGTACAAAAACTGTAAATACCTTCATGGAGTCTCTGCTGGCTCAACTGGTTCTCCTGTTTCTGGTCTCAATGCTAAGCTAAGCTAACTGGATGCCGGTTGTAGCTTCACATTTAGCACACAGACAGGAGAGAGGTATTGACCTTCTCAGCTAACTCTCACATCAAAATATTGCTTGAATGCAAAATGGAGGACATTAATGAGACGCAATATTGGCCACAGTGTGAATGCAGAATTACAAACCCTCTGACAACGCCGCATGCCTCCCATAACCGCTGCTAACAGCTCTCCAGGTTTTCACTTACTGTGTTAAAAGACTTGAAGATAAACTCTTGAACATGTTTAAATACGATAGAGCTCGATAAAGAGTTGTTAAATATCAGTAACTTGATTTTCATAAAACATGTGAAACTGTGATAAAAAAGGCAGATCACTCCATGTGATTTAAGTCACATAATTCAAGAAAACAGACTTTCCAGAGCAAACAATTGACATCATGTCCCAACTGGCAGTTGTTCGTTTTGACAGTAGCATCGGAGGACCATAATAGATAAAATGGATCATTCATCGAATCCACTGAAGCACTTAATAATAATGTTCCCTTGTGTATCTGAACTCATGTTTCCCAGGTCAAGAATAATTACTATATACACACACATAAAAACACACGGAGGGGGGAAGTTCCCTTTGCAGTTTCTCGGCTGCTTTTCATTTCCTGGTGTGATGTCAGTGACTTTCATGATCAAAGATGACGTAAACCAACACCGTAGGGGATATTTTTTAGTGACTTCTTGATTACATGCTTTAGCTGCAAAATAGTTGGCAACACTGGTTCTACCACTTCCTAACACTTGTCTAGCTACTGCTGTGATGAGACTACACAATGTTTGTCTTTGACGATAATGCTTGACTTCTTGTCGGTGTGTCGTGGGGCATCCTGATCATGTAAGGAAATCAGTGACAATGAGACATCGTAGACTAAGACCAGCTAATTTTAATCGTCACAAAATGTTCAAGTGATCGTACACTGATCGTACATCGTAAAGAACGCAAAGTGTTCGTACGGATACGACGATTTTTGTTAATCTTGCAACGCTGCCACATGTCCAGTGAAAGGCAGCTCTGGTTGGCTCAGAGTCTAAATCACGAGCCCGCAAAATGACTGGAACTAGCTTCCACCGTTAGCTACGACAGCGTCTGTAACGTAAATATGAGGTAATATATAGTAAGTGTAAAAGTGACTGTGGGCTTAGGCTAAACCTCGCTTAGACACAGTTTTGTTTCACTGTTGTACACTTTATCTTTATTCCTACAACAGCAGCAGCACGGAAAGGCAACCCCCCCCCCCCCCCCAATTTAAAAACACAGTTATTGGTAGAGTTAACTCCACGGAATAGTTAGAAACAATAAATAAGTTAAGAATCGTCCCTTCACTGAGATTTAGCAGAATACTGAAAGGTGTACTCCGAGTGTGTGTGTGTGTGTGTGTGTAGCAGTGTAAATATGTTAAGTGTAACACAGTTTAGTTAGTGCGTCAAACTTCTTTGTACGTCAAGATAAACACAGGAATGAGGAACAAAAAACCCCCAAAAATGAATTTCTGCAGATGTTTCCTGTTCCCGAGTCATCACATCTGATTTGTTCCTGTAATCACCTTTATCAAACCAGTTTGCTGGTATTAATTCAGAGGATGTAACTGGGCACAGGTTGCTAGTTTTTACTGATAACCTTTAGAAATGTGCGGTTGGGGACATTAAAACCTTGTCATGGGATAACTCATATCTTGAGCTCAAGTGGTTGATTTGAGAATAAATAGTAATATAAAATACATGGACTTTTGGTGTTTGTATTAAGATGATGGACCTCAACTGAGTAACAAAGAATAAGCCATCAGAGACGCATTAATACACTATGAAGACAAAAGTATGTGGACGTTTGGTTTAGGGCTGTACTTCTGATTTGGGCCCCTTTAGTTCCACTGAAGACGTGTGTTAATGCCACCGGACGCCGTATTTTAGACAACAGCGTGCTTCCAACTTGTCTTCTTTAAAAAAAAAAAGGTTAGCTCCACGAGGAAATGTCGACTGATTAAACTGAACAGAGTAATGCCTTTGGTTTTGGAGTGAGATGTTACATATTTGTGTAATGTTCAGGCGTCCACACACTTTTGGCCATGTAGTGTATACCAACATACTATCTAAATATTGTGAATTATCTTTAAAAAAATTAAAGCTTAACCTGTTTTGCACCTTATCTGAGCTCTTTAAGAACGTATTCGACTGAGGCGGATAGATGTCAGACATTCGTGCCAGCTTTAAAAATCCACGTCAGTGCATCTCTGGAAACGATTTAAAGCTTGGCTTACCTGGGAAAAAGAATTTAATTCTATAGAAAACATAATAAATTAACTGCTCTGTCATCTTTCAAAACATAAGTCAGTAACAAACTGTTTTTTTGGGTAAAATTTCTTTCACAATTCAACAACCTAAAGGGCCAGTTGAGTTTTCATTCAGGGGTTGAAGGTAAAAACACGTTGATGAAACAGGAAGTTGACCCCTGGCCCCTGACATCCTTCAGTACAGAAAGTCTGCGTAAATACTGACCTGAAGTCAACTCCATCAAACACGCCATCATAGAGAAACTGCACCGGGGTTCGACTGATCCAAGTCAATACTGATTAAAGCTGGTCAGTGTCATCTGGCTCAAACATAAAAATCTTCATCGCTGAAAATCCTCTTTTGATCTGATTCTCATGACGTATGTCGACATATTTTTGCATAAGGTGTTCAGAGTTTGTCATTAGCATTTTAGCTTCTACAGGAAGTGAATTCTAGAAGAAACACAGGCTTAATTTAGCTTTGCACTGCTTTTTGGGCCACTCCGCAGCAGTCTGTGTGTCGGAAAGGTGCGTTTTTTCCCTTATTGTACGCATTTAGAGGACCAGTGGATTGAGCGATGCTAACCTTGCTAACTGGCATCACAAATACTTGTCTCCTAAACTTCTTATTACAGTGGAAACTGATTACAGTGATCACAGCTACAGCTTTGGACAGAATTATTTCCCTACAAATGCTGCTTAAATAATTTATCGTAATCAAGCGAAAAAAATTAATTGTGGTTATTTCCTCAGATGTAACTCGTCTGGCTACTTGAGGCTCGAAATCATGATGGGACAAAAGCAGGCAGAAACTGCTATGAACGCAAATCACTGGAGCGTTGATTTCACGTTAGCTTTAGCATAGCTAGCACCAGAGGGCTACAAGTGGCATTTTTGCCTTACATCAACAAATGCAACCGTGCTGGTGTTTGGTGGTTTCTTCTTAACAATAAAAGGGCAACTTAAATCACACAACTGGCAAGTTACTGTTTGTGGAGGGGATCACTTGAGCTTTTCATATCAAGTCCAGGAGTAATGTTTGAAGCTTTACTGCCACCTGGTGGACCGGGGGGACAAGACAATAGACTGTGTATAGAACATAAATAACACACTGGTTTTAATAATTATAGTGAGTACTTTGACCTGGACAGACATGATCACTATAAGCAGTTTCCACTGTGTTATTTTACTAATCTAAATTACAGGATAATGTAAAATGTTCGTAATGCTTAGTGTAATTTTGGTTACTGAAGAATTAACGGTGACAAATTTCAAACATCTGATATCAGCAGCTTCAGTGTCCAAAAATGCATTTGAGCCTTGTTTAAACTGCCATCAGTCAAACCTCGGTGTCCACAGGGGCCCAACTCTTCCACACAAGTCAGGATGATGAGAGGACGCTGGTAGTTAAAGGACAGATGAGGACAAAACGGGGACCGCCGGAGCTCTCCTCCAATGAGAGGACAGGAACAGATTTTCATGAGTCTGAGGCTGAACTTTGTTAGGCCCTGGGGGAAAAGTCACGCACAGCACGACATTCATTCATTCAATCATTCATTCATTCATTCATCTAACTCACATTCTCTTCATTCGTCAAGTCTCGGCCTTCATCCTCCCTCCTCTTCACCGCTCAGGTCCAAAGGTAAGACATCGTAGTTAGGCAGAAAATTCACATACACACACACACCAGAACCTGTCTCGCCATCCTTTCCTCGCCCTCTCTCGCTCTCGGGGGTCAAAGGTCAGACGTCGTAGTCGGGCAGGGCGGAGTAGGTGATGCCGCCAACTGACGGAGGGCTGGGGTGGAGAGGAAGAAGCCAGCAAAAGACCGACCCTGGAGAGAAGAAGAGGGTTAAAACGGGTGAAACAGCTCGCGGTTTCAGACATTTCTGGTGAAAATGGTCAGCGATCAACACAAACCCACCTCTTCCGAAAACCTCCCGCAGCAGAGCGAGCTTTGGCTTGCGGGTGTGCGGAGGGTGATGAGGCAGCTGAGAGGAGGAGGTGGAGGAAGAGGACGAAGACGAAGAGCCTCTGTCCTTGATCATCAGCCTGTTCCTCATCTGCTCTATGGGAGTCTCGTCTGTGATGATGGAGACCAGCTGGAGGGAGAGCCGACAGCGCGGAGCCACGTCATTTACGTCCTTTTAGTTGCTTTTTCTGCCGTTCTTGTGCGACTAGCTCGCTATAGCGTAAGCAATGTATCCTCCGAGCGTCGTGGAGGTCATGTGCATGAGTGCACAGGTAGACGGGCAGGTAGGACGTCCAATCATTTCATTCAGGCTGATCTTTTGTAAGAACACTGATTTATCAGCTGCTGTCAGGATGTAAAGAAAATCTGAACAAATGAGGCAAAAAATGCTTCTAAAATACGAGAACCGCTCCAGCTTTAATCTGCCTTAATTTCCTCGAAACCTCAGAATTATTCTAAAAAAATCAAAATAATTAAATTTTCTGTCAGTGAATCATTCAACTAATCGTTTCAGGTGTGCTTTGTGTTTGTACCTGATCGTAGAAGATGACCATGACGAACACGCCGAACAACACCGACTCCACCAGGAGGATGATGTAGTGAGCGCTGAGGGAGGAAGTAAGCAAAACAACAAGCTGACTAACAAACAAACTGAATCACCGACAGTTCGTTCAACACAGTTTCACACCAAAATAAGCCGTCGAGCTCAGAAGGCCCTGCTGAGGACTCACACTATCAGGTGCTTGCTGGGCGTCTCCTCTCCTTCTTTCTCGGCGTCGCCTTCCCTCTCGTTCCTGATGCGCCACACCCAGGCCGACACCACCAGCACCATGGAGTACAGGCTGGCCATGCCTGCACACAGAGAGCGGCAATGTGGGAAGCCGTCCGTGCAACATGTTTAAAATGACTTGGCAGGTGATTGGACGAACCATCTGTCTATCACGGGTTATAAAACCAATCAGATCAACGAACTACATCACGTTGTAGTCTCTCTGATCTGAGAGAACTGATGCTACAGCAGCTTTAAGCTAACAGACAGTCGCTTCTCTCGCTGTCATCACGCCTAAAACACGCCTGTAAGCTGCCAACAGTTCCTCACAGGTGCTGAGTGACACAGAATGAGGGCTGCAGGACTGGAGGAGCCAGTACGAGCCGTGTCTGAGGTGGTCAAAGTAACTGCAAAGCGACCCAGCAGGGCGGAAAAGGTCCTGTCAGTCCACGATGTCGTCTACTGTATGCGCTCACCTGTGTAGAAGAGAAACTGGATGAAGTACTTCTGGTTTAGCTCTCCAACGCAGTTGTTGATCCTGAAACACACACAACAGGAAACAGGTGAGGAGAAGCTGAAGATGATGCAGGAGATAGATGGGTGGATGAGGGCGTCTCCTCACCAGGGACAGTGATGGTCCATGCGGCGTATGCACCTCTGACAGACGCGGCAGTGATGCGCTCTGGGAGGCCTGTAGGTTTCACAGCGGCTGCACACGGTCCAGCCTTCACAGCCCTGAAAACAGCAGGACGGAAATATCGCAATCTGACGGACGTTCAGCCGAAAACAGAGTGTCGACACGTGAATGCATCACGGCCGTGTGGGTGAACCCACAGATTCAGCAGGTCACACAGCAGACAGCAGCGTCCAGACTGAGCAGACGTCTGTCATTAAGCTAAAGCACATGATGACAAGCCCGACATCAGACGTAAGTGCAGCTGCTAACATGCAAACACAGACTCACCAGCAGATAATTACACAGCTGTTAATAATACAGTTACAGCGAGAGAGGAGCTATGATCTCCCCCACGCTCCCTCCCTGTTATCAGCCTTCAGCTCGACGAGTTACGCTTGAATTATCACAGGTGGAAAAATCTACCTACAACTGTTAATGTGTCTGATGTGTAGATACAAACAGCAGCACGGCGACACTTTTCTGAAAAGGTTAAAGGTCACTCTGAGTGTTCCTGAGCAGCTTTTGAACTAACGGCGGACTGAAACTCACCCGCTCGCTCATCCGAGACGACTGCGAGCGAAGGTCTGAGAAGTCGATGGCTGTTTCCGGAAGAGGCACCATACCTGGACAAGAGCACACAAACACACCTTAAAGAGGCCAAATCGAGCACGAGGTTCGATTTCCCTCCGAGTTAACGAACAGGTACTGACCCGGGTCTGAGAAGACGGCTTTGGAGTGGCAGGCCAGCAGCAGCAGCAGGATGAGGTTGAACACTGATCCGTGCAGCGTACACCACACACTGCCAGAGAGACAGAGCGGCTTATTACCCAGAAAACTCCACAACTGCAGCTAATCCATCAACCTGCCAATCATTTTCATGATTAATGGTTGAAACACGCCTTCACGTATGCTGTTTAGTCCAACAAACAGCCCAAAGAAGTTCAGTTCACACGAATATAAAACAGGAAAAACAGCAAAACGTCAGAGTGGAGAAGATGGAGCAAAACTGTCATTTTTGCTTAAAAGAAACAATTTTTGTCTGCTTTTCCTGCTGTGACGAGTGAAAATATCCTGCGGCTCTTTCCCACCAGATAAACACACAGTTACAACCGCGGCATCAGAAAGTCGTGTTTGGAAATAAAACTTGTGAAAAAAGGAAATAAAACAGCTCACTACATAAAACTAACCTGATAAATAAAGACATTTACAGGCTCAGTGAGCTCCTCCAGGCAGGAAGTGGCTGTCGCTCAGACTCACCTGCGGTATTTATTGCTCATGATGCTTTTGTAAACTATTCAGACCGCAGGAGTTGACCTTTGACCCCTTCACATTCAGACAGGTCGGCTCACTTTGATGTAAGTTTGACCACATTTTGACACCTGTCTATTTCCTGGACATGAAGCTCGTTACCAGCTCAGATTTCACTGATTGGTCTGATAATTGTTCTGTAACGAATCGACTCCGACGCCCTCAGAGTCCTAATAAAACACATTTTGTGACAGATTTTCTTAAATATAATCTGTAATAAATGTAGAATTTCAACATCAATCATCAGTACTCAGATCCTCTGCTTGAGTAAAAGTAAGAATTCACAGTGTACAAATACTTTTACAAGTCCTGCCTTAGAAATCCAACTTGAACAAACGTACTTAAGTATTACCAGTAAAAAGTACTTAAAGCATCAAAAACAAAAGCACTCATTATGCAAAATGGCTCTTTTATGGAGGCTTCAAGCTGCCAAAAGAGTTTTTAATCTATATTTTTTTGTACAATAAACAATAATAAAATAGATTTTGTGCTCTGTTTGATCTGTTGTGGGGAAATTTACAACTTTGTCATTGTTAGGAGCACGTGATGACCACCTGTTAATGCAGCAGAGCTTCAACCTGAGCAGGTGTGAGCAGTAACGTACCTGCAAACACCTGTTTAATGTGTAACTCTGCACCGCAACACGACGATTTCTGCGTCAAAACACGTGCAGTCATGTGAAAAATGCAATATTTCGCTCTGAATTAAAATGAAGTATGAAGTAGCATAAATTGAATACTCTGAAGTAGAGTAGAACTACCTCAAAACTGTACTTAAGTGCGGTACTTGAGTAAATGTACTTCGTTACTCTCCACCGTTGGCCTGAGACTGTCACTGTCTGCTGGGCTTAATGAGCGGTTGTTATAATAAACAAAAGTAAATAATTAATGAAAACAAGCAGTGAAACAGAAATGAACCGTGGAATAAGTAGATGACAGTTCTGTCGTTGGTATCGATTGGATATCGGTAAATGTATCGATGACAAACAACAGAAACCTCCTGTAACGTTCCAGCAGCCAAACGTCTGACGGATGAAGCTCGTAAACAAACGCAAAACCAGGTTATGTGGCGTCACCTCGATGCTAAACCACCACAAACACACACATGAACATATCTACATGTTTGTTACTGGAGGAAAAAAAGAGTTTGGTGTCGATTCAGGAGAGGGAAAAAAAAGCGTGAGGATGCTGTCAAACCTGCCCGCTGTCAAATGAATGGAGCCAGCGCAGAGAAGCGGGCGCCATGTCGGTTTTTTAAACGTTTAAACGAGAGTAAAACACAAAGCACCGACCTGTTCGAGTAGGCGGGGATGAGGACATACTGTATGACCACGTAGTCCGCGTAAAACACGCTGAAATAAGTTAAAATCAGACAGATAACGCCGCAGGGGTCTCGCCTACAGCGTACGGACGCCATCTTCTGCCGGGCTCCGCCCCCCTGTCCCCCGCTTCCGGGTGACATCACGCCGAAACCTGATGCTGCCTTCCCTGACCGTAGGAAATAAATCCAAATTTGTAATGGGCGCGTTAACACAAACAAAAAGACATTTTTTGGTTTGTGTGGGCTGAACATGGTAAAATTGCATTTGAAACGCAACATGGGGATTAATTCCAGAATAATACACCCTCAGTTTGTGCCTCTCAAATGTTATCATCCGCAGCAATATTTGAAAAGCCGAGAGAGCGTTTTGCAACAGCTCTGTTTTACCAGCCAAATCCTCAGTGACAC
Source organism: Chaetodon trifasciatus (assembly GCA_037975065.1). Classification (NCBI taxonomy): domain Eukaryota; kingdom Metazoa; phylum Chordata; class Actinopteri; order Chaetodontiformes; family Chaetodontidae; genus Chaetodon; species Chaetodon trifasciatus. The sequence goes on along the minus strand of JBBMOE010000017.1, from coordinate 904,201 downwards.
ACCTTCAGTACTCCATTGCTGAGCTGCACCTGAAGGCGCCATTAAGCCTCAGATATGTTTTATTGATTCTACCTCCAACTTCTGTCAGATGCATGAAAGTGGTGGAGGAAGTAGGATCTTTTACTTAAGTAGAAGTATCAATATAACAGTAAAGAAATACTCTGCTGCAAGCATTCAAAAATGTAAAACTGCAAAAGTAGTAGACAAAAAATATACTTAAAGTCTCCAAAGTAAACGCAATCATGATCCAGAAAGGCCCATTTCAGAATCATGTATATTATAGTACTAAAGTAGAATTGTTGATGAATTAATGTGCACTTTAATGTTGCGCCTATCAAGTGTGGAGCTAATCTAAATTACTTCATATATTGCTGGGTGGCTTGTGAATTTTCCATCAGTAAAGTCTTAACAGATGATGATATATACGTTTTTAATCATTTGTTCATTTGTATTACTGCTTTGAATCTTCAAAGGTAAATAAAGGTATTAAACTAATGTAATGGGGTCAGGAAAGTACAATATTTGGACAAACATGTGGAAAAAGGATATGGTCAAGTAAAGTACAACAACCTGAAATTAGTATTATTAGTACTCGATCGATCGATTGCTAGAAACACTGGCAGCATGAAGACACAAGGTGGCAGTAGACAGTCTCGTGTGCGAAGCTGACTTTTACGCACTCTGTCGCCCCGCCCTTGAAGTGGGCAGTAACCATCGTCATCCTTCTCGTTTGCTCAACACTTTTTCTCGCTCACACACACTCTCCCGGGACGTGAGTGTGTGTTGCGCGCGTGTGCGTGTGTGTTTGCAGTTTGTTCGTGTCTTTTCTGCTGCTCACACACCGCCGTTTCCATCGGATATAACTCTTCACTTCTACCGCGACGTTAAACCTGTTTTTGGGGAGTTTTTAGGCGTTGAAAAGCGCGAGGAGGAGTTTAAAAGAAAGCGAGAAGAAGAAGACGCAGAAGAAGAAGAGAGAGAAGAAGAAGAAAAGCAGTGAAACCTGGAGGAGGAACAGGGCGTTCATACTTCGAAGTAACCATGGAAGTTCCTGGTATGCAGGTAAGAGCAAAGGTGGACGCGGGGGGAGATGTGACGGTTTTCTCGGTGTCTTTTCAGCCGTTTCGGCCAAACTGAACCAGTTTGTCCACCGTGGAGGCGCCGCGGAGCAGCTACAGGCCACTTCCTACGTGTTTTCAAGCCCTTACCTGCGGTTCATTATGCGGCGTTTAGCCTCCGGGACTCACCGAGTTCAGGCTCAGCGCTAAGAAAGGCTCTAACGTTCGTCTGGAAGCTCATTTTGTTCCAGAAAAGTGACTTTTAATACTGTTTTTTTGTGGTTCTGTGCTGATACATGGCTGCATGATTTCCTTATAGTGACTTATAATGTGACTTTAGTACTCCAAAATGACTTCATAGTGACATTTCAATGCTTATACGTCTCTATAATGTTCATTTTGTGACTTATAAACTAACTTAGGTATTACATACTGTGTTTATAGTCATCTCATGGTGTTTAGGTGTTTGTATGGTGTTTAAATGTCTTAAAATAACTATAATAACGACTGATAAAAGCACTTAACTGCTCCAAACTGAGGTAATGGTGACATAATGATCTTTATATGTCTCCATTATATTACTATAGTGACTTAAAAATGCTCCATCCTGCCTTTATAGTGATCTTATGGTTTCATATATAGTAACTTATAATATGACCCTGGTGCTCCAAACTGAGTTTATAGTAATTGTACGGTGTCTGAATGCCTTAAAATGATTATAATAATGACTTATAATGTCTCCAAACGGTCTTTAAAGTGATCTGATGGTGTGTTTGTGTCTTTATAGTCTCTGTAATATTCATGGAGTGACTTTTAAATGAGCTTTGGTGCTCCACACTGGCTTCATGGTGATCTGATGGTGTTCAGATGATCCTTCAGTTGTCATACAGGGACTTAAAATGTGAGTCTGGCTCTCTGATGTTTAACTATAATAATAAGTGATGACAGCACTGAGCTGCTCCAGACTGAGCTCATCGTGACATTATGGTGTTTATGTCTCTTAGTGTTGACTTTACAGTGACTTTATGGTATTTATTGTGGTCTCTTATGGTGTCCCTGCAGTATTCATACAGTAATTTATAATGGAAGTCTGGCTCTCAGAGTTGTGTTTATCGTGATCTTATGCTCTTTCTATCACCAGGATGCTCCGATAATATTCATATAGTGACTTTTATTGTGATGTTTGTTCTCTGTACTGAGTTTCTGCTACTTTATAGTGTTTCTGTCTCTTCAGCTGTCTTCTAGTTACCTGTTACTCATCATGGATCCTCACGCTCACATTATAGTGACCCTTCAGCACTTTAGAGTCCATGTTTAATGTCTAAAAGAGACTTTTTGCGTGATCGCGTCAGCGTAATTTCTATGTAAAGTTCCCGCAGTGACTCATCAAGCTTATTTTGACCTCGTTTGTAGCTCAATGTCTTTATCTCCTCGATATGGGTTTATAATAGGGCTGCGTTCAGGAGGAACAAGGTGTGCCTGTGCTTCTGTGATACTCCTGTCGTGACATATGTTGTATCTGTGTCGCCAAAAGTGATTTTACGTCGTCTGATGTCTGTCAGCGGACCTCCACTGTCGGATATTTCCTTCCATTTTCACGGCTCAGCGTTAGGTCTGTTTGGTGGTGGAGTCAGCAGCTCGTAGGCTGTTTCTGCCAGTCAACAAGGTGTGTAGGGTGACTTCTAATGGTGTTTAAGCCTCCGCTCGCCTCCTGTTTGGCCGGCTCTCAGGTGTGTCTACCTGTGGGACTGGCTGCCTGCCTGTCAGCTCGCTCGCTCTGCCTGCTCTGTTCGTCCCAGGTGGGCGGGGCGGAAGTGGTGTCGACGGCTGGTTAAGTCAACACGCACCTGACACCTGGCAGCACCTGTAGCAGCACCGAGGCCGACAAATATCTGCTGCACCGGCGCAGGCGACTGCTAATGGGTGGTGGCGTCTCTTATGTAATGCCTATTAGACCTGATCGACTGCGAGGCGGAAGATAAATTGCAGTTGTGACAGTTTATTAGTTGATTATCCTTTTTACAGCAGAGTATCAGCTGTGTCGAGTCTCATTAAGGTTTGTCATCCAGTTATAAACCACATATTATTTGGATATTTTTATCATTTGGCTGCTGGACTACATTTATAAGCAGTTTAACCGTCACCCTAATTTGCCATTTCCCTCAGCGTTTCAGAGCATTCCAGCTTCTTTCAGCTCATTGTTTGGTTTCCATGGCTTACAGTTTTGATTCACGCTCATCAGCGCAGTGTTTATATGCAGCAAGCAGCAGCTTTTATTGAAAAACCTCTGATAAATCCACTGCAGGGCTGCAAATTCTGCACATTTTCTTTAGCCGCTGGTTGAACACGTGACAATCAATAACCAGTTAAACATCAGTGATAAACAAACAAATCCCAAAACTTTTTCTTGGTTTTAACTTAAGTTAGTTGTGGATTTTCTGAACTGGACAGAAAAGTACGCCTCCGTGTGCTTTAAGAGTGTGCAAAGTTAAAATATCTGAGCCGCAGAGAAATGTCAGACAAAACATCAGTTAATTGATTACTAAATGGTTAAATGGCACCAAAAATTGAGCTAAAGTGCCTGAAATGCGACTAATAATTCACGTTAATGTCAACTGCTGGATGTTTGCTAACGACTTCTCAGATCACAGCGGAGCTAACAGGAGAGTGAACACTGGATTTAGATCCATTAGATGCTAAATAAATGCTAATGTTGCCGCGCGCCTGCTGGATATTAAAAGCGACTGTACGCCAACATGTTCGCCGTACCGCCTTCAAAGGCAGCTAAGATGGCCGTTTGTCATTGTTTTCATTCTCTACCTGAACCGATCCGTCAGATTTTCCTTCCCCTCCTTCCAGTTCCTTCACGTCTGCGTGTTGTCATATTGTTTTGGGTGTTTTGCTCTCACTGAACAGCCTCCTGAAAGACACAAACAGAGCGATCATGAGCCCTCCTGTGGGCTCTGAGCCGTTATGTCGGGCTTCACTTGTACTTTGGACCCCTGAAGCACCAGGACGCCTCTGTTTTCCTTCTGCTTATCAATGGACGACACTGTCCTGTTGTGAAATCCAGAAAATGCTTCTGACAAATATCAGTCGGCTGACACTTTTCTGTCTTCACATCCCAACAGAGGCATTACATCACGCAGAAAACCAAGCCTGTGGTAATTTCAAAACAGTGCCAGTATTACACAATTAGCACAGCCGCCTGTTATTTGCAATGCTCTTATAGTCTGTGAGGAATAATGTGTTTGCTGTTAGCGTTTGCTGCCTTCGGCGCTCGTCTTTGTATAAACTCCCACAGTGAATTTTATCGGAGGCAGCCCATCTAGGCTGAAATACAGACCACATCCGCAAGCATCACAGGAGTTTATGCTCTTTAATCAGCGTTAATCCTGCAGAAAAACAGCAGAATATTTAGATTTCAGGGTGCTGCGGTTGTTGCGAATGTCTTCTACTAACTGCACTGATGATGAGATGCTGTCCACGAGGATCTGTCGGTTTAGCCGTGGAGATGGCAGCGATTTGGATGTGCGATCAGAGCAGCGTGTCGCAGTGTTGGGATCCAAACAAAAGCCTCCGCTTCCCCTCGTGGGAAATCCTCTCTGTGATAACCAAATTAGAGATCTTTGCTTCAGGGAGTGTGTGCATGACTTTGTGTGTCCTCAAATAGCCACACTGGCCCCATGAACCAAGGACCAGTGAGGTTCTGCTGGTTTTTACCGTGCGGCGCCACCGTGAGGTCAAAGTTTGTGGTTTTGTGTGAAATGTCTTGACGGCTGTTGGATGAACTGGCCTGTATTCCGGTAAAGAAGTTCAGGATGATCCTTTGGCTTTCCTCTGTTGGTACCACAGAAACAGGCCTTTGGATGTTAGTGGCAGATAACGTGACTGAGCTTTGCTGCTGGATCTTGTGACGCAGCCAGACTTTGGCATCGTGTCATGGCTCCGTCATTTACAGCTGATAGGAAGCAGCTTAATTACACTTTTATTCTTTCACTGTTTATTGTTACTGACCGTGTGCCCGTCATTTATGGTAAACTGCACCGTCAGAGACACGGAAACACACTTTTAGAGAAGCTTATCAGCTTGTTGTTGGTTTTGGTTTTACTGTCTTGGGCATCAGTGTCCGAGCGGGCGGGTTCTGACCCAGTTTCTCTGGCTCCATCCCACCACGAGCCCTTTAATGTTGGGTATCTTCCCAAAGCTGATAAGCTTAATTTGTTGATATGAATGAAAGTTTAACTGGGAGAAACTGACGAAGACGCCTCACTCTGTTGGAGTTGTTGGACCGACAGAATTGCTCTTCGCTCTCATTGGCGGTTGCACCGTGGCGTTACAGGACGGAGCTTCTTCCTCAGGAACGATTGCATCCGGCGATGTTTAGCCTGAGAAAGTGGAGCTGATCGGTGGAAATGCTTAATATTCCTACAGGAGAGTGTAAAACACCCAAAAAAGACTCTGCTGAAGTCTTTCTGAGCGAAACTCTCAACCCTGCAGGCTTCTGAGTTGATGTCAGTGTGACCTCTGACCCCTCTTAATGAAGGAAAACAGAAAAGCGAGCACTTCCTGTTTCCCTGAAAACTCGCACTCCTGCTGGGGGTCGCGTGTTCAGCTTCAGCTGAACTTTCCCGCCGTGCGGTGTCGAGGCTTCCTGATGTAAATCGTCCTGACGTGAACAGGTACAGCGGGTCCAGGTCGTTCCCAGCGTGGCAGACGGCGGGGAAGGCGTCTGATCAAACACCGGGGAGTGTTTTCTCCTCCTCCACCTCCTCCTCCTCCTCCTGCTCTTTGTAATTTGTAAGGCTGGACCTCTCACAGTCTGGCATCCCGTCATGACACAATCACAGACTCCTCCAGCCTCAAACCTGACACACTCCTCACCTCAGTGTGTTTTTGGGTGAGAAATGACCGCCAGCCTCCAGCAGCTGCCTGTAGCTTTTGGCTGTGGATGATGAGTCAGTTTTTCTGCTGTCTGAATCACACCAGAATGCCCTTACTGTCCCGTGTTGTTGTCTTTGGTTTGTTTACATTCACATTTTCCTAAAGAGTCATTCGTAAACACAAGTCACATGGTCGCAGAAACAAGTCGCACCATAAGTCTGTGAAGTCAGGCGGGCGACAGTTTGAGAGCTGTGAGTCACTGAAGTCTCCAGTTTCACTCATGATCGACAGCCGCCAGCGTCATGATGCCAAGGAAGTTAACATGAAATAATAAAATAACACGATGAAATGACTGAAGACACGAGCAAAGTGATAATTTAGTTTGGGTTAAAATCGCAGTTGATTCATCTTGTTAGTCGACTGACATAAAGTTAATCAGCAAATAATTGCCAATTATTCCCCAGTGCCAGCGTCCTTATAGCAATAATTAGTTGTTTTTCTTTGTTTTACGTGATAGTAAATCACTAATTTGGGGTTTTAGGACTGTTGATCGTTAGTTGTAGCCTTAGCTAAACAAACAAAATGCTTCACTGTTTTGGTCTTGTCAGCCCAAAAGCCGAAGATATTCAGTTTAATGTGCTGGAAATCTCCATAACTGAGAGGCTGGAAAGAGAATTTTCAGCCGTTTTAATCGATTGTCAGATCTTATTACGTTTGCACAAAGCAAGGCTAGCTGTTTATAGTCTTAATGCTAAGCTAAGCTAACTGGCTGGAGCTACATTTTGTGCATGCAGTCATGAGAGCGGCTAATTCTGTCAGGATGTTTCTCAAAATGTCAAAGTGTTCCTTCAACCTTTGAGAACTTTGAAAACGTGTATTACAGTAAACAGAAGAAATGCTTTTGGTACCGATGCTGACGTTCAGGTAACCAATGAGAGGCGGCCGGCGGGCAGGCTGCAGCTCTGCTTCCAGTCGTGTTTTTAAGAAGCCTCCAGTTTGAATGGACGTCAGTAAGTCTTGGAAAATGGACCGAGCCGTGATTTCAAGTCGAGCTTAAACAAAACAGGAAGTGTTAAAGAGCGGTGAGATTTTCACATGGCGCGGCTCCGCAAAGGTCATTTTTGAGAATGCTGTGTTTGTACTTCCTCCTCCCGCAGCTGTGACCTTTGACCTGTAGCACACACTCACATAGAGCTTTTCTGTTGGGATGTTTGGACGCCACTTGTTAGTAAAAACATGGAGCCCTCCGGCTGCCTCGCTTACTCAGTCGCACACAGAGTTTCCACAGCCTGGTCCAAGTTTTCCCGGGCAGCTGAAAGTTTGCATGGAGGCCGACTTCACTGACCTCTAAAACTCAACTCTGCCTCATTTATCTGTGCAGCTCTGACCTGAGTCTGCCTCCTATCGCCAGCGTTCTCCTTATCGACAGTTAACCTACAGCCGTAAAACTAAGGTGTGTCTCTCGTTACCACTGTAATATTTGAGTCTCCATTTAAATGCAGGCCGAGGTGATAGAAAATGTGCAAGAGACAAAGGAGGGAAGGCCGCTGAAGCTTTAAATGACATGACATTTGTGTGAATGTGTGTGTTCAGTGGTGGCTGGAAATTAACGGGAAAAATGACTGAATGAAGTCAAAGATTTGTTTGACAGAAATTAGGAAAATTGGACCATTTACATGATGCTGAATGAGAAAGCTAATTGTTCATGTTTGAAATGAATGGAAATGAGAATATTCATGCTTTTTGCAGCTTTCAAATCTGAATAAAAGTAATAATACAAACAAGGCTATAAGTCGGCAGCCGCGCTGGCGTCTCTGTAAGGCTGGGGTTTTGAGCTAAATGCTAACCTCAGCATGCTAACATGCTCACAACGGCAATGCTAATGTGTTGATGTTGCATGTGCAGGTGTGACGCAAATGACAAAGTGACTGCTATGTCGAGATAAAGTTCGGCCATGCTGGCTGCTCTGTGAGGCACATAAGCTAAATGCTAACGCTAATGTTAGCATGCAGACAAACTGACAATGCTGATGGTATAATGTTTACCAACAATCAGCTGATTAATTGAATTAAATAACTTTGGGTCTAGAGATTGAAGATGTCAACCTGAGCTCTGGGAAATTGAAGGAAGACATTTTCTAGACTAAAGCATTAATTGATAAAGTAATCGACAGATGAATCGTTAGCTGCTGACCGGTTAGCCGCCCAGCACTTCCTCAGCGCCTCATTGGTCGTTATTTAATTATTTTCCAGTGCTCTTCCTTGATTCAAGACTGGGGGTTTTACGCCAAACGATTTATCCGAATGAGCAACGTGATCGGTTAGCGAGTTAAACATTAACGTGAAACAGCTTTTTCAATCTGGAAAGAGGGTTTGTTTGCGTTTGTCTAATTCTCTGTGAACTGATAAACTGAAATCAAGATTCCCAGACTGCGTTCAAACAGTCGTTTAAGGATTATTTGACCTGCAGTGAGACATTAACTCTTTGTGGCTGTGAGAGTCGGTCGTGTTACGCTTTCTGTCTTTCAGTTGTCTTCAGGTGTAGAAGTGCAGAATATTTAACTTCCCCCTCTGCTCTGAATATTGTCCTGTCACCACGCCGAGGATTTTTGACTTGCAGATCATTTGTGATATTATTGCTTTACACCTGAATACCAGAGGCTAATTCCTTGGCAGTAAACTATGTGTCACCCTGCAGTCGGGCAGGAAGTTGGAACCGAAAGCCATCAGGACACAGTCCATCTCAGGCCCCTTTGTTAGATATCACATTATTACCTCATGATTGATATCCAGACAGCCCGTTCCTGCACTCCCTTATCAGCTCCAGGTGAATCATGGAGCGTGCGGTCACATTTTCCCTGGATGACCCACAGAAACACACAAACACAGAAGAAATTAAGGAATATTTTTGGTGCATTTTTCGCTGGTTGTGCTTCTTCAGAGCACAGACCAACTGTCGGTGTTGCATAATAATGTGATTTGTACTTTTGTGATGCAGTATCAGAACATAAATGCCAATATTGCGCCGTATTTCAGACGCTGTCCAACCTGAAGGCTTTGTTTGTAAATGTTTTGTTTAATAGTATTTTCACTTTTTGATTTCTCTTTGTTTAGACAATGTTGCGTGTTTTTAATCCACATTACGTCTGCGACTATCAAACCTCTTCTTTATCGATGAAACTGTTCCTCATCCTTGTGGTCAGTCAGTTAATCTGCTGGGCGCTGCAGGTCGTAAAGGGAAATTGCAGTATGCTGTCCAGTTGTAAATAAAAGCTATCAGGAGGTTCAGGTAGCGGCTGATCAAGGTGACGCCTACGCTGTGTGAGAAGAGGCCTGATGAGCCAGAGCAGGTGAGAACACCTGAAGCTGCATTCGGGAACTTGTACTCAGCCGTCAGGACAGAAGTTCTGTTGACCTGCTGTACTGAGGCACCACGGTTCTTTGAGCTGAACGCTAACATGCTAACATGCTCCGACAGTGCTAACACGCTGATGCTAAGCAGGTATAATGTGTAGCATGCTCACCATCTTAGCTGAACATGTTAGCATGCTGACACACGGTAATTAGCACTGAACTCAAAGTACAGCCGAGTGAAGACATAAGAGAGAAATTTAAGTTTGGACCAAAGAGGTGGCCGACCTCGTCGAGACAATTAAACAAACAAATGTGAGACTCAAGGTGGCGCTAGAGTAAGAATCAGCTGATTGAAGTCAGGAGGGTTTACGGTCTGAGGGCCATGAATGTCATGGACACGTCTCAGTTTGGACGGACGGACAGAAAATGACGACAGTGCGGAAGGAGAGTTCAAAGACCTGTTTGTCCACAGGTGTGTTTAAGGATGAACCTCATCCAGGTGAGACGCTTCGATGACTAAAGATCTGTGTTTTTACTACAATGTCCGGGCTCTCTTCTGGTTGGACCAGTCCATTCTTAATGAGGGACCTTTACTGTGGCATTGCATTCAGGGTGGAGACGAGTTTGTGTTGGTTGTTGTTCTGTTGGTGAGAGTTGTTTGACGGCAGCAGTGTGTCTGGTGTCTTTTATGAGTCCGTGTGGGCTGGGAGCAGCTGCCAAGTCCAAAAACACAGAACGCGGACAATTCAAGCGACTCGGACGCCAAGTGTCACTGCTCCAACGTTCGCTTTCTCGACCTCGTTTCCTTTCATTTGATCGCTGACAGGAAGCAGAGCGGAGCACGGGCTCCACGTGCGTCGAGGGTCGAGCAGGGGACGCTGTGGTTAGACGGCGTTTACCTGGAGGACGCCAGGACGCTCGTACACATCATCTACTGTCATAGAAGTTTTTCTGCTGAGCCCTCTTGATGGTTCATGGCATTCAGAGGTGTGTTGGTTCCTGTCACACAGGGTTGTTTTTAATGTCGTGTATTGACAGCAGCATTGTCTCCAGAAGCCTTTTATGTGACCGCGTTGTGAGCTGCAGGGTGATTCCACAGTTATTGTTGGACTTTTGGTCTCCCTGTCCTCTCTGCAGTCATCATCTTTGCTTCTTCTAATCTGTTTTCTCTTCGTCTCTCTGCGCCAGGCTAAAAGTATCATTAGACACTAACCACTGTATTTGCTGACAGGGTGTGGCAGCATTGTGGGCACTGCGTGTGTGTGTGTGTGTGTGTGTGTGTGTGTGTGTGTGTGTGTGTGTGTGTGTGTGTGTGTGTGTGTGTTATGTTCCTTTTTTTAGCTCAGGGAGGAAACTCGACCAGCATCATAGGAACATCATATGCTTCTGTGGGTGTGTTTATTAAATGTTCTTCCAAACAATTTTCGTAGTTTTAAGAACAAAATGTGAGTGTGTCTCGCAGTCAGGAGTGTGCGTTGCTCTGACTTGCATAACAAGTGCTTGGTGAGGCCTTTGTGGCAGCACTGGAAGCACTGGAAGCACTGGAACCCTCCCCAGTCGTCGCTGACAGGGAGTGGAGCTGCTCTGCTCAGTCATGAACTCGATATGTGGACGTGGTGTGTTATGTTACACAGTTAATGTGTTTAGTGCCAACACAAAGGCCTGAACATTGGAGGTACATCACTGGTTTTCTTCTGACCATTTCTGCCAATTCTTAATGAGATTAACCAGTTAACTGTTAAAAAAATGTCTCATTACGTCCAACCAGCGGTCCAAAGATATTCAGTTTACACGTACGAAAGATAAAGATAAAGCAGCAAATCAAACGTCATGCACGAACTTGGAGCTGGAGCTGCCTGCATCGTCAGTGCCGCTTTGCATTGTGGGATACTCGCGCCAGCGTCGTGTCCGGTGTTAGCATTCTGAAATATTCACCAGCGCATCACGTTCGATTAAGTTCGCACTACGGTTTCAGACGTCTCACGTGCTGCGTTAGCGTGTTAGCGTGGAATCTTGGACAGTATTCAATGATCTGCCGAGCGGCCCTCTGGCGCCACCTCCAGGACAGTCAGCTGACAGAATGAGCTTTGCTGGTTTAGAAATGGAAAACGGTGAAATGGACATCGATGAGTCTTCACTGTGACGTTCACTCGTCTGAATTCAGCAACGTTTGACTTTGACATTCGCCGCAGCAGCAAAGAGCAAAGAGTGAGGAAATGAACGTAAGTCAGTGGAAAGTCCTCAGAGATAAGTATGATGTGTGTGTGCGTGTGTGTGTGCGTGCGTGTGTGGTCTGGCAGCTGTGTGTGTTCAGTTCCTGTTATCTTTAACTGTCATGCATGCTTCCTTCTGTGTTTTTATGTTTTTTTTTGTAGTGTGTGCGTGTGTGACTCTGTGGTGACAACATGGCTGTCGTGTTGCAAAGTGTTGTGTGCGCGCGCGCGCGTGTGTGTGTGTGTGTGTGTGTGTGTGTGTGTGTGTGTGTGTGTGAGGAAATCAGTCAGAGTCTCTGGGAATGCGATGAAAACTTAATAGACGTTTGTGAACTTGGCCTCATGAAATTTTGTCCATGCTGAACAGTTTTGTGTACACGTTTTAAAAACTTTAATCATTCTGTGACTGTCATCTTGTCCTTCCTTGTCTCCTCTTCCTCCTCTCAGAGTACTCAGATTGATCCGGAGGAGCTGTTCACCAAATTGGATCGCATTGGAAAAGGATCGTTTGGAGAGGTGTGTGCCGTCTTTCACACTCGACTCCTTTTTTTTTTCTACTCCTCCTTCATTTCCTGTGTTCCTCCTCCTGCAGGTGTTTAAAGGGATCGATAATCGCACTCAGAGCGTCGTTGCCATTAAGACCATCGACCTGGAGGAGGCCGAGGACGAGATCGAGGACATCCAGCAGGAGATCACGGTCCTCAGTCAGTGCGACAGTCCGTACATCACCAAGTACTACGGATCCTACCTGAAGGTGAGACGCGCTTCAGTCTCCGTCCTGTCAAACTGATCGAAGACAGGAAGAGGATTCAGAGCTGAACACGTCCAAGGAGAAAAGTCAAAGTTAGAGACATTTGATCTGACTTCGCGGCTTCGTGCAGCTTCATCTGAGTACTCGATTAACTAGAAATGAATTCTCTGTTTCAGGGCAGCAAACTATGGATCATCATGGAGTATCTGGGTGGAGGTTCGGCTCTTGACCTGGTGAGTGTTTAAGTCGTTTCTGGTGAGATTATTTATCTGAATGAGTAAAGAAAAAGGAGCACTTGAGACATTCATCCAAAAAAAGTCACGTTCAAGGTTTTTCTAAAAGATGAAACCTCCTAAAATTCAGAAGAAGAAATCTTTTCCTTCAGTTCAGTCTTCATCATTTTAGATGATTTTTGTGTCATTTATGGTGGCTTTTCATTCAAATAAAACCACAAAAACAGTAGAAAAATCTAAACTTTAGTAAAAATCTGGACGGCAGTGCGAGTCCGTGGATCAGCTGTGAAGGAGAAACGATGGAAAAGTGGAAATGGATGAATAAAAAGTGAAGTTTGTTTCATGTGAGAAGCACAGCGGCGTCTGTGTGCTCAGTCTCGTCTTGAATGAAACTCAACAGGGTGTGTTTGAGTTCCTGCGTTCAGCCTGAAGCATGTCAGTGAGTGTTTTCTATCTGTATCACCACTTGACGAGTGTGTGTGTGTGTGTGTGTGTGTGTGTGTGTGTGTGTGTGTGTGTGTGTGTGTGTGTGTGTGCGTGTGTGTGTGTGTGTGCGTGCATGCGTGTGCAGCTGCGGGCGGGTCCATTTGATGAGTCACAGATTGCCACCATGCTGAAGGAGATCCTGAAGGGCCTCGACTACCTGCACTCTGAGAAGAAGATCCACAGAGACATCAAAGGTACGGACGCCGCTGCCGCCCGATCAGCTGGTTATTGATCGCGCGGCCTGGATCTGCTGCCTCGCTTAAAAGCAGCTGTCCAGGGATTTAATGTTGGGTTTTAATGAAAATGTGTGAAGCAGCTGCAGCAGAGGCCAGTTTTTAGCAGCTAGTGTAGGCACTACATTTCCCATAATGCAACTCAGCGGCACATGTTACTAGAGCTTCCCTGACTTGCAATAAGAGCTGTTTTGTATCACTTGGTCTCTTAAATTGACTTTAAGGCCAAATGGACAGCACTCACTCAGCCTATGTGCCCATATTTAACCTCCGGATTGGTGAAATTCCCAAATTTAAAGCTGCTCTTTGTAGAGTTTCTGTCATCGGCGCCCCCTGGTGGTAGAGTAAGATCCTGTGGCAGACCACAGATGTGAGCTATGCAGAGACACTAACTGAAGGTGCTTTAATCATGAACCAAAATCCGTAATAATGAAGTTGTTCATCCTCTGTAGCTGCCAACGTCCTGCTGTCGGAGCACGGTCAGGTGAAGCTGGCGGACTTTGGGGTAGCCGGTCAGCTGACGGACACGCAGATCAAGAGGGAAACCTTCGTGGGAACGCCATTCTGGATGGCTCCCGAGGTCATCCAGCAGTCGGCCTACGACTCCAAGGTAAGACACCTGTCGGTATCACTGCACACGGTCACATTCACCCTCATAAAGGTTCAGGAAGCTCTGCAGTCTGTTAGGTCTTAACCGGCCTGGTAGTCCTGCAGTTAGCTCTCGCTAATGTCACTGTTAGCTAAAACTCTCCCAAACACTATTCTCCAATCGTAGCTTAGCAACTGTAACAGGTTTTTTCAGGTCAAGTCTTTTTTTATCACCTGTGTTTTTTTGCACGTACGCTGCCTAAATTAGCATGCCTAGCTAACTAGCTGAATATTGTTGCAGCCTGGCGCTGTTTAAGGCAAGATTTAGCATAGCATTAGCCAGGTACATTATTTTGTGGGGTTTAAAGGTCACGCTGTAAAAGCACCATTGAGGACTAGCACAGGCTCTGTCTATGAGCTACGTAACAACAGTACTGGATGCTACCAGCTGCTAAACTACTTTAGGCTAACGTCTCCGTCCTGCTCTGTTTCGGATTAAGTTAATTTTTACAGGCTTTTTCAGTTTATCATTAACATAACTGATTATGTATTTCTACAGTAAATATTTGAACCATGTTATGTTTGAAAGAATTAACAGTCTGATATTACTTTTTTTCTTTAATACTGAACCATAATAACACAGCTAACTAGCTTCTCTGCTTCTAGTCGTCCATGTCATCGACTAAAAAGGAAAAGTCTGCTTTTGTCCTCTTAAATTCAAATTCATTAAAAGGACCCATCGTTTCAAAAGTTACTGTAATTTTTTTGCAGTAAATCCTGTGCTGTTATCTTCGTGAATTTGTGCTGTTCCTCGTTAGCTTAACGCAGCTCAACAGGCGTAGCGACAGTAACTGTAACTGAAGATTGACTGATGTTAATTGTTCACATGTAGATTTTTTTTTTATCTTAAATTTCTATCATTGTTATTTACGTATTGGATGCTAAGTTTTAAGATATGCACCATATATGGTAGCTAGCATATTTATTGCCTACGCTTAGCTATATTTTAGAGTTAGGATTCATTTGCATTCGATCAAACTTAAATACTTTTTAATCCTTTTCCAAATCTAATTATGTTCCACTCTGAGCGTTCACACGTAATTAAAGTTACAAGTAAAAATTCAAAGATCAGTTTTTTTGTCAGTAATCACCCTTTCGTGCCAGAAACACTGCAGTTTGAAGCAGCAGCCTGTGCAGCTAACATGTGAAAACCAGGCTTGAAATGCTGATCAAATATTTATCTGACTCGCTGAAACAACAGCTGCAGGCTTCGTTCATCACGAGCTGTTTGCTGCAGACGCTGAACGTCCCGAATCTGAACTACGACGCTGAACATCTTAACATGTTGATACAGTGATCACTAAACTTCTTCCTGCGAATGACGTGACGTGACATTTCTCTGGAGGTGAGTCACCGCTCTGTTGGCCGTTTTGAATACTCATGGCTGTAGCTGGAGAGATAACAGATCAGCAGATAAGAGCCAGACGTTTAATTTTAGCTGTTACGCAATTAATTGGCGACGGCTCTAATTTGCCTCTGGTGAATGAGGCACTTAGCAGGCTCACACTGGTCTCACTCATTGGACTTCACGGGGACATTTTCCTTCAGGCGCAGCGCAGTGCGTCTTCTAACCTTCGTACAACAGAACTTTTGGAGTACTCACACCTCGTTTGACATGTGTTTGTGTCACCGGGCTTGTTCTTGTGCTGCTGCTGTGACGTTAAAAACCCGCCTGCGTCCTCAGGTCTGTCCCTCAAACCCACGTGTGTTGTTTCCCACAGAGGTGCTAAACTGATTTGTCCTGTTGTGTGTTCAGTACAAACAAACTTTCCATTTGTCGGGTTGGATGTGGTGAAGCTTCACACCTGTGGCATACCTTCATTCCTCTGGCGCCCTACGCCGCGCGCCATGTTTGCGTACCGCCGTGGCAACCCGGGCCACGTGGATTTTTTGTTGTGGCGGGCTCCGAGGTCGTTTGCATCGTCTCCACACTGTCCCTGGTCTCATTTGCATGGAATGGAAAGACACACCGTCCTGCCGCCTCACAAACTGCTGTGTTCAGCCTTCATCAAACAAACCATCCGTAACCTCGAGCTAACCTTCAGTACGTTCGAGCCCCCCTCATAGTGAGCGTCCAGTCGTCGTCTTTGGCTCTAGAGTTGACGTCAAGCCTCTGAATGAAAGACAAACACAACACAAACACTCGTGTGTTCATCGCTGCACCTGCTGCTACCGAACACACACAGAAGTGAAAATGTGGTTTAAATAAAGTGTACAGACGTCCTTTATGAAACTGCATCATAAGCTGAAGTCTCCTGACCTGCTTTGTGTGTGTGCGTATGTGTGTGCGTATGTGTGTGCGTATGTGTGTGCGTATGTGTGTGCGTATGTGTGTGTGTGTGTGTGTGTGTGGTTTGCCATGTTTTGGAATCAGGCCCTTTTGTTACAGTGTGTGCGCTCGGGGTGTATCTTAATGTGGTTTGATTCATGTCGCCGTGTGTGTGTGTTTGTGTGTGCGTGCGTTTGTTGTACATCGGATCCTTCGTTGCCAACAGGGCTGCAGCTAACCAGTGTTCTCATTATTGATTAACCTGCTGATTAGTTTCCTGATTAGTCAATTAATTGCTTAATCGCCTATAAAATGTCCAAAAAAATGGGAAAAAAGCTCATCACAATTTATCAAAGTGGCATCTTGTGTGTGTGTGTGTGTGTGTGTGTGTGTGTGTGAACGTACTGTCTGCTGGCCGCCATATGTTCAGTGTGTAGCAGTAATGGAGCCGCAGAGTTAACAGTCAAACGGTGACCGAGCATCCTGTTGTAATGTGACCCTGAGCAGCTCTGCTACAACTGTACTCTGTGTGTGTGTGTGTGTGTGTGTGTGTGTGTGTGTGTGTGTGTGTGTGTGTGTGTGAGAGAGATAACGTCTGCTTCTTACCTGGGCTGCCACATGGTCATTGGAGCAAGCTGAAATAATGTGACATTCAACCTGTGTGTGTGTGTGTGTGTGTGTGTGTGTGTGTGTGTGTGTGTGTGTGTGTGTGTGTGTGTGTGTGTGTGTGTGGGGTGTTGTTACCCACGGTGACATATGGTTAGTGGGTGTCACAAAAAGTCAACCTCACAACTTTCATCCAAACCACTCGACTGTGTGTGTGTGAACAAACAAACTAGCATGTAGCAAAAAGAAGCTAAAACAGTCAATTAATCAACAATATTGATGATTGGTGAAGTCATCTGTCAATCATTCTCTGGTTCCAGCCTCTCAGATGTGACAGTTTGCTGTTTTCTCTGTTTCATATCTTTGCAAACTGAATATCTTTGAGCCGTTTGTCACACAAAACAGGACATTTGAAGATGTCTCATTGACGTTTTTGCTATTTTTTTGCATTTTAGAAATTAATCAATCAATTGCTCAACTGCAAGAGGTCCCAGACAGACTGATTGATTGTGAGAACGGTGACTTTTTCATCGTTTAACTGCCTCCATGAATTGTGGTACCGTGTTGAACTGTAGTGATGGAGGAACACGGACTTCCTGTGTTCGTCTCTGCAGGCTGATATTTGGTCGCTCGGCATCACGGCCATCGAGCTCGCCAAGGGCGAACCTCCGAACTCCGACATGCATCCGATGAGAGTGCTGTTCCACATCCCCAAGAGCCCTCCTCCGACGCTGAGCGGAGATTTCTCCAAGAGCTTCAAAGAGTTCACCGAGGCCTGCCTCAACAAGGACCCTGCGTTTGTAAGAGACGCACACACACGCACACACACACGCAGCGTGAATCAGACAGATGAAGACGCTTCTCATCGTGCTCGCATCGTTTTGAAGCTGAGATCATAAAATGTCCACAAATCCCAACTTGTTAATCAAAAACACGCTTCATCTCTGAGTTAACGTTGGAGGTACGAGCAGATGAAATGATCCAGTGATTCACAGGAAAGGAAGAGATTAAAAGAAGGAAACAGATTTGTGTGTCAGAACTTTTCTTCTTTCCTCTCCCATCCATCGTCTCACGACCCCTCAGATTTATCAGGCGACCCTTCCGAGGGGCCTGAACCCGAGGTTGGGAACCACTGAACCACTGACATAAATTCAGGAAAATACAGATTTTGTTCATATTCGATTTGTTTTTTAATTTTATTTCTTCAGGTTTGAGTCTGATCAATGTTCTGTCATTCCTCCTTCACTGTGTGACTCGTTGTGTGTTGCTGCCCTCTGGTGGACAAATCCAACCTCTCTCCGTCTCTTTCAGGCGTCTCTGTTTTATTTGTCCTTCTGAATCATGTTTTTAATGTCCACATAAATGAACCAAACTGTCCAGAAATAAGTGGACCTGTCTCTGTCTCTGTCTCCACGCAGCGTCCCACAGCCAAGGAGCTCCTCAAACACAAGTTCATCGTCAAACACTGTAAGAAGACGTCCTACCTCAGCGAGCTGATCGACAGGTACAGGAGGTGGAAGGAGGAGGGCCACAGCAACAGCAGCTCCGACGACTCGGACAGGTAATCCCATTACTTGTGATTTTTAAGAAGGAGCCTGGATCTGCTTTATGTCTGTGTGTGCGTAGTGAGTAATGTGTGTGCGTGTGTGTGTGTGTGTGTGTGTGTGAAGTGAGTCCAGTAATAAAGAGAACAGCGAGTCTCCTGAGTGGAACTTCACCACCGTCCGGAAGAAGAAGACGGAGGGCAGGAAGGTGCTGAATGGAACGGTCAGTACCATGAAAGTACTGCATGTGTACTGAGTACTGTGTATATGTACTGCATGTACTTCAGAAGCATCTTTTCATGGTAGTTCACTTTCAAAAGGTTGACGTCCTGCTTCACATTTTGGCTCTTCAGCCGTTTAAATCGACGCTCACCGTGTTTTTTTCTCCTTTTCAACGTCACCCTCCGGCTCCTCCTCTTCCTCCTCCTCCTCCTCGTCTTCATCCGTGCAGGGTCAGGATCAGCTGAGTAAATCTGCCAGTCTGACCACAGTCATCTCCCCTGTCTTCACAGAGGTCAGTATGCACACACCTCAGCCATGAAGAGAAACAAAAACAAGCCAGTAAACATTCGCATAAATAAACACCCTGTACATTTTTTTCCAAAAATGTCATAGCAAGGATTTTGTAAATAATAAAAACATAATAATGATAAACTTATTTGCGCCTTTCATACAAGAATTGCAGCTCAAAGTGCTTTACAAGAGAGAAATCACGAGAAACATTCAACACGCCACCAAAACATATTGTTTGATTTTTCTTATTTTTCGTCAAATCAACTTAAATCAAGAAGAAGATGAAATCATCATCGTGCTGTTTGAGTGCAGTGAAAATGTTGCTGTTAAAAGGCCAAACGGCAACAAATGTGAAGTGTAGTTGAAAATTTAGTTACATCAAACGTGGTGTGACATCACATGAGTGGGAACAGTCCTACGCAGCCACCACTGGAATCTAATGCGCAAACAGCATAATGCTAACGATGTTAGCGTAGCCTGATGTTTATCTGTAACTGAAGCTACAAACTGTCTGAACGTACGAGGGTTAAACACAAACGCTGACATCTTAATCAGGCCGAGAAAAACGTAAAGTCAAATCACTCAGACTCCCAGAGGCCTGAGACCCGCAGTGAGGACGTGACCTCGGACAAAACGGACGAAAGGTTTTATCGTCGTCTTCTTTTGTAGCTGAAGCAGCAGCACAAGGAGCACTCTGAGCAGCGATTGGCCATCGAGGAGCTGGAGCGCAACATCCGATTGGCTGAAGAAGTCTGTCCAGGCATCACGGACAGGATGGTCACACACATCATTGCCAGGTACCAGAAGTACGTCCATCGTTTTCTAAATCCGTCTCCTCTGTCTGTCCCATTTGTTCGCTTTTATTCCTTTTTACTTTGTCTTGCTTTTGTTTTCTTTGTTTGCTACTTAATTCCTCGTTGTCTTGGTCTCATCATCCTCCCTCTGATCGTTGGTTCGCCTTCTCTTTGATCTCCGTCCCTCAGATTTACGACCAACTGAAGGACGGACGGACGGAAAAAGGAAGTACGTTGTATGAAGAGAGACTGTGTCTCCGGATGGTGACGCTGCTGGATGATTGGACACGGAGGAGATTTGCTGTGCGATGTCTCCTCGCTGTACACACACACATCACATACATACACACACACACACACACTACTAATGTAATATATACACTATATGTATAAAATACACACACACACACACACACTGCCGCTTGTTGAAGGCCTTTTTTGTCCCTAAGTTGGATTCGACAGGTGGATTTTTCTTTTTCATCAACTAGTCTGAAGGTTTTGAGCAACACGCAGACGGTTCAGTCAGACCCGAGTCTCCGAGTCTTATGTCGAGACTTCTTAAATTACCATTATGTGCCTTAATTATTTATGCTATCAATCATTTTCTGAAAGTAGACGTCACTTTTTAATGGAGATGTTTTTGTTGAAACCACACAGAAAAACACATAGAAGAGGGTCGTCGTCCATCAGCAGGAGTGCGTTTTGTGTCATGACTTGTCTTGACTTTGTAGATGTCTATACATTTGTTCAGTAGCACTTGAGACAGATTATATGCCAATATTCCGTATTTTTTGTTGCCGTCAGTAATGCTTTAAATTGCAGTTCCCTGATCCCAGGAGTCAGTTACTTCCCTTCAAAGTTCAAACACGTAAAAGGTTAGTTTAGATTTTACAGCGATGGAAATTTGTGCTATTAAACATGTAACTGATGCATTTTTCTGGTAATTATTTTGAACATTCAAGGTGAAAAACTTACCTGAAAAGTAAACACACTTGAGGAATCAGTGAATCATTTTTCCTCAGTGAAAAGCCTGTTAAAAACAAAGCAATTTTAAGGGTCCACGCCCCTTTTTGGCTCATTTTTGTGAGCTACCAGACTCTAGGCTGAGTAGGCAGCTGGTAGCTAGCAAGCTAGCTAGCTAGCAAACGGCTGTTTTCTAGCTAAATTTAACAAGTGAATATGTCTAAAAATCCTCAAGTTTATTAAACTATTGCTGGTTAAGATAAAGTTATAACCTAAATGTTTAAAACAGGTCAGTGTGGGAACAAAACCGGTAGCGTTGCACAACCGTTAGCATCAAGATTAGCGTTTTAAATAATGGTGTAAATGGAGGAATCTTGACTTCAGTGCGGAAGTAACTTGACTGTTAAGGTTTTATTGTGGGATTGATTTTGTGGGATCTGTGTAGTTCAGTTTGGAGTAAGATATCAGTAAAGGTACAACTGCACAAAGGTCTTCCACCCGCTCCTGAACAGACTGTCCTTTCTCAATGTGCATCAAGTTTGGGAAAACGCTGTTGAGGACTGTCGATTCTTAACGTGACGCTTGATGTGTGGGGACGTTGTTCTTAATACCTAACATTGGAAAGTAGCACGGGTCCTTCTCAGGAGCATGACGGGAGCTGTAATGGAAGGTATTACTGATAGTTTGTACCAAAGACACTATAAAACTTGGTCGTTGTATATTGTTGTCTTTTTATATATCATAAGGGATACGACAATGCTTGTTGGGGGGGGATGAAAGATGTAAGATTTTACATAAATGTACTCTTTTTTTGTAGCGGGACTTAGAGTTTTATGAATAAATATTTAAGTTTGATTGAGAATCATCTTGTATTTCAGCTGTTTCTTTAATGTGAATGTTTGTGTTTAGATTTCTGTTGTCATAATGTGTCTTAAATAATTGGATATCATCTGATTGCTTGGGCGAAATGACCCAATGTGATGAATCAGAGAGCAAACTAGATTTGTTTGTAAGTCTTATTGCACTGTATTAACTTGACCACAGTTATCATCCTTGTATAATCCTTTATTGACAAATGCTGTTGCGTTATATAAACCAAAAACTTTTCTCTACAGAAGACACAAGAATCATATAAAATAACAGAGAAATGCCCACTTAGGTCACCCAAAAAGAACGCATCGCAGCGACAGAACACTGAAAACGTCCTATTAATGTTCTTTTTTGCCCCGTCTCACCTACTTTTAGCAAAGTTGCTGCGTTCAGAGATCCCAGGCTTGGTGAGTACAATGAAGGCTTGAGTGATACAGCCTTATTTTTTTAATTAATTTCTTCTCTCAGCTTGGGTTCACATCACAGTTTCATCAAAGTTTTTTCTCCCTGGAAAATGTAGAAAAACAAAAAATTTGAACAGTTGGACAAAATAATAGGCCTGTAACAGACCTTAGCATTATTAGCATATTGGATATTTATTTTTCTGGCAATAGAGCTCGTTAAATAGTACACACTGGACCTTTTAAACGTAACCTTTTTTGCGAACATTTTACTCATCATACAGACACAAAACTTAATTCAATATATTGTCCAGCCCGAGTACAATGAAATCATAACCGACCAAACCAAAAGCCAGATATGAAAATGAGACCAAAGCTGTGATAAACTAGTTTTTCTTTAACTTGGCTGAGTGACACCTTAGATGTACATATCTGTCTTGGCCCAGAAGAAGAAAATTAGTGCATTAACACCTGACTCCTCTGGACAGACAGCTTTAGAACCCAGAGCCACGCCTCTATGTTTGTAAAAGCTTCGATGGTCAGCCAGCAGGGGCACATAGATGTAGTTTTACAGGGATTCATAATCCTCCAGACTCGATGGCATAATGTGGTTGCTAAGAAGTTGAGTCTTTCGCTAAAACAAGGCAAAAACAGTACATTTCATGTGCCAGTACACCTAAAAAAAACCAGTGTCCTTCTCGTATGTTTGAAGTCATCACATTTGTTGTCTTATCTCCAGTCAGTGGTGGATGTGCTTTTGTTTTTTGCCAGTTTGGAGTGTGATCACATCATGAACCTCGCACTCGTACGTTGTACTCTACAGTGTGACTTCAGTAATCTGTGCAGCACTTTTGGTCTCATCTCCTTTCTTTTCTTTCTTTTCGGCTTCATCCTTCAACTCCGTTTTTGCTGTCTGCTTAGCAGCTCCGTCCTCCTCCTCCTCCTCCCCCTCTTCCTCCTCATCCAGCTGGAGGCTCCCAGAGGAAAACCTCATCCTGGCTAGTCCTCCGGGTCGTACCACTTTCCCTAGCGGGGGTGGTGGGCAGTAATATGGATAGAAAACCTCTGGGTCTGAATCACTGTAGCTTCCTGTGGTGCCTCCAATCATGCATAGCGAGGTGGGTCGTTCGGGCAGAGGGGAGGAGTTTAGTGGGAGGTAGGTGGGCCTGGAGGGGCGTGTCAGGTGGGGGTAGTAACCGAGGGGGCGGAACTCAGAGGCGGGGTTAAAGGCGGGGTTAGAGCTCCTTGAGAGGTGAAATTTGACATCTGGTTGGCTGGCCACACGGCGAGGCAGCCCCGGGAGGAAGTTGGAATCATCGCTGTAATGCCCCGCCTCCGTGTGTCCAAGGCCCAGCAGCCTCGCTCCATTGCTTCCTGGCTGATAAACCCTAGCCAATCCCAGCCCTCCTGAGCTAGAGGGGCGGAGGTTCCTCCTGATCGGTGAGATGGACGGCGAATCATGGCTGAGAGGATAGAAAGACGGCCGCGATAGACCATCCATCGTCACATAGTCCCGCCTCCTCGCCTGCGGGAAACGCTCCAGTGAGGAAACCGCGACGTAGTCCGTCAAGTAGGGGTGTCGACTAAGAGGCGAGGAACCAGCCAATGGGAACGTTGGCAGGATGGGGTGATACTGGTAGGCAGGACTATTCGGGTAGAGAAGAACCAACTGCTGAGCAGCATCTGGGTGTGGCTGGGGATTGGGCCGACGCCGTGACCGGTTGCCATAGACACCGGCTAGCCTTTGGGCTTGGCGCTGCGCCCCGATCCGTCCCCCCCTCATGTCCTCCATCACAGATGTGGAGGCAGATCTTATCTTGGGTGAGGGGGATAGCTGGTGTAGGGATGGAGAGAGGGGAGGGACTTGGGAGAGAGGGCGGGTCCTCCGGGTGACCTCGATGGATGATTGGCTGCGTTTAGCCCCTCCTCGACTGAGTTCGACGTCATCGTCACCTCGATGATGCGGGTCCAACTCATCCTGACTGCGGACCACCAAGGCATGACTCGACGGAGGGAACGGGTGGGAGTGCTGGTACAACTGAGGAGGTACGACACACACAAACATTAGTGTTGCCTATTGAAAGATTACTTAAACCATCAATTATCAAACTAGTTTCTGATTTCGGTTTCTGATGATCAACTTAATCTACTAATTGATGCAGCTCTATTTCAGAATGTATATGTTTGGTTCTGAACTCTGTGAACGCTAGCTTTGATTACCTCTTTGGAGACGTCCGTGAGGAGATCAGGAGAGGAGCGACACTGTCTGGGATCGAAGTCTGACTGACAGTAGGTCCTGGATGTAGAACAAGAGGACAAAAAGATGATATGTACAGACTTTAAGAAATAGCTTCTATCTTTGTTCTCTCGTATTTTATCTCTTTGCCGGTTTGTTTGTCATCTGTGTGAGTAAACTAGAGACACAAATGAGATATTTAGCATCCTGTCTGGGTTGGCATCCCTCCATAACAGTTCAAAAACTCCAAGAATTAATGCCAAGAAACCCTAAACCTGCTGGTTCTGGATGGACTAGTGCTCCGTCAGCAGGCTCACTGGTGGTATTTTCTTCATCTTGGTGGTAAATTGAAGTTTTGGAATGAGTGAACTCCTGGACTGAGGGGTCTGATATGTCCATCTTATAATTTATTCTCACCTCTCAAAGTGTGAAGGCTTCTTTTCCCCTGATCCCATACACTCCAACAGCTGTTTTTGGGTCCGCCCACTGCCACACAAAATAACACATCCCACATAAACTTAAAACCATCATCAGCATTATCACGAAGAATACAGCACTGACTGCTTGCAAGACACAAAGCTCCCTCAAAATAAAATACAGTTCTGAGACACTGAAATGTGCAAAAACTGCAGTTTGCCAACAACTCTTCCACAACAAGAATCAGCGTAAAAGTTTGTCCTGTGTCCTGAAACCTGCACTGATGACCCCATCAGGGTTGGACCAGTTAGTGTTGCTTGGGTTACTCAGTGGGTTGACAAAGGATGAGTGACTGGATTGATCTCAGACTGACGGATGGTTAGAGGAGCGTTCATGTTTGGTTCAGTTTAGATTGCCTTCACTTAAAATAGGTAATCTACTTTGGTTTTGGGGCATTAGAGGATTACTTGTGGTTTTAAATTACAGTAAAATTCACCAAGTTAATGGTAGGTCAATGTGAAGACATTAATGTTCACTCTGGGAATCACAAGCAAAGTATTTTGTGCTTGAGTTCAACATGTTTCTGCAACAAAAAAACTGAATGTGTACCTTTACATCACAGCAGTGTGTGTTCTTCTGT
This sequence comes from Chaetodon trifasciatus, assembly GCA_037975065.1. Lineage (NCBI taxonomy): Eukaryota > Metazoa > Chordata > Actinopteri > Chaetodontiformes > Chaetodontidae > Chaetodon > Chaetodon trifasciatus. The sequence continues at coordinate 879,089 of JBBMOE010000017.1, read as the reverse complement.
GTGTTTTACCTGTATCTGAAGCTGGAGCCCTTACTGGACAGCAGTGTTTTGTGTATTGTCTTCGGTTCTTCTGCCAGTCTGAAGAAGGCGTGGTACTCTACACAGTTCTTCCAGAAGGACTTACACACATCTCGACTGGCCATGGAGAACTCTAGTGTGTCCTTACACGACGGCTGGATGGGCATCACACAACACAAACAGTATGAACACATATAAATACTGAATACATGCAGACACAACTTCAGTCTGGCTGAGTTTAAAACGAACAAACTAAAGATGAATCCTGGTCCTCACCCCAACTTTGTCGTGCAGTTTGATGAGGAAATGTTTGCGCTTGAAGCTCAGCTTGCGGATCTTCGCCCAGCTGAACGTGTTGATTTTGGTGTTTCCCTACAAAGCAACGAAGAAAAGGTTCCATTCATATGTCCTTCAGTGGACAACAGTCTTATAATGATATAACATGCCAACATTTAGTGTTTTACCATGGTATAGCCTCCTAACATTTCTTTCAGTTTTTCATGTGTGTATGTAGAAATTTTGAACTCTTGGTGGCGCAAGATGAAAAGTCAAGAGTCACCAAAGTCTTTTGGATTCATCCTCTGGACCCCTTGAATGCCTGTACCAAATTTCATGCCAATCCATTCCATATTTGTTGAGATATTTCACTCTGGACTCAGAGCTGAACTGTCAGTGTGACCACAATAGCACCACCCAGTGGCAGAGTGGAGGCACATCAACTCCCAGCTTTAAGGAAGGTTAATCTTCATGTATGTGAGTGTCAATGTGTGTCTTTGATGAACCTAACACACCAAATGGTTTGTTACACCGAATCATCCGAGACGTTTTCCTTGGAAACTGTTTGAAACAGAGCAGGCACTTTTGAACAGCACTTGGCAGGTGACTGGTCAACCACCTGTCTATCACGGGCTAACTTCAACCAATCAGATCAGTGAACAATAGGACACAGAAGAAGTCTTGCTGAAGCCAGTTGGATGTAGAGTGAAAACGTCTTTTCCATCAAGAGAAGCTTTCAGTGAAGTGATGCTACAGCAGCATCTATGCTAACCTCTTTAGGAGCCGCCATTGTTGTTTCAATGCTTATCTCACCGTCGTCACGCCTAACCCACGCCAACAGCTGCCAGTAGTCCTTCACAGGACACTGATTGATCCGAACCACTCTGGCTCCACTCCAGCTTGAAGCCTGGCATGATGGATTCTCAGCTAGCATGATCTCGTGGATCCAGACTTTGAGACCAGCAACCACATACCTGAAAGACCAGCACTCCAGAGTGTGTGACCGCCAGGTTGATCCTCATTCCCTCCCCGTCGTGGGCGGGGTGAGGCCTGATGCCGTACATGTCCAGCTTCCTCGCCACCTCCAGCAGGTGGATATCAGAGTCTGCCGGAGACGCTCCTCTACAGAGAGACACAAGGCCTGAATGGAAAGTGGAGGCTAGATGAACCAACGCCATGAAGGATCACTTCCTGTCTTTACCTGTGTTTCTTGTGAAACTTGATGATCTTGTGGTCCAGATATTCCTGGTTGGGGACGTACTGCTTCATCTCTAAATGGTGACAGTCCAGCTCCTCGTCATAGTCCCCAAGCTCTGCTGCAACACACACATACCAAACAATGTAAATTAATCTACAGCAATGCATCATATTCTATAAGATCAACACATGTTTGCAGCGCGGCCGTCCTGTGAGAACCACGAATCTCCAAAAAGTGTGACGAGCTCAGAAAAACTGGCTGTTTTCAGCTTTGTGACGATGCATTTTCAGCTGATCCAAGAGGCTTTTTAAAGAGTTTATTCAGCGTCAGTTTATCACAAACATTCAACACATCTGGAGATACGTGGTTTTCACTGCAGTACAAGTACCTCAAACTTGTACTTAAAATGAAAAAGTCCAGTATTCACAGCAGATGAACTGAAATATGTTCACTGACTTAGATTCACCCCCTGATGATTGAAACAGACTTTTAGAAATGTCAAGTAGATTTAAGTGTGTTGCTCTTACACTGCAGTATATGAGAGACCAGCAGGGCGGCGCTGTTGTCATGGCAGGTCAGACTGCCGTTTGACAAGTCCTGCTTTATCTGTAAGGCAAACAGATACCTACACACACACACACACAATAAGAACTTAGAAGAAAACCTTGATGATATTAGAGGACAACAAACCCTTTATATGAATGAGGGCACGGCAGGGACCGTCGAAGACTCACGTTACCTGGTGAGGCCTCGCTTCAGCTGTCCAGGATCCGGTGGAAAGAACTTCACTATAAACCTGAAGAAGAGATCGTTGGTGTCTGACAGAGAAAAGAAAGGAAACATCTCAGGTTAGAGAAGTAGGAAGAAAGGGTGGAAGAGTACATTTAAAAGCTACCCAGCAGTACATAAAGTACTTTTAAAAGCCCACCTTCACCAGCTGTAACTATGCAGTGATGCTCACACATGCATCAATACTCTGCATAGTGAGTACTTTCACTTTTGGCGCTTTCAGTCACATTTGATGCTAATGCTACTCACATTTAATCTGCTTGGCCAGCGGCTTCAGCAGCTCTAACCACACCTGCAACGCAAACACATGGTATGACAAAGAAACGAAAACACTCTGCCGCTGTGCTCACACGTGTGTCTGGCTTTCTTACGTAGTTGCCGCTGTGGTGTCTGAACTCCAGTCCGAAGTACTCCTTCTCCAGCAGCTTCAGATGACCACACACTTTGTTGAAGAAGTCGCCGCCTAAAACCTTTTGCTGAGACAGAATTAAAGTGAGAGGGATGATTGGATTTTTTAATTGAGACGCTCTTAAAGCTGAAGTCCGGGGACTCTCGGGGGACTCCGGACGATGTGGTGCAGCTCAATTTCTCAGTTCACCAGAACTTTGATTGTCTGTCACTGTTATGGGTCACATGAACTGTTAGCACTGAGCTCAAAGCACTCCTGCGTCTGAATGCAGCCTCAGAGCCGCGAGCGTGGCTGCAGACTCTTGTCTTTAAAAGTTCTGATAAAGTTTCCTTGAATTTGGTGAGAAGAGTATTGTGACCAAGATATTTGATTGCAGATTTTTGTCACTTGTTTTAAGAAAAAGACTCAATTATAGACAGAAATGCAGCTTTAAACATGCAGATATCAACGTTTTTTAGCTGCTAATGTTGAATGCTTGTCAGTTTCAGTGCAATCAGAGGGATGCGTGTACAATAACCGTCTGCATCCTTCACATCTCATCCTTTCCTCAAACGACTCCTCTTCTTGCCTCCTCTCTCTTCATCTCTCTCTTTCCTCTTCCTCTTTTTCTCTCTGTAATTACAGAGATGGTGTTTGTGCATTGTTCCCTTATGGCAGCGACAGAGGGGTTTTTTTTTAGTGTTTGCTGTCTGCTAGCCGGTGTTTAGCACCCCGTCGGGGGTCGCTGGGCGTCGCTCATTAACTTGTCATGAGAAAGAGAGAGAGAGGGAGGAAGAGGAGGGATGGAGCAGCTGTAAGCGATTATAAAGAGAACACAGGCCAAACTGATGATTACTGCAAACAAACGGCTGTTAGCCTCAACAGAGCGGAATAAAGTGACACTGAGTTTCACTTCATCCACTGGCTGGAAATTCATCTGTGAAACAACAACAACAACTGTCCCTTCAAACAAAACTGAGACGTAAAATTATTTGTTTTCAGATCGCGTCTGTTTAACGCTAAGCTAAGTAAGCTACATTTAGCTTAGCATTCCAGCATCTTCTTGGTTTGACAATTTTACGTTTCCAGAGTTCGACGGCACGTGTGTCGCATAAAGTGACTCCAGAAGCTGCTGGGTGAAATCCGATAGGTTTCCTCAAGTGATGTCACTTGAGTCGGAGTAGACTTCAACTCTGAGATAAAAGAAAAAAAAAAACAAACTAAAGAGTGAGCTGATCAGACGTCTGTAGCTGCTCCTCGGCAGCTCAAGGCTACGTTAGCCACTGCTAGCATCCACAACTGAACTGTTTCAGGTTCAGCTGCATTGTGGGTAATGTAGTTTTCAACTAGTAGGAAGAAAGAATGGGCTAATAAAGACGATAGCTCTGTTCCTGCAGCGTCGATGTAGATCTTTTTTAAAGAGCCGTCCATCGGGAGTCTCCTCATGTCAGAGGAATTTGATAGAGGTCTTGTAAGCAGCATATTCCAGTGGGATTTTCCAAATGAGGCCTTATTCCTGTGGGATTTATAGATATTATTCAGGTTTTTGGAGCATTCTTTGACAGTTTGCAACACAAAAACTCCACAAAAACTGCAATAGAGACTGATGCACCAAAGAAAAGCCAACATTTCTGGCCAGATGGACAAACAAACCTACTTTTAAACGTTATGAAAGACTTGAATCAACAGGTTTTGGACGTGTCAGGTGGTCACGTACGGCTGCATGCAAACATTAGTGGAGCATTCGCGGTCATCAGCCACATAAACAGCTTATAGGAATATCGTCTTTTTCAGAACACGAAATCTTTTCTCTTCCTCGTCGTCTGATCATGAATTGGGTTTTGCTTTGAAGGCTCGAGGATTGGACACACACACACACACACACACACACACACACACACACACATACACACACACACATACAGACCTTGAAACCTATTTTTATGATTTCACTGTTCTGTCACACACACATTTATTAGCTCCCCTGTTTATCAGATACACTATATTTATCACAGGGTGGTGAGTTTATTTTTGCCCTCATCCATCCATCCATCCATCCATCCATCCATCCATCCATCCATCCATCCATCCATCCATCCATCCCTTTTCTTTCTGTCTTTTATCACGTCTTCCTTCATCCCTCCTCCTCCTCCTCCTCCTCCTCCTCCTCTTGTAAAGATGCTGCTCATGTCCCGGAGGCTACTGGGAAACCTACAGAGAAAGCATGGGCGTGGAAAATGGAGCTACTTTGCTAACACAATACTGCAAGCCACGCACACACACACACACACCCACACACACACACACACACACCCACACACACACACACACACACACACACGGTGAAAGTCTCCTCTTATTGCTGCCTTGCAGGCGGCGTCACCGTGTTGGTTTTCTGGAGCTGGACAGACGAACACATGACGGTTCATAGACAGCAGAGAGCCTCACGTCCAGCTGTTTACTCGTCACACAGACGTTTGACAGCTGTCAATCATCTGCTCATGCTCAGTTCATCTAGTTGAAGATATTGGTTTCACCCCTCTGTTGTTGTTAGGAAGCTATACAGGAGTGGACACAATAATATGAACACTGGTCCTGCACAGTCTATAATAAAGCTCATTGTGTTACTTTTATACCACCCATGTGTAAATAAAGCATTTCTTAGTTTGACCCTTGTCGTGGTCGAATGCATTTAATTCTAATAAGTAAATTTATAAATGAATGAAAACTAACTAATCTCCACCAGGATGCTGTTTAATTTTACAGATATGTTTTTAGCCATGATGTTTCAGTTACTACGTGAACAGTCATGACTTCTACCTGCTGAACCAAACTGGTTTTTGGGTGTTTTTCCAGTCGTATAAATTAAACCTGGAAGAAAAACTAACTCAAAGTGTCTTCTTGACTTTGTTGCAGTTTTCGAGTCCTTTTTGTCTTTTTTTCTATTGGACAGATTAAAACACAGATACAGAGTTAGATGACGTGCATTCATCCATGAATCCATCTTGATTAATGTGCCGATTATTTTCTTGTTGAAATAAATCGTTCGCTTCCTCGTCAGCCTGCGTTTGATGCCGTGTTATTCTCTGTTACCTGGTCTCTTCTGGCTCTGACTGTGGGTGAATATGTAGCGTCACAGCAGCCTGAAGGGTTGACGAGCAGGAAGTGACGAGCTGGAAAGCGTCACCTGATGGAGCAGCAGCTTTTCACCTCAGTCACAAACTGCTCTCAGATCTGTTTCTGCTTCTCTACTTTAACTGTAAAAATACTCTATTGACTCTGTTTGAAATGTGCTACCATGCCTAAATTTAAAGCCTCACTTCAGTAAAAGTATCGGCATTAAAATATACTTAAAGTACCAAAGTACTCATTGTGCAGAATGGCCCAGTTCAGAATGGTATATATGATATTACTGGATTATAGTTAATGATGCATTGATGCTAGTTTTAGCTGCTTAATGCACCGGTTGAACTGTCTGTTACTGTTTTTAAACCAACATTTTTCACAGCTGTGTCCATCTCTCTCTCCAGCTTCCTGTTGGATCCACGCTACACGCTGGTACCTGGTCTCTACCTGTGTGCTGCTATTGGCTGGAGGCTTCACCCCCACTGTCCAATGGCTGCAGCCCAGTCCCACGTCCCAAACACAGCAAGAGATGGAGAACAGGAGAGCATACAGGCAGAGGGCTCTGCAGGTAAATCCACCAGTGATGAGTGACTTTGTAGGGATTTATTTTAGGAAAACCCTGCATAATAGACCTTTAATGCATAATCATTTATCAACTGAGTTATATTCTGTAAGATATGAATAATCTGAATCTGCAGAGTAACTAATGCAGTAGTGGTAAAGTACTTCAAAGCTGCACCATACTGGAGTAAATGTACTCTACTGGTGGTCTGTTCTGTAATCGTGACTTTCACTGTCATCCATCGGCCTGCTACGAATACTGTCCCACAAATCAGGATGTTTCTGTCATAATGGAGGAAGGGGAGACACAAAAACAGCACAACAAGGACAAAAACAACTTAAAAACGACCAGAATGAGGAGAAATGCGTTCAAAGACAACAAAAAAAACCGAGTGTTTGTCAAATCAGACCTGCTGGATAATGAGTTAAATACTGTGACCTGCCGTGAAATGACTGCGCATGAACGCGTGTTTCAGGTGACAAACTTACCTCCACCTCGAACGTGCGCTCGCTGTCGTCCAGGAAGATCACGCGCAGCCGGAGCTTGGTCTCCTTGGAGACCCGGGTCTTGGTCGTGAGGCTCCCGAGTCTGCGGGTCCGCCGCGGCCGGTCCCCCATCTCTGACTCTAACGGTCACAGCGATCATCCGTGATGTCCTCCATCCCGAGGGGAAAGACAGCAGCTTCACGCGCTCCACACCACCACCACCATCATCATCATCATCATCCTCCTCTCCGCTCCTCGCGGGACCCGCGGCTGCCGCTGGAGCGCGCGCTCTCCGTGTGCGTGATGGTGACGCTGACGTTGCTTCCAGATAGTGACCACAACAAACATGGACTCATTAAGACATCACACTTATTTATTAGATGATTTAACTTTAATATTAACGTCAACAAGCGTCATTTTAATGTTGTAGCTTGTACATTTACTCAAGTATACTGCACGTAAGTACTATTTTGAGGTACTTGTACTTGAATATTTCTATTTTGTGCTACTTTCTACTTTTACTGCACCGCATTCACTGCGAAATATAGTTTTTTCTTTACTCCGCTACATTCATTTAACTGCTGCAGTTACTTAACAGATTAAATTACACGTAAAAACACAATACAAGCTTAGAAATACTTAATAAAATACTTCAAATCTGGTGCAAGAAGATGCTTACTTGTACAGTAAAACTATCAAACTTTAAAAATACACAGTAAAAGTACTTCATTCGATATATTATTTAAGTCAAAGTACAAAAGTATTATCAGAAACATGTACTTAATGTATCCAAAGTAAAAGTACTCAGTATGCCGTGTGTGTCATATTATTATTATATTTTATACAAATTATCTGCAGGCAGCTTTGTTGTGTTTATTTTCAACGGTGAAAAGTACATTTACTCCTCCTACACTTAAGCACAGCTTCGAGGTACTTGTACTCGGCATTCCAGAGGGAAATACTGCACTTTTTACTCCTCTGCATTTACGTGACAGCAGTTTGTGGTGGATGAGCAAACGAGCGGCTCTACACAGCCTCACAGGTGCTCTGAATTAGCCCGGCTGATGAGACCTCTGCTCAGGTGTAGATTGGGTGGAGCTACGCTGGGAGTTCAAGCGTGGCAGTAATTAGAGGACATCAGTGAAAACACCTGTGTGGGTGGACGACAGGTGTGCAGGGCTTTGGAGGTTTAACAGCTTTATAGCTGCGATGCATTAGTCCTGACGGAGGCAGAATGAGTCGCTTTCAACAACAACAACAACATCAACATCACAGGCTGATTAGTGCATCAGTGTATCAACAGTAAGAAATCAATAATATATGACAGTAAAACACCAACACGATTGACTTCAGCTCTCTGATGATACTGTACTTTAATTTTTGGATACAGCACTTCGACTCACACTGTAGTATTACTACGTTTACAAACGTAAGGCGGACGTGAAGTTTGGGGATTTTTGCTCTAATTAAACAAAATGTTTGCAGTTTCTGGAATCCAGCCGGGTGTGATTTGTAGTTTTCAGCTCCTTGAAGAGGCGTGTTAGCAACACAGAGATGACTCTATACACTCAATATGTGATGCCACCGTGTGTGTGTGTGTGTGCGTGTGTGTCCTCCATGGGAATAATATGAATTTCACGGTGGCTGGACGCTTTCAGAGAAATGACCTGTCCTAAAGTAGGCTAGTAGTGCAATGCCTCCAGTCGCCTCCAGCATGGACTGAGCACTTAGTGTGTGTGAGTGTGTGTGTGTGTGTGTGTGTTTGTGAGTGACACACATGTAAAATG
>JBBMOE010000017.1:802960-867960 GCA_037975065.1 Chaetodon trifasciatus | reverse complement strand
TGAAGTGATGGACGTGTGTGTGAGAGAGAAGATGACAACCTCAGGAAACCATTTAAAGTCACCTGAGACTTTCTGTTCCCTGATTAAGTGAGCTCCACCCGCCTCCTCCACCTTGCAAACACCATGAGTTTCACTGAATTTGTCCTCCTAAATCTTTCCATCGCCGCAGATGGTTTTCCAGCGTTTATCACATCGAGCTCTTGAGGTTTTTGATATTTTTCCTTTGTTTCAGACTCAAACGCTTCAATCAAAATGTTTCCAATCGCTGCCTTTTGTCAGAGAAGAGTTTTGCTGTGTGTTAATCTTTTCAGCCCGATTAATGTAAGTGCAGAGAATGTGAGCCGTTAACTTAATTTAGAGGAAAATTATGGAAATAAGAGAAGCAGGAAGCTAAATTAAGACTTTCAGCTGTCCTGCCTCGTTCCTCGCAGTCTTTCTGGATGCGTTCAGGGATGCTGTCACACAGAGATCAGTTCTGATGGATTCATGCTGGGATTTTTGGGACTTGCCTGCCACCAGAAGCTCCAGCCTGCAGTTCAAGTTCAGCCAAAAGCAAACCTGCAAAACCCGATTCCTGCCCAGTAAAGTCATGCAGGATGTCTTGTTTTCTGTGGCTGTGGTATTGATCTCTTGTACTCTGATTTATTGCCTCCCCAGCCGTCACCATGTCAACCAGCTTCGCTGTCCTCCTCAGAAGAGGTTTTGCTCCTGCAGTCAGAGAGGAGATCGGCAGGGAGGACAAACGAGCGTCAACGATGGCTGATGCTCAACCACAGGTAGGAAATATTTTTATAAATCATCGTATTTGCTTCCAGTCGCAGTTTGGCTGTTTGAGTCCCTGCAGAGTTCAAACAGACTGAATATGATTCTGATTGTATTCCTATTTAATAACTACCGAGCCAGGGGCCAAACATTTAGTAGTACAAGTAGTATCAGGCGATACCATGAAGGTCATTATCAGGTGAGTAATTTGTGTTTTGAATGACTTTGTTTACTTACTATTTATACTTATTATGAAGCCACATTTAAAACATCCATTCTGAGGAAAGTTTGCAGTCCTGGCAGCGGTCGAGCTCAGCTAACAGGCTACGAAAATGTTGCTAAGCTAGCTTTCAACAAAACAAAAAGAAATCAACTGAGCTGTAAGCGGAAAACAAGTAGTGCTAAATGCTAACAACACAATCATGCTGGTGAATCGCAAGTAATATTTACCCGGCTCCCATCTCAGTTTAACATGTTAGCATGCTAACACTTGCTAATTAGCACTAAACACAAAGTACAGCTGAGGCTGATGGGAATTAGTTTTGCAGGGATTTGAACATGAATTGATGACAGTGAAATATTGACCTGCTGGTGGCGCTAGATGGAAGATAAAGGGTCACCAGAGTCACGAGGAAGAGTTGCTGCTAGCGTGGCTACAAGATGCCAAACATCTCTGGTTCCTGCTAAATGTGAGGTTTTATATTTTTGGGTCTCAAACTGACACGTTAAAGATGAATTGATTAATGGAAAGAAATGATCGTTTAATCAATAATGAAAATAATCCCCTCTTCAGTGAGTTTACAGCATGTGACGGCGAAACGGAACTGTGCAACAATGAACTTCTTTCACAATGTTTCTACAACAGTTTCTCATTTATCAGCCATCTTTTCCGTCACAGTGATGGATGACCTTCACCGTCTGAACTGTTTCCTGCGCCGCTGAAATGAATGGGAGTGAATGGGCTGCAGCGTTAAGCTGAGCTGATGTTAAAACATGTCATATGCATGCAGCAGCAGTCAGACTGAACATTTAAGGCCTGGAAAAGGTAAAACAATGCAGGAATCCATCAGGAAGCGGCGCAGTGCTTCCTGGCTGGTTAATGGGAGATAATGGAGGTCTGATTGTAATGATCCGATGTGGGAAAACTGGCAGAAAGCTGATGACAGAGATCCTATCTGCTGGGAAAAACCAGCCTGCTCTGTTCTCTCTTTCTTTCTGCTTTTCTTTCTTTTTCTGGAAATGTTTGGCTCTTTCTTTCTTTATTTTTCCAATCTTTTGTTCTGTTTTCTTTCCGTGCTCGGCCATTATTTCCTCTATTCTTCTCGTTTCTTTCACTTTCTCTATTGACCTCAATGAATCCTCGTCTCCTTCACCTCCTTTCTCTTAATCCTCCTCATGTTTCCAACCGTCCCTCCTTCTCCTTGTTCTCTCCTCCTGCATGTTTCCTTTCTTTCTTTCTTTCTTTCTTTCTTTCTTTCTTTCTTTCTTTCTTTCTTTCTTTCACCATCACCTCCTTCTTCCTGCCTCTTCCTCATCTTTCCACCCTTTCCTCTGTCTCTTTGCCCTTTCCCTATTTCTTTCTTTCTTTCTTTCTTTCTTTCTTTCTTTCTTTCTTTCTTTCTTTCTCTCTCATTCTCACTCCATCCTCCATCTTTGTATCCTCCTTCCTCTCTATCTGTCTCTCTCCATCTCCTCTTACAGTTTGTTTCTCTCCTTTCTCCTTCTTTTCTGTTTTTTTTGCCTTCCTCCTCTTCTCCCCTCTGCCTTTCTCCTGTCTTCTCCTCATCCACTTCCTCCCTCTGCAGTACTGACGGATGCAGAGGAGCCTCCATGGTTAATCACCTGCTTCAATTACGTCCACTTACAGCGCGACTGTATTTCACACCCCGCCGTTAGCCTTGAGAGGCTCACACAAACACACACACACACACACACACACACACACACACACACACACACACACACACACACACACTGTGTAACACTTTATTTTGTCTATTTTCTTCTGGGCAGATACAGTTTAGCAGTCAGCTGATCCAGTGCTCCAATCACAGCTGAGCAGAAAGTTTCCTGGAGTTCATACAAACCTTCTTCTGATCAGATCTTGAAGATCACTGACAGATGTTACACTTTACCCGAATGATGTGAACAGTTTGATTTCATTTCAGCAAACCTGATTCCAAAAAAACTGTGGATCCTTTTTGACGTCTACTCAACTGAAAACAGCACAAAGTCAATATATTTAATTTTTTTCCTCATCAGCTTCATTGGTTTCCGTAAATATCTGCTTATTGTGAATCTGATGCAGCAACACGTTTCAAAGAAAGTTGTGGAACGCTCCACAAACACCTGTTTGGATCATTCCACAGGTAAACAGGCTCATTGGTAACAGGTGAGAGGATCATGATTGGGTATGAAAGGGGCATCCTGGAAAGACTCAGTCGATCACAGGCGAGGATGGGGCGAGGTTCACCACTTTGACTGATTTACATTTTACACAGCGTCCCAACATTTGTGGAATCAGGTTTGCAAAAATTACTTTTGTATACAATTAATTTGCAACGGCAAAGTGCAACATTTTGTAAGAAGTGTGATGCTTCCTGATTAGCCTGCTAGCAGATAAATGGATCAATCGTTGATTGGTCAACCGACTGAAACATCTCGATGATGATGGGATGAATTTATTACTCTTTGTACAGACAGTCCTGGTCCCCTGAGGATGAATCGTCCTGACTTTGGTGATCCCCTGACTCTTCCTATGGCGCCAGCAGCAGGTTGATGTTTGTGGTTTCTGAAATTTCAGTATGAACATTAATGTTCACCTCAGGATGAAAACTAAAACATTTGGTGATTCCTCAAGTGTCTCCATCTGGTCAAATTTTACATTTGTCCAAGACATTTTGGACCACTTCAAACAATCCAGGGATACTTTGTTGAGGCAGGTGAAAAAGGACTTACAACTGGGACGAGATAAAATTATAATTTCCATTTCTGCAACGGGCCTGAGATCAGTGATTTCCTCAGCTGGAAAAAACAGGTATGAATCAAACACTTGACATTTTGTTCCAGAGTCAGAGCCTGGAGGATTTAAGAGAGGAGGAGAGAGAACCGAGACCTTGAATCACCTTCGAGCAGAGATAAAAACTTCTGTAGGAAATTCTTCTGTAGGAAATTACAGCAATCCAGTTTTTACAACGTTAAGCTTTTTTTCAAATGAGACATAGTTTAATATCATCTGCATAACAATGACAGAAGATACAGAGAAGTGTCTTATTATCTGTCCAAGCATACAAAGAAAACAGAACAGGACCAAGGAAGGAGCTCTGGGGAACACCAGAAGACAGATTTTCAGATGATGAAGCAAAGTATCAAAGAAACTCCCACCTGAGAGCTAAGAGGAGAACCAGGCTGATCCAGAGATACTTCAAAAGTACCCAGTAAATACTTCACTGATACACATTCACATGGTCTCTGCCTTTAGTTTCGTGTCCACACACAGAGAGCATAATTTGGTGGAAAACAGGATGAACGGAGATGAAAAGAAAAAGAAAAGAGGGAACATAAATGAAGGCACTTGATCAGACATACACACACACACACACACACACACACACACACACACACGCATACACACACACACACACACACACACACAAAGTCCTCTTTTATCTTGTGCAACAGGCAGGGTTAGGAAATGAGACGAGTGGTTTTTGTCTGAGAGGGCAAAGCAGAAAAAGGGATTTGTCTCCAAATGCAGCTGTGGCAACAGGCTCCCAGTGTGTGTGTGTGTGTGTGTGTGTGTGTGTGTGTGTGTGTGTGTGTGTGTGTGTGTGTGTGTGTGTGTGTGGGGCTAACAGAGATATTGAAACAGAGACATCCTCGCGTCTGTTCTTGACTGATGAGAGCTGAAAATAGGATTTGTCTTTGAAACAGAAGAGGACGGCTGTAAGCCAGTTAAGACGACTGAAGAGCCCATTTCACACCGAGGAAATGGAAGTCAGTGTGAAACGTTTGTTCAAGGGTTTCGCTTTGACAGCAGCAGAGATTAAAAGGTGCAGATTTTAACGCGGGTGTTTCTGCGTCGCTTAGCCGAGCTTCCAGAAACCAACCGGAGTGGATGAAATGTGAAAACGACGGTTTGATGTTTTCATGCAAACAGAGCTGAAAACGCTGCTGTATGATTGTTAAACGTAACACTGAAAATGCTCCACTACTAGTAAAAGTCCTGCATTAAGTTTTATCAGCAAAATCATCTTAAAGTGTGTCAGTGTCACTGTGTGTCTTTCTATCTGCTGTTTGTGGATTCATATTCCTGCTACATTCAAGTGTTTTCACTGCTGTAGATGTTTCAGCTCGTCTGAACTCCTTTATATCCTGTTGGCTGCTTTAATCCACAGCAATGCGTCATTTTCTATAAGATCATCACATGTTTGCAGCGCGGCCGTCCTGTGAGAACCACATATCTCTAAAAACAGCCTGTTTTCAGCTTTGTGACGATGCATTTTCAGCTGATCCAGGGGGCTTTTTAAAGAGTTTTTTGAGCTGAAGGAGGAGGAGAATTCACACTTCATCCTTCAGTTTAGCACAAACATCTGGAGATACGTGGTTTTACCTGGACAGGAAGCATGTGAAAAATTGTAATCTGAAAAGTAACTAGTAACTAAAGCAGTTGGATAAATGCAGTGGAGTTAAAAAGTACAATATTTGCCTCAGAGATGTAGTGGAGTAATAGTATAAAGCTGCATAAAGTGGAGAAACTTAAGTGTAAGTACCCAAAATTTGTACTTTAGTACAGCACTTTAGTACATGTACTCAGTTATATTAGTACAACTAATCATTTCTTATGTAAACACTACGTTCTGTCTTTATTTAAAGATATACGACATGACGGCTCCTCAAAGTGAAGCGTAAACATCGCCCCCTGGTGGCGGGCAGCAGGGCAGGTCATAAGCCCCGCCCCCCTCCATGTTAGCACATGTGAGCTAAACTGAAAAAAATCAAATGTCAGGTCAAGTATATATTTTCCCAAAGACGTTCGTCATTTTAGGTCGTCCTTATGACGCTGATGCACGTTCATGTTTTATTTTATTTGTGATAAATTTGGTTTAATTCATTATTTGATGCCACAAAAGGAGGCGTGACGTCATGATTGACAGCTGTGGTTGACTCACAATCATGTCATGCCACCAAGGCAAAGCTGTGGCGTAATTTACATTTAATGAACAACAAAATATTTGTTGATTCCACTGAGCGGGGAGAGATCTCAGGGTGAAGTGTTTCCTTGACACGACTCTGCCAAGAGAAGAAGAAGAAGAGACACTTTAAGGAAGACGAGGACGAAGGCACGAGTCCATAAAGTGATTAAAACACAGTAACACTGACACAAATTACATGTTTGACCTGAAATTTATATTAAAAAATCCTGGATTAGAATAAGTGTGTGTGTGTGTGTGTGTGTGTGTGTGTGTGTGTGTGTGTGAAGGGTGGTGTTAAAGGGATTGGAGTAGATCTCATTATTACTGTGGAGGGCTTTAATCATAGTTTCTAGATGATGTTTTCCACTTGGTTAGCTCTGCGTCGCTCTCGTCTTACAAATTAGACGTTAGCTAAAAGACACAGTCGCTCTTAATGCACTCGTCCTCACGCTGATCCGTTCATCCGTTCACACCTCGTCCTCCTTCCTCCTCTCTTTTTTCTTTCTCTATGCTCGTTTTGTCTTTTCTATGTCTTTTGGTTCTTTGTTGTAAAGAAGTTTGAGCTTTATTATATGAAAGGTGAGATACTAATAAAGTTTATTATTGTTTCTTTTCCTGAAAATGTTTGCCGTCGTCTGTAACTTTCTTTTGTTTCTTCCTCTCTGTCTTTATTTCTGTATGTCTTTTAATTTCTGTTCATTTATTTCTAATCTGAGCTCCTCATATTTTACACGTAGATGATGCCGTTTTTTTCTTTTCCTCTCACTAAACATTTTCTCTGCTGTCATTTCAGAGTTTCACTTCTTTTTTTCCACATTTGATGCTGAGCTCACTTTCGTTTCTCATGAATTTAGGAGATTGATAATAAGTCCTCTTTATATCAGCAGATGACATGTTTGTTTTCTTCTTCTTCTTTTCTTTCTCAAGGTTTCCATTCAAATGTAGGGCAAATTTTAACTTGATTTTCAGAAAACTGGCAAGAAAATGTGAATTCACGCACGTTTCACTTACGTCATTTTTATTCTTTAAATATTCTGTTTTATTTCTTTTTTGTGCTGAAATTGAAAATGGGCAAAAACAAAACACGTGGATGGAAACACAGCTGTCTCTGATCCCTGATCCTCCTCCCTCTTGAATCTCTCATTTTATTCATTCATTTTGTGTATTTTCTTTATTTTTACTGTTCTATATTTCCTTCCTTCCTTCCTTGTGCTTCCTCTTTTCATCTTTATTTCCTTGCCATCATCTCTCCCTGCTCTTCTTCTTCTATCTTTCATCACTTTTTTTTTACTCCTCTTCTTTCTTTGGTGATTTTATTTGTGTCAGTAGGTGCAACCAACTGACGTTTCCAATGAAGGAATTCCCCCGATCTTTCCTTCCGTTCCTCCCTCAATCCATGTCTAATCATTTACACACACACACACACACTCACACACACACTTTCCAGGACTCGGTTGGTTAGACTGGGTGAGCGGAGGAGAATCAGGAGTGTGAGGAGGTGGAATATGTGAGCCGTGTTAACTGGCAGCTCTTTAAAGAAAAACATTCCTCTTTCTTTCAGGAAAAAGCTTCTTTAAATTGTCTCTTTGTCTGTTTTTGGTCCATCGTCGGACACACCTGAGCTCGTCCATTAACCCCTGCGAGGCCTTTTAGTGCCAACAAATCATTAACGAGTTCATTCAGTGACATGAACCGAATAAAGCTGAACAAATAAGACTGCTCTTGTGCAGGCGGAGTCTTCAGTGGCTCTGTGCCGACTGATGACGGTGACAAACAGGAAGCAGGTGCACAGTTGGTGGAACAACAAACAGGAGCAACTTCCTCTCAAGTCCACATTTGCAAGACAAAATTCATACCAGGACACAATGGGTGAGTCCTGCAGTCCTCAAGATCTGATAATCGTCTGCATGTTCAGGGCTGGCGCAGGCTGCAGCCCACCAGCAGGGGGCCTCAGTGAGACGCATGAAATGATGAAGATTTAGTGTTTATTCCTTAATAATGTTTTTATTGGTGCACTTTGTCAGGAAATTACTTTATAAAATCTGCAACTTTCAACAGACAGTTTTTAGAAATCTGACCAGCATATCTGTCTGTTTTAAGTCTCACAATCAGACAAATACATAAAGAACGTGTCTCCCAGATGTCTAAAAACTGATGGGAGGAAGGTATCCAAACATGAAGTGATATTCAAGAAGATGGCACAACTAGTTTCAAGAACAGTTGATGAAAAAACGGCAAGCAACTAACAAAATCACCAGATTTCTTAACCCACTCTAGGACACGTTGGTCACTCTCCTCTACAGTCAAACAGAAAATGTTGAAGCTTTTTGCAGAACGGTCCAAAATCTTCTTCTCTGGTTGTAAAGTTGAACAGCTGCATCAATATCACCTTCACAGGAATATGACGTCTCCTTTGTTCTTCCTACACATTTCTGATTGGGTTTGAGGAAACTGTCATCAATGAGTTCAAAAACCACAAAACCAGAAAATGTGGTTGCGGCCGGGCTCGTTTAAGGCGTGACAACAGTGTTGTCAGATGAGTATGTGGATTTTTGGATTTTGCCTTGTTCCTGTGTCAAAAAATGCCTAATTAATTTGAGTTTTCTGCTTTTTTTGGTGTCCTACTTAGAACAGGAAACATCTAGCTTGGCAAAGTGTCCTCAGCAGTTCTACAAACGTTAGTGTACGTCACAACTTGTGCAATGGTAGCCACCAGAATACCCGACCCAGTCGCTACAAAAAAACGCTGGCATTGTACGTTCTGCAAACCATGGAAATGTGGAAACTTGGGGTGAAGAAAAGATCACGTTTTAGCTTAAAGTTGTCAGTTTGTTGCTACAAACAGCTGCACAAGTGCCAAAAACTGCAGTTCCTCAAACGATCACTTGAGGCTGGCTCCAAAAGTGAGTAAATCCCATAGACCCCCATGTTATCTGCTGCTTAGAAATCATCTAAGCTAGCTGTCACGGCACCACCACCCCCTCCTTCTGATGACAAACTGAGCTCAGATACATTTACTGGTAATGAGAACTACGTCACTTTGGTATGAATTGGAGAAACGTTGATATGATAGGAAAAATACAAATTTATGTGGTTGCAGAAATGTACAATGATAACATTTTATTCTGCCAACTGGGCTGCGAATACCATTTGTAGTCATCCGGTATGTTACTCTTTAACCAGAACTCACTGCCCCACAGTGAATATTTTGGGAAAACAGTGATTTAAATCACTCAAACGTAATCAAATTTGAGTGTCTTCAGAAAACATCTTTTATAATTTATTGACAAAAACAGTAATATGACAACCAATCAGCAACAATGTTGGAAACTTGATTAAAATAAGAATTTAGATTAACTTCAAGGTATTTAGCTTTGTTCAGCATTGTGTCACTTTCAGCTGTGTGTGTGTGTGTGTGTGTGTGTGTGTGTGTGTGTGTGAGAGATTATTAAAGATGCAAAGTGTGTGTGTGTCTTGCCTTTTACCAGGCATCTTAATGACGGCGCTGCTGAATCAGCAAAACAGTGTACAAAGTGAGGAGGATGAAAGATGGAGAGTCAGAGAGAGAAAAAGGGGTGATGGAGGGGAGAGAGTGGGAGGGCAAAGAAAAGATGAACAGTAGATATAAAGAGGAGAAAGATTATAGGGAGAGAGGAGAACGTGAGAAAAAGGACGACATTAATAAAGAAAACATGGGGGGGAGAAGGACAGGAAGGGAAAACAGGGACAAAAGACGTGAGAAAAATGAAGAAACAGATGAAAAGTGTGATGAGCGATAGTTAAAGAAAAAAGAGGAACAAAGAACAGTGAGTGAGGGTGAAGAATTTGCTTGTGTTTGAGTGATTGTGAGGTGTGTTTCATGCCCATGTGTGTGCGTTTTTTCTATGTCCTGTACGTGTGTGTGCTTCAGTGTTTGTGCCAGACTCATGCCAGCCTGTGTGTGTGTGTGTGCGCGTGTGTGTGTGTGTGTGTGTGTGTGTGTGTGTGTAAACAATAGAGTTGATTAGGCGTTGCATGGCAGTGACAGCACTGAGGGGAGATGATTAATGATTCTCTGTTTAATGTGATTAGTCCATTAATACCTCCTGTGATGGCTCAGACTGGCTAACACTGGGGAAAGGTCAGCACACACACGCGCGCACGCACACGCACACACACCTACACACACACATCGCTGTAATGGATCATTAAGGAGGTCAAAGAAAGGAGTGCTGCTGTAGTTTCCTGTTTGAGAGTCAATAGTATCTTCAGTGAAATTAGTCTCTGTTTAATGTGATTTTTCCATTAATGCTGCGACACACACCTTAAACTGAGGACTGAGTGGACGTGTTTTACCCGCGGTGTGGGGACACACATTTACCAGTCACATTGTGAGGACTCGCCCTCCTTACGGGGACAAAATGCAGGTCCCCTTAATGTAAATCACTAAATCTTAAGGTGTAGGCTTAGGTCAAGGTTTTGGGTATGGATAATAATTCAAGGTCTCCGAAAAATGAATGCAAGTCTATGCAATGTCCCCAAAAGTGATGGAAATGCAACCGTGTGTGCGCGTACTAGAAATACTGCAAAAACACCACAATAAAAACAACATAATTAAGAATATTACTTCAAATATAATCTTGGTTTTAGTAAATATTTGCAGCTACAACCATGGGTTGAATTTACTGAGGCTGCAGTACCACTAATGGCCACTAGGCACTGCTCATAAAAACATTCAGCTGTACAAAGAGATGTGCTGTCAAATTGGGTGACATGTTCTGAAAATATTTTAAGCTAAATGTGTGTCTAATCCTACACTAAATACTACAGTTTGACCATTTCTCATTAACAGTAGTAGATTATTTATTATCTCAAGAGTCTTGAGCCACAGATGCTGTCAAAGCTTCATGGGAGCTGCAGTTGCTGAATGTTTAATCACGTTAACATTTGGAGAAGGCCTGACAAAACAAACGTCCCCCATCACTGCTTGAAACACTTATTGATAATTACTTTCTGTTTAAAAACTGTTTGAAATGTAGTCGGTTAAACATTGGTCCTGATCTGAATTCATAAGATAATTCAACATTTCTGCACATATTGTGTTCATTTCTCACCCTTATGGAACAGAAAGAATCAGTTTACTGTTTCTTAATTTATTTATTACCAAACACAGAGATCCATCCAGCCCAGAAAAACAAAAATGATTCTCTGAAAAATGGTGTTTTTAGACTGAGATGATTGTACGCATTAAATATATTTTAGTTATTATCTTTAAAGGTGCTTTAAGACACATTTTGTTACCCTTTGACAGAGCTATGTTAGCAGTTTCCCCTGTTTCCAGTATTTGTGCTAAGCTAAGCTAACATGCTGCTGGTTGTAACTTCATATTTAATGCAGAGATATGAGAGTGGTATAGATCTTCTCCTCTAACCTCCATAAACTGAATGAGTGTATTCACCTAAATGCTGCACTTTTGCTTCAGAAAATATGTACATACATTAACACTATATACTCTGACACACAACACACCATGCACATTTATAGTACAGTCTGTACTGAATATATCTGACGTCTCCTTTACTGTATTCATGTCCTCCAGCTGTTTGTTCTGTGTGTAATGTTTTATATGAAAATAAAAGCTGTTGAGTATTTGTTAGCTTAGAATGAGCTTGTTATATCTACAGCAGATCCTTTTACATAGAGTCCACCATGTTTCTACAGTAGCCCAGAACAGACAAAACAAACACTGACTCTCGAGAGCACATTTTAGGTTTTTAGCTTTAGGGGAAGGTCATGCAAGGTGTACTCAGTTGGTTGCAATCTGCTCTTCACCATTACATACCACTAAATCCTACACACCGGTCCCTTAATACTGCTTATACTGTATATTTCTCAGTATTTGTATGCACATTACTCTTTATAGATGCTAAACTACATTTTGCTGTGTCAGTACTACAAAGTTAGCTCTGTTTTTTCCTTCCTCTCTGTGTCCTGACTGTTTGGATTTGTCCAGAATCAGCGAACGACTCCTTTAACCTCCTTCAGCTCTGCCAGTCGGACTGGTCGGAGCGTTTGGGCCTTGTTAAAAGAGTTCACATTCTTCCGTTAACACCCAGGTGAAGTTCCAGCTTTCAGTCAACCCACGACATAAGAGAGAGAGAATCCCCCTTGAAAATCAAACGCTTCTTCTTCTTCTTCTGGCAGGTGTGAGGGGGAAACACAGCCGCGATGCCAGTTTCTCTCCATGGAGATCAGTGTGTTTACCACCAAAGACACACAGCCAGGACAACACAGAGACGGGGTAGAGCGAACAGATTTGATTTGTGGATTTTATTTATCGTTGCTTATCAATGCATTTCTCTGTGTGTCTGTGTGTATTCTAATCAGACTTTTTTTGTTTATGCAGTAAAAAGTGTTTATTGCATAACTTTTGACTGTTGAGCTAATCAACCGTGAACCTGATCAATAGTTAACATTGTATTGGTGTGTGTGTGTGTGTGTGTGTATGTGTGTGTGTGTGCGCACGTGCATGTGTGTGAGTGAGTGTTAATCTAACCAGTATAGTTAATATGTTGTTCTCATACTCTATTAGCCACTGTTGACAGCTGATGATTGATCTTCTCATCATTTCTCCCTCCAACACCCCGCGGTGACTGTGTGTGTGTGCGTGTGTGTGTGTGTAAGAGGGAATGTGTGTATTTTGCCTTGAATCTTGTGCAGCGAGCTTGTATGTGCTCGCTCATGTGGTGTGTGTGTGTGTGTTTTATTGTACTGTTGTTATAGGTATGACAGTGATGCAGTTAGCTTTAGCGTTAGCTTTGTGCGGGGTTATGAGTAGAAAAGCGTTTACTGACGGTCTGTCATGTCAATAACACTTAAAAAATGTGGGTTATATTTGGGCCTTGATCCTGAGTGTGTGAGTTTTGTGCACAAATGTACATTTTTTTTGGAAGTTTAATATCATGTTTTGTATAATAATTATTACCATGCAAAGAATCGCTTCAATTGAGAAAAAAAAAAAAAATTCTGTGAACAATATGTGTAAACCTTTGCTCGGGACTGAGGCACAAATGTAATCCCCAAAAAGAAATGTGTCTTATGAACAAGCCAGGTCAAATATATACAGGGGTCCTGCAGTGGGTGTTTGTGATAAGAAAAAAAAAGACTGATTTTATCTTCATTAGGAGTTTTCCATCTCTGTTTACTTGAGTGGAAACTAATGGCTCCTTTCCATTGCAGGGACATCCTGAAACGTAATGTGCAGCCTTCATCGCGGCTTCCTGGAGCTACTTTTCAGCACTGCTCAGGAGGTGATTACAAGTTCCAAGTACTTTCAGGAAATGGGGTTACCAACTACAAAAAGAATGACTGTTTGATGGCCTCGTTCAGGCCAAAATAAAAACTCATGCTCGTGTAAAGATAACTTGCTAACTTCACTCAAACAGCATACAAGATGAAGAGGAGGTGTGGAGGTGGCAGATCTAGAAAATCTAGAGCCAAAACCTGACAATGTTCATGGTTCAGGCTGTGGGGAGCCCCAGTTCCTGCAGTGGAAAAGGATTATTAGATTCAGGTCTTGATCTCATGTATACGGATATTTACCCCTCCATTAAAGAAAAAAAATCTGTCCAGAGGAGCTTCGTTTAACAAAATATCTCATCCAAAAAAACATTTCTGAACGCTTGAACAGCCGAGTCTGGGTCGACAATGTGAGCATGCGTAATGATCTTCCATCATCTAAAACTATTTTGTTTTGCAGGTACATTAAGACTGTAGAAGTACATTAACAGTATGAACAAAAGGATCAATTTTCATCCTTTTTTCCTTCATTTTCCCTCTGTTCTTATGTATAAATGTACAGTTATTTCATCCGTCACTGTGAAATTAATCTTACATGCGTCTTCTTTGCTTTGGTTGTGTTGTGCTCCCTGGACGGCTTAATAAATGAGTAAATGTCCATTTAAAGTCTGTCTTAAAAACACGTTGGACGGCAGCGTGAGGTGCTCCTCTCTGCTGCAGACGTACTTTGTGATTCCAGCTGATAAGATGGGGCATATTTTCACCTTAAAATCTCACCTGCTGCAGGTTTAACCTTCCAGCCTGCAGTGTTTTATTGAGCTTACCTTCAGTGAGGCCTTGCAGGGTCTTGGGAAAGCCTTGGCAGCCTAACACAGTCAGTAACTCACTCCAGCACTTCAACAATGCTGCTAGGACTCAATTATTTTCCACCTTTGTTGCGTCCCGACCGGCGCTCTGAGGAACCTGCGCGCCTCAGAGTCGTTGCCACATGAACCCGTCCAAGTTTCGTGGCCATAAAAACGTCACTTCTTCTCGCCTCTTTTACATTTGATGGTTTAAAACCCCTTCAAAGCAGATCAATCACCAAAGCCTGACTGGGAAATTGAAGCGGAATCGCCTCGCGCGACGGCTTTCAAGTTGGCAACCGGCAAAGTTTTTCGGCTAACGAAGCTGTTATCTATATGAGAAAAGTTAAGCTATATGTTGAAATGCATATCTGAGGCGATCGCAATTTCAAAGAGTCACTGGCGCTTATCCAATCACACAGCAGTCACTCTCTCTCCCCCCTCCTTCCTCCCTCTCTCCCTCTTTTTCATTTTATCTATACCTCTCACATGTTCCCTCGATCCCACTCCCCTCTTCTTCTTCTTCTCTGTTTCTGCGCCTTTTCTCTGAATTAGATCCATGTTTTGCTATCACTCTCCCTTCAAATCTCTCCCTCTCTCTCTCTCTTTATCTCCCTTAAAGAGTGTTGATCCCTTCCTCGCTCTAGAAACCTCGCCGTCAAGCTCAGCAACACACACACACACACACACACACACACACACACACACACATGCATTTTAATTAACACATAGATTTAAATTGCGATGCCTGTGTGGTGAAGTGATATACACCCCCGCTGGTTAAAAGTCTTTTTTATTGCTTAATCAATGTTGAAATTAATATGATTTAACTCCCGACCCCTCGTTACACATATACACCCACTCTACACGCACACACACACACACATATACACATACACATGTCTGCTGGGTTATTAATTATAACACTAATTAACCTACAACTAATGATTTGGCCTCTGTGTGTGTGTGTGTGTGTGTGTGTGTGTGTAAAAGAGACAGAGAAATTATGCGAGTGCTTGCATTTAAGTGCGCGTGTGTGTGTTTCGTGTAAATATATGTTAATTTGATTCCCAGATATGATGGATTATAGGGGCTTACGATAACGACAGTGAAACTTCTCTTCAAAGCTCCGACTTCGTTTCCATAATTCCGTTTGGCACTCGGATCAATAAAGTTTTCCGAGTCAAATTCAAAACTGAGGCCTTGTCCAAATGCTTTCATTCTTCCCGTGCCATTTCCCCGTCCCTGCTGATTTTTTATTTATTTATTTTTGTGGAAATGAAAACCGCAGCAGCACCTGGGGACCCCGATCACCCCTCCCCCAACAACAGCCGGCTTTGGTTGATTTATTTGATTGAAGGTATTTTTCACTCTGATTTTTCTCTTTCATGTTCACTTCTTAACCAGTTCACGATTGACTCTTTTCCCTTTACTGCAGTGAAGTCGTCGGTCGCTTTGCTCAAGGGCATTTCGCAGTTTCCCGCTCAGCTTTTGACATTTTAGGGGCTCTGAAGTGTTTCCCAGCTGGGACTTGAACCAGCAACAGTCAAACCATCGTAAGCTCACACAAGGTTTATTTTCACCTGAAGCACGGATACACTTACAGGTGTGATTACAGCCAATCAGGAGGCGTAAACGGTGATACTTCGTTAATAAAACGGGCAGCTGGAACAAATGAAGGCGTCAGTCAAATGTATGGAGAAACAAAAGATGCTAGTGGCTCTGCTATGTTAAGTCGGCAAGCTAACATGCTGATGTTTAGTGGGTATAATGGCTGCCATGTTTACCATCTTAGATGGTGCTAGAATGCTAACCGTTGCTAATTAAGCACAAATAAAGTTCCGTACACTAAACCCGACAGGACTATTGTAAGTTTTTCAGGTTTTTGGTGTTTCATCTGATGATGGCACCATCCTGATATAAACTAGGTGTTTTCTTATCTGCTGGCTTGGAGGCCAAACCCTTGTTTTGACCTTTGACCTTTACAATGCTGAAGCTAATTTTTAAGTGACATTGATTTGTTCTCTGTTTGTTCTACATCATGTTTTTTTGCTCTTCTTTCTTTTCATTTAATCTTTCTTTAATTCCAGTTATATTCTTCTTAGCCTTCTACTCCTCCCTCCATTCCTTCCTTCCTCCTTTCCTTCCTTGCTTTCATCTTCCCTTCCCTCGCCTCCTTCATCCTCTGTCCTTCGCCTTAAGACGAGGACTATCGATTTTACACACCTTGTTGAAATTGCGTCAAATACACACTCACCACTCTCTCTCTCTCTTTATTTATCTCTCTCTCTACCACACACACACACACACACACACACACACACACACACACACACACACACACACAGCGGTGTGTGTGTGTGTGTGACAGCCAGGCTGACAATAGGTGGCTGTCACAGTGATTGATGGCACTGATTATGTGTTAATAATGAAATAAACATTAAAAAACACATTTAATAAAGCTCCTCATTAATGAACCAACCACACTATCTATCTATCTATCTATCTATCTATCTATCTATCTAAGAAAGGGGGAAGAATGAGGGTCAAAGACAAACATACAGAGAGAAAGAGGGCGACTGGGAGGTAGAAAGGTACATTTTTTTCTGTCAAACATTAATATCAATCCACTGTTTAAAAATAGTTTTCTCAAATGTGCTTCATCATATTCAATTTAGTTGATTGATTCGGGTTATTTTGAATTAACCAATCAGATGCAAGTGATTTGTCCACATTTTCCCATCCTGTTGTCCATTTTCAGTCATATAAGCAGTGGTAGTGTTCGCAAGTGGTTAATGTTATTTCTGGAAGTCTGTTGGTGGGGGGGGGGGGGGGGCGGTTAAGAGGTACAATGTAACCTATGAGAGCGACACTGGGCGGGTCATTTCAGACAATTTTTCCAGACTATCAGGATTTCGGAATAATGGGCGGAAATCTCCAGATCTGAAAAATGAAGCCAATGCAAAGAGCCAAAAACTGCAGTTCCTCAAATGCCCACTTGAAGTTGCCTCCAAAAGCGAGCTAATCCCTATAGACCCCTATATTATAATACTGAGAAATAAACAGCCAGGTACAAAAAACTTTTTTTTTTTTGCTCTCTAAAGCTAATTCGTGACAACTGTACATGGGTGAATTTAATTAAATTAAGGCTTAAAGTTATGCATAATTATGGCCATGGCCGCTTTGAGTGACAGCTAGCTGCTAACTTTCAGCAACCAGGCTTCATTCAGCCCACCTCAGCTCCACCCAGGCTCCACTTCTTTGCCCATTTTTGGATTAGATGGCCGATATCATGGAGATGTCCATGTTTTTTATTGTCTATGGCCGTCACGTGATATATATCTATACATGCAACCACATGTTTGTTAGTATTAAATTGTTATAATGTATGTAACATGTATTTGTTATGGATAAAGGAAAAGTCCTTCATTACTTTGAACACACATTCGACCCAGCAGGAGAGAGTTGACTTTCACATCAGCAGTAAAAAAGAAAAAAAAAAAAAGTTGAAAAAGTTTTTGGAAAAGAGAGACGGGGGGAGGGGGGAGAGAAAGAGAGTATTTTGGTAAAAACAGAAAGCAGGACACAACAGTAACCGACGGCAACCATCATCAATCAGAGTTTGAAGACATCGCTGCTGGCAAAGACGACAGGAACAGAGAGAGAGGGGGTAGCATCAGGATGAAGGGATGTAAATGCTAAAAGAGAACGAGTTAAATATAAAAAACATGGAGAGAGAGAGAGAGAGAGCGGGAGGGAGGGGGGAGACGGGTGATGTTTTTAGCCTCTTTTAGTGAAGACGGCAGAAAAGGAGGGAGTAGGAGAGATGATGTGTGAGAGACATAAGAGGAGAATGAGAGAAACGGGAAGAGAGAGAGTTGTGTTTTTGGCCTCTTTAGCTGTTTTAAAAGAGGAATTAGGACAACGACTGGTCACCTTGAGACCTGCTCTCTCTCTCTTAATCTTTCTCTTTTTTTGTCTCTTCCTACCTCCCTTGCTTCCTCCTTTCTCTCTTTTTTGTATGACCAAAAAGTAGTGTGGCAAAATGTGCTAGCTGAGAACATGCTAACTGACGATAACATGCTACTGTTAGCATGCTATGCCAGACCATCAAGCTACAAACAGCAACAAATAGTTAAAGGAGTGCTTCAACATTTTGGGAGATAAACTTCATGACTTTCTTTCCAACAGTGAAATGGGATGATTGACATGTTCGGCCTATTTTAGCATAAAGACTGCAAACAGGGAAACAGCTAGCTGGGCTAAAGTTCCAAAAACAGGCTGCACCTGTCACTTTAAAGCTGACATATTTACACCATGTGACTTGTTCATGCAACTCACACCTGAACAGAAATGTAAAATGTTGTATAAAATGTAAAGTGTTCAACCTCACGTGTCTTCGGAAAGCTGCAAACAGTCACTGCAATTCAGCTGTCACCCACAGAGAAACAGTACCAGCAGATAACAGCCATTAAAACCACAAACTGCCATTTTTATTTGTCCTTTTCATTTGCAGGTACGTTGAGTTTAACCCCTTAAACAAAACATGTGTGGCATATGTAACGTCGTGGAGACGTCAGTGGAACCTCTTGTCGCTCGGTGCAGCTTCCTGTTTTTATGCTAACCAAGGCTAATGTGCAGACATGAGGCTGTCTCAGCTCAGCTTTGGAACGAAGGTTTTTCTCAAAATGTGAACCACTTTATTTAATTTATGCACGTTTTTGCTGACGTGCCGTCGTCTCCGGTCTCACAAACCATGCAAACCTCTCCTGTGGAGCAGACTCCACCAAAGTGGGTTCTATGAGATTAAATGGTGCAAAACAGCTGGCCCTCAGTTCCTTTATAGGTCAGCACAAGAAAGACACTTTAAAATTGGTCAAGTGTGCTAATTCGTCTGTCAAAGTTCACCAAAGTTGAATTCTGACGTTTCACTGTGAGCAAGTCTCAGATTTGACTATCACAAATACTGCTTTGCCCTTAATTATCTCTTCCTAAAATCTCTCTTTGTCTCTCCATCCTCCATTTTCCCTTTTCCTCTCTTCTCCTTGTCTTTATCCCTCATTCATTTCTCTTCTCCCCCCTCTCTCTCTCCCTCCCTGTCTCTCTCTCTCTCCCCCATCCTCCTCTAAAGTCTGTTCTTTCTGGTTGAGCAGGTTTTATGAGCAGAGTGATAAAGAGAAGGGGGGATGAAGGGCAGAGAGGGAAGGAGAGGTGGAGGACAGAGGGGGACGCAGAGAAAAAAAAAAAGAAGAAGAAGAGAGAGATGGGGACAGAAAGTGGGAACAGGAATGAGCTCGGTCTTTATTACTCCAGACTGGATATTGCCCAAGAACATTTTTTATTGCATAAAATGTCTGTCCCTTTCCTGTCTCAAGGTTTATTTCTGATTTGGAACTTTGGAGCTGATTTATGAAAAAATAACAACAACTGCAGACTGTGGAAAAACACGGAGGCGGCGACATCAAACATGTGTTTCAGGAATCAAAATTATGTCATTGAATATATTTTTAAATGAACAAAAACGGTCAAAATTAACACAACAAAATCAACGACAACATTAGCAGAAGGAATGAGCAGTCATACCCATATACAAATTATATATTATTATGTATTTTACAATTTTCTAGTGTCCTGTATCTTAATTTACATCATGATATAGTAAATTCAGGAAGCACACCTGACAAATGAAGGTACTTAATCACATGAATGCAACAAAAGCTGATGTGGTCATTTTTCTTTGATATTTGTGCTTCTATCACCAGTAGGTTGGCTTCGTAGCTAAATGTTTTTTTTTTGGTTTTTTTTACAGCTTTTATTGTTGATGTATGTTTGGGAGTCTGTGCAGGATATTTTATTTTGAAAATTTGCTGGATTCTCTACACTGTTCCTGTCTGACTTCCTCTCTGGCTCTTTGCAGATAGACTCACTGTGTTTTTCTCCTCTGTGCAGAGCAGAGAGGCTTCAGAAACCAGCTGTCGGAAACCTCACGGACATCAGGAACGTGGACATCTCGCGCCCGATGAAATTTAAAGGTAAGATTCTACAGCCATGCTAGCAGCTCAAAAGCTACAAGGCTGTACTTTGAGCTAAATGCTAACATCAGCATGCTAACATAATGATGCTACCACACCAGTGTAACGTTAATCACAGGTACCATCGTGGTTTAGTGTGTTAGCATGCTAACATTTGCCGCCATTTATTACCAAACACAAAGTTCAGCTGAGGCTGAGGGGAACGTCGTTAGTTCTGCAGATATTTTGTCGTGTAAAGTACTTTTTAGACGTGTTAGCAACTCTAGGAAAGGTAAGCCTATACTTTGGGTTATGCCAAGCAAATGACATAATGTACTTATGTCTTTCATGGTTATTAGCAAATGCTCAAATGCTAGCACACTAAAGTAAGGTGCATGTTAGCATGCTGACGTTAGCACAGAACAGCCCTAGCATAGCTGCTTAGTCTCATTCATATTTAAAGCAATTCATTTTTAGATGAAGACATTGTTCATACACTGTCTTTGGGAGCCTTAAGACATCAGTCGATGGTTCTTGTGTTAATTTCAGTATTTCAGGCCTGTTTGTGTGAACTGTGAACAATATAATGGAAAGGAACAAAATTACAGTAGCTCTTTTTCTTCTTCTTCAGCCAAATTTGGTTGTGCAGTTATCTTGAAATGACACACACCTCCAGCCAATCATAATCCAGTATTCTCTGCAGCCGTGGTACACTGAGAGTTTACCTAATCGACGGCTATTTTCCACCTCAGAGAGAGTAAAACAAGGGGAGGTTTTTATTGAATATTTGACGTGTTCATTGAGTTGTAGTTTGGCCGATGATTGTTGAAAAAAAAAAAAAACGTCCTTGAATGGAAACGAAGCGTCGCTGTCACTCCGTCCGGCCGTGAGACGCTCGCTCTGCAGTTTGACACTTGGTAATTGTGTTGTTGAATTAGATTATTAAAGAACACAACTCGAGCCGCCGTCGTCAACATCACCGCTGGAGGTACCGAGGATGATGGGAAAAGACACACATGCACACACACACACACACACACACACGTACACGTGTCATCTCAGAATTACTGTATATCATCACAAACACAAAACTTGCTTACATGCACGCAATGTCATCTGCTGCTTGCACACACACACACACACACACACACACACACACTGTAATGAAAGCTGGGGGCCATTGTGTGTGAGATGGATGGTTTGACTTTAAGCTTGTATAAATAAAAGCTAAATAAATCCTGATGGCCTCTAGTGATGGCTCGGATACAGCAGAGTGTGTGTGTGTGTGTGTGTGTGTGTGTCGGTGTGTGTGTGTGTGTGTGTGTGTGTGTGTGTGTGTGTGTGTGTGTGCGTGTGTGTGTGTATGTGTTTGTATATAGAAACACTTTGGACAAGAACTGAGGTGTTTGTGTATGTGTGATGAGTTTTAAAAGACACACACTCTCTCTCTCTCTCACACACACACACGCGCACACACACACACACACACACACACACACACACACACACACACAGCCCGCGGCTCCTTTCTCATTCATGTTTTTGTCCCAAAGTGAAATAAAAAAAGAAAATTATAAAAAGCCAGCAGACCAATGTCACCCAACACCAGAGTCTAAAATACTCTTCCTCTTTCCTCCTCTCGTCCTCTCTTGCCCTCCTTCATCGCTCCTCTTCATTTTGTTTTTATTTAATTAATTTCCTTCTTTCTGCTTTTTGTTCTTTTCTTTTATTCATTTCGCTTTCCCACATCTGATTTTTACATTTCTCTTTTCGTTCCTCTTTTGATTCGCAGCTGAAAGTCTTGGTCAAAGACGTGCAGACATCCAGATTAAAACTGAGCTGAACTAAAACTGAATGTGGTTGAAAAGTCTTTTTAGGCGTCGAGGTTACGACTCCGGCTAAACTAAAAACAAAAGGAGTTCTCAGTTGTGGCCTTTACTCGTTTAATGCCGCTTTCAGCAGTCGGTGTCGTCACAAATATGATGGTTTTATCATCTGTTGGCTTGCTGGTGAAACAAGTGAACATTTACACAGAATCGTTTTACGTTGAACTTGTTTGCAAAAAGAGGTTTATTTACAGATCCAGCAGTTATGGAGCAACATGATTCATTTGGAGTCATGTCTCTTGTCACCCGGTGAATGTAAAGCTAATATTCACTCTCTTTTAGCTCCGTTTTTGTTCTCCACCAACTCTCTAGCTGCTAACTGTAGCACTGCACTGAAGGGACTGTGCATCTACTTACAGAGGAGAGGATCGCGCTAGTGACAGCGCGGGATGTAAACATTAATGGTGTCCTCTGCGGATGAGCTGCCACGTTAGCTAGCAGTATCGGTCAGCTAGCTCGCCACATGCTAGCAAGGTCAGATTGGGGTTAGGGGAGTAGATGCACGCTTCCTACGCAATGATGTGGTTGGTGGGTGTAGCTTGGTAGAAAGAAAATAGTTCCTACATGAAACTTCTCACAACAAAGTCTGTGGATTATCTCAAGTAACCGAGTCTTTTAAGCAATATATACGTATTTTTATTTGGGGGTTAACTGTCCCTTTAATTAAACAATGAATGCTGATGTTGATATTCATGAAAATACTTTTTAAACAATAATTACATGTAGCCTGGATGCTAATTTGGTCTTCTGGTTTTAATGGCCCTCTGCTTATTTATGCATAATCCAAAACAGCAGTAAAAATATCAAAAATCTTCACTTTTTGCAGGCAAAGTGCTTCCAGTGTTTTTTCTCCAAGTTTCTTGATGAGCACAAAAAGGCAGAAACACTCACAATGACTTAAGATAACGATCATTCTGAAGGGGCTTTAGTTCCCAATGCAGAAGATCATATCACATGTAATCAGTATGCTGGACGGCTAATGTGAAGAAAATCACTTGTTGAACCACAGCAGGAAATGTTCATTTATTGTGATTTTGTGAAAAGTAATTTTCATGTTTCACCTCAATTTAGAGGATGTCAGGCTGTTCCTGGGTGTAGAAAGTTCGGGCATTTTTAATTCTATCAAAACACATCAAGACAAATGCTGCAACAAAGCCGCTCTTTAAGTTTGTCGACACTGTTGTCAAACTTTACTGTTTTCTTCTTTTGTTCGATGCGGGTAACTCGCTTCAAACATACATCATTGTCAAGACACTGTGCATCCTGCAGCCGCCCTGGGAGTTTCTCTTCACTGATGAATGACATTATTTCCCCTCCCTGCTGTCATTCATGTGGTTTTCAGAAGTGAAAGAGTGATAAAGAGAGATGATGTTAGGAGAACCACCACACTGGATGTCGGAACACCGGAAAAAAAAAAGCAAATGTTTGAACATTATTTCCTGTCATTTCCATTAAAACTCTGAATGGCTACAACAAATCAAGACTAAACCAGCCTGGTGTTGCAGAGTATGATTAATTTTAATGTTAACTAAATGTAAAGATAAAAATATTCTGTTGAAAATAGACTATTATTCTTTGGATACTCTGGTCAGGTAACGTTCTCCAAAGTTAGCGTGGACTAGCCTGAACACTGCAGAATCTCAGTGTGATCCAACTTAAACTAAAAGGATGAAAAGGTGCTAGCTAAAGCGGTCACGTTTACCTCTTAACTGTTCAGTAAATGTGCAACTTTTAAAGATGCTGCTGCTATTATATTATTATATCTAACAGTCAGTTAATTTAATCATTATGAAACAGGTAACAGATCAGCTGCAGCTACATTGCTGGCAGTAGCACTAGCATGCTAGCCATATCAGTTAAAAATGACAACAATGAGCTACAGCTATGCAAACAGCGCTGGGGGGCTGTGCTTTGAATCAATGTGCTAGCATGCTAATGTTTAGCATTTTCATCCTTGTGGCGTCTAATGCTAAGATTTGCTAATAAGCGCTAAACTACACAAAATGTCATCAGCTTTTTTTTTTTTTTTTAAGTATTTTCTTATAAAGCAGAATATTGAAAATGTGACTACACGCTAAAGGAAAACTTGAGGAATCTCTAAAGTTACTACAGTTCATCCTCTGGGGACCACGAATGTCTCAACAGTTGTTCAGACGTCTCAGTCTGGACAGCTCAGGTTGACTAAATTAAACGGATGTAAACTGCGGCATGTTTTGTTCTCAATCATCGACGTGTCCGAGCTCCAAACATGGTGGTACTTGCTGCTGATTGGTTGACAGCGGTGTGACATCATCCACGGAGTTGACGCTAGGTCTTCCGTTTCCTCATCTTTTCCTCGTCTGCTGCAGCTCTTCACTCCACAGAGAAAAAACAAAAATACTTGTGCAGCAGTGAGGAGTTATTTAACGGCAGAAAAACGTCAAAATGGCCTTTTGTGCAGAACATCGGACTCTTCCTCCGTCCCTCTCTCAGGGGACGAAGAGCATTTTGCAGACAAGTTTTTCCACTTTTGTCCTCTCTTGTCACCTCCTTCTGTTTCCATCTCGTCTCGTCTTCCTCTCCTCTTTATCCCTCCAAGTTTGCTCCTCTTCCTCGCTTCCTCACTCTCCACATCCCAAAGTCCAAGTTCATGTGGGTCATTATAACCCCGCTGAGGGAGATTCACCTCCACTAAGACCTCATCTCTCTCTGTCTCCCGCTCCGTCTTTCTGTGGGAGTCCAGCTTCAGTCGGATCATTATTAGTCCTGAGAGACGAATTATTGCCCTCTGACTTTCTCTCTTCTTCTCTCCATTCTTTCCTCTTCTTTCTTACTTTGTCTCACCTTTTTATCTCTTCTTCCTCCTTGACCCCTCGTTCCTCCTTCACCTGTTTATTTCCCACTTCGTGCTCCCTGTTCTTCCTCTTGAGGGGAAATACATTAATATATTATTTTTACTATACTGTATGTATATTGTTGTTTGCCTTCCTTTGCTCAAAGCACCTTATAAACTCATTTTTTTTTACATTTAAAAATGTGCATTTGCTGTTTTTTTCTGTTAAAGAAGCTAAAATTTCATCCTCAG
Source organism: Chaetodon trifasciatus (assembly GCA_037975065.1). NCBI lineage: Eukaryota > Metazoa > Chordata > Actinopteri > Chaetodontiformes > Chaetodontidae > Chaetodon > Chaetodon trifasciatus. The sequence continues at coordinate 842,919 of JBBMOE010000017.1, read as the reverse complement.
GTGCACCTAAGATGCATTTAAAGCAAATTTGTTTTTTTTTTAAATGCATCAAATGTCAATAATTTTAACTTTAAATCTAAAAAACATCACTTTTTTTATGCCAGAGGCTCAGATAAATGAGGGGTGTAAATAAAATACATAAATAAGGTCTGTAAATACATTTACTCACAACGTTCAGGTACTTTTTACTCCACTGCATGTATTTTATAACTTTAGTGACTTAATGCTACAAAATATAATCAATAAATAAGTGATACTATTATATCAGCATGAGTATTGAACCTCAAACAAGGTACCCACAGTACATAAATAATACACATATATACATATATATCTGAATAAACTCAGCCATTTTTTACATTTCAGCTTCATAAATGTGAAGATTCATTGTTTTCCCTTTTAACTCTTTTAATGATTTAAGTGTCGAAGTTTGGACTGTTTGGATCAAACACGGCGTCACTTTGGCTCATAGCGAACACATTTACAAACCAATCAATCAATCAGTCAATCAATCAATCGATCGATTAATGAGAAAATAATTGAAATTAATAATTAGTTGAAAATGAGCTTCACCTCAAGCAACAACAGCAAAATCCTGCTTTTACATGAAAGCAGGAGTCACAGTGATCCAATGAGATTATAATATGTAAGAGTACAACAGTCACGTGTATATTTTACTTTGAATACTTGAAGTACACTTTCCTGATTATACCTTTACTGAGGTAACATTTCCAATGCATCTTTAGTATTTTACAGTGTGGTATTAGTACGTTTGTGAGTACTTGTAGCTGGATGTGACAGAAATATTGAGATTACAGTTTTATTGTTTATGTGGCGCTAACAAACTGTTTTTCTTTCTTTTGTTTCCACAGATTTAAATTCTTTCTTTTCAAACTTTTCTCTCCTCGGCTCCTCTTTCATTCAGTCAGGGCTCCTCAGTGTAATGAGATTACATGGGATTATAAAACCCTGTCTGTCTGTAATCCACACCAGTCAATCCCATTTCACTGCTTAAACACACACACGCACACACACACACACACACACACACACACACACACACACACACACACACCAGTAATTAATTCTCTCTGGTGCTACATGATGATCTCTTTTCTTATTCTTTTCTCCTTTAATCCCTTTCTTCTTCTTCTTTTGTGATATAAATTATCACCACGTGTCGTAGTTTCTTCTTTCCTTCTGTCCTCTCTTCATCCATCCTTCCTAACTTCCTTCCCTCATCCATTTCCATCCTTTCCTTCTCCGTGCTCTCCTTATTTTCACCAAGAACCCTTCTTCCATCCCTCCTTCATTTCTTTCCTATTCGAACTTCCTTCCTTCCTTCCTTCCTTCCTTCCTTCCTTCCTGATTTGTTCGCTGATCTGTGGTCAGTTTGTGAGGAACATGCGTTCGTCTCGCCACCAGAGCTCGCATGTGAGCCGCTACCGGACACACACACACACACACACACACACACACACACACACACACACACACACACACACACACAGACGGGGACACGCGCGCGCACTTGGTGTAGGGGTTGCGAGGCTCAACCAAAAAAAAAAAAACATGAAGAAAAATAAAAACTTCCCGTTTGCGAATCAAGCAGCTCGTGAGAAAGTTTATGAAACAGCAGAACGAGATCTGACCGATAGCCTCCGCGCGCGCACGCACACATGCACGCGCGCACGCGCGCGCGCACACACACACACACACACACACACACATATCAATGGGGCGTAATAAAGTCCTCCCACTCTCCCACCACCAATCACACCCTCAGTCCCAAAAGCAGTCTTCTCTGATTGGTCCGCTGTGCTGTCAGTCACGCGTGGAGCAGGCGGGACCAGCACGAGGGCTGACCCGGAGTCTGATCCAGTCGCTTTTACGCACAGACCGGACAGTCCGCGTGCCGCGCACGGATACCGAGAGTGAGAGCGCGTTGTGGATAGAGAGAGTAGAGAAGAAGAGGAGGAAAATCAGGAAGAAGAGGAGAAAAGTGAGCGGAAGAGACGCGGAAAAGACGCGAGGACGCACAAGTGTTTCCCAACTGGAAAAAGAGAGAAGAAGAAAGTGTGTGACTGAGTGACTGAGTGAGTGAGTGTGAGTGTGTGTGTGTCTGTGTGTGTGTGAAGCGGAGAGACAGGGGAGAGTGTGTGTGTGTGTGTGTGCGCCTTCACCACTCTCCACTTCTTGCACCTCCATGTCGCTCCCCGGCTCCCCTCCGCTCGTCTCGCCGGGCTCGAGCGCCCCAACTCCGGCCGCGCTCTACCGCTCGGCCCCGGACGCGCTCCACTCCTCCGTCGCCTCCAGCGGCACCTCCAGCCCGGCACACACCAACTCCCACTCCCACTCCCACTCCCTGTCCCCGTCCCCGCGGCTCACCAGCAGCATGCTCAGCGCTTTCCTGCCCGGCTTGGGCAACGGCGGCGCCGCCCCGCTCGTGTCCGGAGGCGGCGCCGCTCTGGGACCTCTCGGAGGGCTCGGCTCGCTGAGCGCGGCCGGCCTGACCCCCGGCTCCCCCAGCCTGGCGCAGACCTCGTCCAGCCCGTCTCTCTGCAGCGAGTGCAAGCTGGTGGAGGTGCACGGCGTGAAGGTGGCCAGCTTCAGCGTGGACGGCCAGGAGCTCATCTGCCTGCCGCAGGTGTTCGACCTCTTCCTGAAGCACCTGGTGGGCGGGCTGCACACCGTCTACACCAAGCTGAAGAGGCTGGACATCTCGCCGGTGGTGTGCACCGTGGAGCAGGTGCGCGTCCTGCGGGGGCTCGGCGCCATCCAGCCCGGCGTGAACCGCTGCAAGCTCATCTCCAGGAAGGACTTCGAGACGCTGTACCAGGACTGCACCAGCGCCAGGTCTGTCAACTCTTTCAGCACTTTTTTATTTCTAACATTTCACCGAAAGGTCGCAAAGCTTTGCGGCGTCGCGCGAGTCGGCGTCCCGCAGTCCTCTGCACAACTTCCGGCCGTGTTTGTAGCGATTAAAGTGACTTCAGGGACTTTTCTGCGCGTGATATTTCCACAATACTCGAGGCTTATTTTTCTCTAATATTAGTTTGGATCAGTGTGTCTCAGTGTGGCTCCTCCGCCTTCAGGACTCTCACGGTTTGTTTCGCTGAGTATTTTTAGGAGCGTGGAGTCAGAATCAGGTGGATTTCTCCGTAATGTCTCCTAAAGCCAGGCTGTGACGGTAAAGAGGGGATTCATAATGAAGCTGCTCTAAAACAACATTCATCCACTTTTCTCCTTTACCTTCTCCTCCTGCTCATTTTGCCTTGTGTGACTGTCATGTCATCACATCACATCACTCAGTTTGTCTCTCTCAGTCTGCGCGTGACACCCTGATTCTCCTGCTCGATTCGTTTAGAAGATGAACTTTCATTCACCGCAGACTCAGTGGCTCGTTTGGTGATTCCTGAAATTGACTTCCTGTTTTGTTGTCAGTGTTAGTCATTATTTTGCTCAGGTGTTGAGACAATGCTTTACTTTGGAGCTTGATGGAAGTGTGTGTGTGTGTGTGTGTGTGTGTGTGTGTGTGTGTGTGTGCTGGCAGACACACGTTTCACTAGTTTGGTGTTTTTAGGGAAATAAAAACATGCTGACAGCAAACAAACACAAAGCAAACAACCTTTTGTTGACTTAAGTTATGGAGAAGCTTCTCATGCTCATAATCCATTACTTTATATCTGTGTGTGTGTGTGTGGGGTGTGTGTGTGTGTGTGTGTGTGTGTGCTGGAAAAAATTCAGCTTTAATGTGTGTTTGTGTGTAAACAGACACTTTACAGAGTGTGGCTTTAATGCTGGTTATAACGGCTGTGTGTGTGCATGTGTGAGTGAGTGTGTGTGTGTGTGAGTGAGTGTGTGTGTGTGTGTGTGTGCAGACCTACTGTACCTGTCACTTGCTTGTTTGCACCTGAACCGACTGTCTGGTGCTTTCAGGTGAGAGTGGCGTCCAGCGCGTCGTTTGGGATCTCCACCATTTTGAATCCAGTCTGCTCGCCCTGAAGCTCGAGCGAGGGCCGAAGCTCCTTGTGCGGACGCTCACAAACGTGCTGTAATTAAGAATAATTAACAACAATTAATGTGGAGCTGCAAACTCTTTTTTTAAAGAGCCGCAGCGTCGCTGCAGGCTGCTCTTCTTCTGATCTCTGCAGCACAAACGAAAACATCAGCATCAAAACTGTCGCCAGCCGAAACCTTCAGCGTCCTGAAACTTTCCCAGAAAGAGGTATTTCCTCTCCGTTTGGATCGAAGTGTCTCTGATTCTGTAAACGTTTCAGCTCAGTTTTTGGGGAAACTGTGTGAAATTAGTATTTAAAGTGCAGAAGCGTCGTTTGAGGGTGAATCTGTTCGTGTCGTCCTTTGTTGTTGTTCTGCTTTAAAGGGAAAACCTAATTTTCGCTCATTTTTGAGTCGAGCTCTGTGATTCTTTCCACTGTTGAGTTACAGGAACAAGGATTTTATAAGAGCTTTTTCCAGACAGGAGCGTCCAGGCAGCCAGGAGATGCACTGATATTTAGAGCAGAGAGGAGCAGAGAGGAGCAGAGTCACTCCTGTTCTTCTTCTTTCTTTGCTGAAAAGCTTGTCTGACGCTGGTTTTAAGGTGAAATGAGAGGCTGAAGCTGCAGCGACTCCTCTGCCCTTCTGTGGACTGACTCTGCTCTTAAAAGGTGGAGAAGAAAAAGGTAAAAACCTAAAACAGAGTGGCTTTACGTCAAACTGTGAGGGAGAGACGTGAGGAAACGCCTCTGCGGCAGGTGAAAGACGGCGCTGCTGCCGCTGCTTCTGAAAACAGCAGGAAGGCTGGTGGAGTCCGGTGGTTCCACCTCGGCCGGCGTTAGAGCGGCAGCGCCGACCGTCACACACACCTCGTCCAGGATGCAGGGTCGCTCGAAGACCCTCGCGGCCCAAATTTGCGCCAAAATTCAGGCTCTTTCCCTCAGTCGTCAAAACGCAGACACCACACACACATTCCAGATTCAGTGTGAGGATCTCATTGTCTGTGCAAACGTCCATAAACCCTCTGTGTAATCACAGAAGGAGAAACGCTCTGTTAGGCTGCAGAACTCGTCTGAGAATTATGGCTTTTTTACGTTTCCTTCAGTTTCAGGTGAGTCAGCTGATGCTTGTCCGTGCGGCCATGTGCGCGCTGTAAACAGGAGCTGCTAACGGCTAATTCGGCATGCTTTTAATGGTGATAATTTAGCAAAATGTGAAGAAATACAGGCCTAAAAGCTGAATTCACCGGCAGCATTGTACTTGTTGACAGTCGCAGAACTTCAGCATGGCGGCGGTGACGGCGGGCAGCTGCTGCTTTGACATATTTGTCCCTGAAAAACAGCATCACACTCGGGGAGGACGAATTATTTCTGGAAACCTCTGGAAAAGTCCTGGAATTTAGGGTCGCCGTGGGACCGCCGGACGTCTCCTGCGCCCGTTCGTGCTCTCAGTTCTTTCTGCTCGGCTCAAAGATGGACGTGATAGGACAGTCCGAGGCGGCGGTTGTTCGGGATTGGCTAATTATTAACAGTGTGTTGTGTTGCTGTGGAGTCAGCGGGTTGTTGGAGAGTGACCTGTGTGTTTTCAGCTGACCACACACACACGCACACACACACACACACACACACAGGTCTATACTTTATAAAGCCTGAAACACTCGGCCGCCGCCATGTTTTTTCCTTTCTTTCTCTATTTCTGACTCTTTATCACCCTCTCATCCCTATCTGCTTCTTTTCTACAAACACGCGTCATCAGAGGTGTATTTCTGTCTCGGGCTCTAATTGTCTCCTCCTCCTCCTCCTCCTCCTCCTCCTCCTCCTCTTCATCCCCGTCTTTCACCTCCCTCCTCTGTCTCCTCGTCTCAATCACTCCGTCTTCTCTCACACTCTCACACAGCGGTACATGTCAGGGGCAATAATGGATCATGTGAATGCGCATGAAACAACACGGCTGGAGAGCTATTGTTGTCGAACGCACCGCGAACACACACTCCTCTCGCTCTCCAATCATATTGACATTCCTCTAATGCCTCTCTCTCTCACCCTCTCCCCCCTCCCTCTCCCTCTCTCTCTCGATGTTACTCTGGGAAAAGAAAAGAAAAATTAAAAGCTAAAAAAATATAATAATAAAAAAACTCCCACTGGGCTCCTGCATACTTTGTTTTCTCTGCAGCCATAAAAAATCTTAAATCTACGAGCGCCTCTTCTGCTCCATACGTTAACCTGAGTTTGGTCTTTCAAACCCTCCTCGTGTCCTTTTCTTCTTCTTCTGTTGCTCCTCTGCTGCTCGCTGAGGTGAAGGAGGAGAAACGCCGCGTGCTGCACAAAGTGAGACAGTTCCCACACATCCTGCTAAAGTTGGAAAATTAAATAGGAGTTATTTAAAGGAGATGACATCGACCGTGTGACTCGCAGGCTTTTGGCGCAGGAGTTCAGACCACTGCACGCCGGATCCCTGCAGCTTTTTCTGCATTTCGCCACGAAACACAACGTAGAGTTAAACTTCTGCATCGTTTGAGGGAAACTTTTGAAGTTTGGCACAAATAAATAAACTCTTGAGGCGACAGCTTGCTTGATTATGCAAAATTAAAGGGAGAAATAACTTAAAATCTCCTCGTCAGGAGGTCGGGGTACGCTGTCTCAAACCCGCCTTCGCCCACAAAGCTCAAAGCCCATTGGCTCCTGTGAAAACAAGGAACTTGTCACATCCATATTGTTTAATTTTCTAAAAAAAAAAAAAGCCCACGGATTTTCTAAAACAGCTGCTGACTTTTGTTCCTGGCAGCTGTTATCAAACAGGAGGAAGTGGCGCGTTTGTCAGGGACTATTTTCAGCGGCGGATGAATCCGCATTTGGTGCTGTAGTGAGCGCGTGTGTGTGGCTGAGTCCGAATAAATGACAGCGTGTGTGTTCGTGGTGATGGAGGAAGACGTCAGTCAGCAGCAGTGAGGCTCGCTGGCTCAGAGGAGGAGGATCATCACACAGGCGTGAAAACAGCTTCTCTCTCCACGGTCAAGTTAGTTAATGCGCAACGTCCGGGTAGACTTTCAAAATAAAAGCTGCTGAGAAACACCTCAGGCGTCGCAGTCCGAGTTTTGGTTTCACGCGGGAAACAAACCGCAGTGTTTGACCTTTGACCTCTGAGACTCATCATCCGTTCGTCGCCCCCTGCTGGTGCTCCACCTTCACACGCGTGTGTGCTTTTCACGCTTACGCGAGTTGAGTCGGGGTGTGTGTTGCAGGCTTTGGCGTGAGAGCTGCTGCTTTCTCACCTGTGCACACCTGTCCTGCCACTGCAGTGATTTTTATCAAAACGCTGAGCTTTTCTGGGAGGAGAGAGAATCTATCCTGCTTCGTTGTCACCTCCTTGATTCTGTGTGTGTGTGTGTGTGTGTGTGGCTGGGGGAATCGATGGTGAGTGACAGGAGGGAGGGTTGCTGATGTCAGAGTGTTATTCTGGGCTCTCCTTATCACGACAGGCTGTTAGAGCCCACACACGCGCACACACACGCGCGCACACACACACACACACACACCGATGATGGAGGTCGTATTGTTTGTAACATGGGGAGCAAAGTCGTTCTGTTTTAGTGAAGCATTGTGGCTTCACACACACACACATGCAGAATAATGTCAACACACACACACACACACACACACACACACACACTCTCTCTCTCTCACACATACTCACACACACATGCAGAATAATGTCCACACACACTCAGCATGAACTCCTTTCATCAATTTGGTGTTTTTTGTTCTTTGCATGGAGCATTAAGTTCTTTTAATGGAGCACAGTGGTTTGTAACACACACACACACACACACATACACACACACACACACACACACACTCCAACACGGTCAGTTATTTTGCCTTCTGGCTGAGGTATCTGTGTGTGTGTATGTGTGTGTGTGTGTGTGTGTGTGTGTGTGTGTGTGTGTGTGTGTGTGTGTGATTGTCTAGCAAGCACAAACAGAGCTATCAGTTGTCACACTGGGTCAGGTTACATCTGTGTGTGTGTGTGTGTATGTGTGTGTGTGTGTATGTGTGCGTCTGACAGCGTTCATATTCGCCTGTCTTCGTGTATGTTGCTCTCGTGTGTGTGTGTCCTGCTGATATTTGTGTGTATTGTTTCTGTTGATGTTTGTTTTGCTGGTTTACGTGTGTGTGTGTTTGTGTGTGTGTGCGTGTGTGTGTGTGTCCGGTTTCAGCTCCGCTTTGTGCTGCTGGTTAATTGATAAAGGTTAAAGCGTTGGCCGGTGGCGAGCTGAGGTCACCTCGCTGCCGTGTGACAGCGTGTGTTCAGAGCGACACGCCGACCAATCAGGCGGCATCTACGCACTAATTTATCATCATTGATCAGCGATGAAATGATCAGTTTTCCAGGTTTTGTTCAAATCCTGAAAAATGGCGAGAACCGTGAGGCGCTTATATGAACAAATTATACGAAAATCGAATATTTTGTCAACCTCCGCTGTGCGTTTTTTCATCTCCATGGAGATAAACATCCTCAGGTGATGTCACTTGAGGCAGCGTCAGTGAAATGAAAACAATCTGCATAAGCCGCTACATTAGCCGCTGTTAGCATAACACAACTGAATCTTCTACTGCACTGTCAGCAGTCAAAGTGCATTGTGGGTAATGTAGGCACGTTTTCAAATGGAAGAAGAATCCTTGTTTTTGACTGTCCGTCATGAGTCCAGCCGTGTCACAGAAGTGCAGCACATTTAGGAAACAGGCAGCTTGTTCCTGTCGTACGATTGGTCAGAAATCCTCTGATGCGATTGGCTGCCTGACCTCCAGTGATTTTCAGGCAGAAAAAATAAGCTCTGTGGTTCACAAGAGGCCAAAAACACGTCACATTTAGCTCTTTGTGACATTTACACCCGCTAGTGTCTCGACTTTGCTTTGGGAAGCTGCAAATTTACAGCATTTCAAAGTAAATGTTTAATCTGCAGCAGGAAGAGTTGTGAGAAAATGCTGGATTTTGATTGGCTGGTGCTTATGTGGCGTAGACTGTCTGTTATTATAGACTTCAGCTGTTCTTGTATATCTGAAAGTCCTTGTTTTTAGCCGTACGTCTGTTTGCACTGTGTGTGACGGAGAGAGAGCGGGAAAGTCGTGGATTACTAACATGTCTGGCGTGAGGTGAGCAGGAGCCTCACGTCCTGCGTCCGCTTTCATTTTTATTACGCTTTCTATCCAGCGACTCGGTGGCCGTGAGCCCGAGCGTCTCAGGGGCAGAGGAGGCGGTTTCATGCTTCACTTACCGACCGGCCGGGCGAGAGACATAGAGGAGAGACGCTCCCTCTCTTTCTCTCTCTCGCTCTCTGTTTTCATCCGGAAAACAGGGAGAGGTGAAGATCAAAGCAAGAAATATGACCCTCTGTCACCACGGAGAAGAACTGATCCTCTCCCCCTGTGTGTGTGTGTGTGTGTGTGTGTGTGTGTGTGTGTGTGTGTGTGTGCGTGTGTGCGTGTGTGTGTGTGTGTGTGAGAGAGGGAGAGAGGGTGCGGGCTGAACAAAACAGTGAGAGGGGAGAGGCAGGTCAACATGTGTGTGTGTGTGTGTGTGTGTGTGTGTGTGTGTGTGTGTTGGGAAATAGATAATGTTTCACAAAGGCCGATTCAGGCTCCGACTTTTGGGAGAGTCTTCAAACGGGGCGAGAGACATCAGCTACCACAGAGAGCGAGCGATGAAGCGTGATTTCTACGAACACGCTGAGCTAATGCTAATGCTAAAGCTGCAGTGCGGAAAGAGGAAGACGTTAAAGCCTCCTCTTCTTTTTTTTATTTCTTTTTGTCGATAAACGTCGCCTTTAACGTGTTTCGATCCAGCTGAATCCACATTTAAGTTTTTCCAGTTACGTATTTTTTTTCTCTTTCTGTTGTCAGACGTAGCGGCGACTTGATAAGCGGCTCATGAATACGTGTTAACAAGGCGAAAAGTAGTTCCGGTAGAGCTGAAACTCGTAGCCCATTAATTGAACACTACATTGAGTCATTTTTCAAGCCAAAAAGTCCGATCTTACCTTGTTTTTGCTCAACTGTTATTTAGGCTAACATGCTAATATATGCTCACCTCTGTTACGTCTTGTGCAATTTTTACCTTGTTGTATATTTTGTTTTTTCAACTTTGCAGGAGTACAAATACTGTATTTTTTTTTTTAATATATCACTGTGCACATGGAAGCATCTCCTCATGGGCTCGTGGCCGTCCTCCTCAGCTGAACTGTAACGTTAGCTAGCAGTAACGCTTAGCTCCAAGCTAATCTCCGCTAGCAATGTCAGATGAGTCGATTGCACGCTTCTTTCTGTGCAGTGATACGGTTGGTGGGTGTAGTTCGGTAGAAAGAAAATAGTTCCAACATGAAAATGTTCACGACGAGGTCTGTGGATCGTTGCCGTTGACTTTAGCAAATTTATTTTTTGGGCTTTTTTTGAGAGATGAGTTTAAACTAGTTCCATTTTATTTATCTTGAGAACAACAACAGTCCAGATGGATAAACAGCACTAGAGGAAAAATGTGTTTTTGATTTTTGGGTGTACTGTCCCTTTAAGGCGGTGACGCGTGGACGGTGCATTCATTGTAAATCTTTAATTACGGTGAAAGTTGTCGTCCTGAATTTCCTCCCACGCCGCCTCTGATTGGACCGGCTTCCGTCACACGTAAACGCAGATCCATCCGCTCCGGACGCCGAAACTGAGAGAAGATCAGTGTTTTTAGAGGTTTTAGTGTGGACGCACCTGAAGTGACGGAGCGATGGAGGGGTGACAGATAGAGAGGTGGAGGGAGGTGTAGAGGGAGGAGGGTGTCGTCTGCAACAAGATTATTTGATGCCTGTGAACACACACACTGAAACACACACACACACACACACGCAGTCTCTTCGGTGCACTTAGCTGATTGGTTTAGAAATCGCATTAGGGAGTGTCACAACAGCTTTTCCTCTCGTTCACCAGGTAATCTCTCCATCCCTCCTCCTCCCTCCGTCATATCTCCTCCTTCTTGGGTTTAATTTCTCCTGCTCCTCTCCTCTCTTTCTCTTCTTTTAACTCTGTTGTATTCCTCCTCTTTTCTCCTCTCGTCTCTCCTCCTCCTATTCATCGTCTCTCTGTTTTATTATCACCTCCCTTTTCTGTCAGTTTTCCTGCTCCTCCTTCTCCTCTTCCATATTTCTGTCCATCTGTTCATCCTCTCCTCTTTTTCCTCCACTTTCTTTTCTCTCCTCTTTCACCAGTCTTCTTTTTCTTTTTTCCTGCTCCTCCTCCTTTCTTTCCTCCTCTTCCATCTGTTTATCCTCTTCTTTCCTCTCTCCTTTCCCCTCCTTTTCCCACATGCCCTCCTTTCCTCCTCTTTCCTCTTCCCTCCTTTCTCCTTCCTTCATTCGGTCCATCTGTTCATCCACTGCTCTCTTGTTTTCTCTCCTCTCCCCTGTTTTCCTTCCCCCCTCAACATTCACCAGCCTCCTCCTCCTCCTTTTTTCTTGCTCCTTCTCGTCCTTTCTTCCCTCCTCCTCCATCTTGCCCCCCACTCCTCTCTTGTTTCCTTTCTGGTCCTCTCCTCTCCTCCTCTTTCCTCTCTTCCCTCCCTCACATCCTCCTTTTATTCAATCTTCTTGTCATTTACTCCTCCTTCCCTCCCTCTCTCTTCTTCCACCTGGTCTTATCTCTCTATTTATTGTGACAGCTTGTCAGAGGTGTGTGTGTGTGTGTGTGTGTGTGTGTGTGTGTGTGTGTGTGTGTGTGTGTGTTAGAGACTAAAAAAGAAAAAAAAAGCCAGCGACAGATTTACAGTTTAGAGCGAGCGGCATCCGCAAACTGCAGTATCAAAGAGAGCGAGGAGGAGGAGGAGGAGGAGGTCAGAGGCGAAGGAGGAGATGAAAGGAGGACAGAGAGGAGGAGCTGAGAGAGGGTAAAGAGAGGGCAGCGGAGGGATGACAGGTGATGTGTGTGTGTGTGTGTGTGTGTGTGTGTGCTTTGCTACAGACAACATGTTATTAATAAAAACAGGAAGGAAATGTAATTATCATCCATTTTTAAAACCAGTGTGTGTGTGTGTGTGTGTGTGTGTGTGTGTGTGTGTGTGTGTGTGTTATTCCAAAAATAATTATAGCTGAAATCAATTAAAAACATGACAAGAGCACACATGCATATTTGTGTGTGTGTGTGTGTGTGTGTGTGTGTGTGTGTGTGTGTGTGTGTGTGTGTGTCGCCCACCAGTGTCCTCCTCATGCAGAAACTTTATTAGACAGCGTGTTATTAACAAAAACTTCAACTTAGTCTAATTTGTAATTAGCAGTGAAAACATGTCAGGAGCATGCAAGTGTGTGTGTGTGTGTGTGTGTGTGTGTGTGTGTGTGTGTGTTTTCTTAAAAACTTAAAACACTTTTTTTTTTTTTTTTACTATTTCACATATTTCCCCTTTTCCTGTTTTTATGGATTTGTGTGGCTTTTGTGTGTGTGTGTGTTTTAAGTTTTTATCACTGTGGACGTCTGTGTGTGTGTGTGTGTGTGTGTGTGTGTGTGTGTGTGTGTGCGCGCGTGCTCGTCGCTACCACCCCGCGCGTCAACACTCCTTCCCAGACAGCGTGTTATTAATGAAAACGTATAATAATCCATTTAAAAACATGTCATCATGATTAGAATAATAACAGTGGTTAAACTGACTGAGACGTTAGAAGTTCTCATCATTCGACCGGCGTGGGAGTGTGTGTGCGTGTGTGTGTGTGCGTGTGTGTGAGCAAACAAACACGTTAGCGCTTCAGCCAACTTCCCAAACTCGTTTTGTTTCTTCTATTGTTTACGTACAAAAAGATTCTGGACAAGAAAATGAAGTCGTAACAAACGTCGTTCGCAGAATAAAGTTCGGAATATGACAACTTAATCATCAGAGTTAGGTTTTTTTTTCTCCTCTTCGTTCACGGACGACGCCTTTAAGTTTAAGGTTTGATCCAATCAGAGTCGTCCTGTTTCCCCCTGAGCTTCACTCTTTAAGTGAGTCAAGATTTTAAGGTTTAATTTCATTTTTAGATGTTTAGTTTATGTCAGCGGTGTAAACTAAACCTGTGCTCAAGTACAAGTTTCAGGTACTTGAATATTTCCATTTATTTATACTTCTACTTCACTACATCTCAGAGGTAGATATACTGCTTTTTACTCTAGATTACAGATTACATTTTTCATACCCCTCCTGACCAGTGAAAACCTTGTATCTCCGCATTTTGAAATTTTTCGATAAACTGAAGGATTAAAGGGTAACTTTTTCCAAATTTTCCCATGTTTTTTTTTTTTTTTTTTTGGTCTAAATAAATAATAGTAGTTTTTGAAAGTGGTCCAGCTGCAGCCGCTGGCTTCAAAATGTGCTGCAGTGTAACCCATCTGCATAAATACGGCCGTATACGTCCACAAAAGTGTTTGTTTTTTGCTCAGATTGTTATTCTGGCAACATGATGGAAAGGATCCTGACAGAGATCGATATTTTTGTTGAAGACTAAGATGCTGACAGAAAAAGTTTTATCACGCTGCTCAAAGCCACCAGACTGCTTTGAGGAAAACAGTAATTTTACGCAGCAGAACGCGGTTGCTGGTCTGCTGCCGGCTCAGTCGGTTAGTTTGTTTAGTTTGTTCGCTCGGAGAGAAACTAATGTGTTAAAACACAAAGTCACACAATAACACAAACAAACTACCCGAGTGAAGCAGCAGTAGACCAACAACTCCCGCATCCTGCCAGGTGAAATTACTGTTTTTATCAATGGAGTCTGGTGGCTTTGAGCAGAGCACTTTAACGGCTGTTTCTGGTTAAACAAAGAGGATCTCACTCTTTAACAAAAAGGTCTGTCTATTTATGGAACACTTTTGTTGTCCCTATTAGTCACATAGATACAAAAACATGGGAAAACAGGGTCCAGGTTAGGAAACACCACCCTTTAAGGCCTGAGAAACGTCTCCTCCGCCTTCAGCTACATAAACTCTTTAAAAAGCCTCTTGGATCAGCAGGAAATGCATCGTCACAAAGCTGAAAACAGGCTGTTTTTCTGAGAGATACGTGGTTCTCACAGGACGGCCACGCTGCAAACACGTGATGATCTTATAGAAAATGATGCATTGATGCCATATGATGAAACATTTTACTGCAACATGAGGGCTGTAAGTACACTTTTCTGATAAAACGCACACACTTTTACTTCATTTGGAGTGCAGACTTTTATGTTCTGTAACACTCCTCATAGAACCAGTGTTACAGCAGAGTTTCAGCGGCCGTGAAGCCTTTTTTCCCGACATGTTGAGATGTTTCCATCGAGGTGCAGCTGATTCAACATGTCAGCTGAACATCTAAATACGTTTTCAATTAAATTCAGCCCAGTCTTCTCCAGATGTCAAGATGTTTTTTGACCTGCAGACCACAAAGTCAGTTCCTTCTGAGTAAGGTCATGCTTTTATCTTTAAAGGACAAGTCTGGTTGTTATTCTTTATTCTTCTTCAACAAATCCAATAAAAAAAACAACAATAAATCCTATTAACAGCTGTTGTGTTCGTACCCGGAACCTGATATATCTCATTCCTCTGTGCCATAGAGCTGCATTGTTGTCTATTAAAAGCCGCCGATGACGCACTGAATCCACTTTGAATATATAGAATGTAAACACACTCATTGGTGCATAAAAGACAACAGAAGATTACTGTGTATAAACAACCGCGACGCGGAAATACTGAAAACTTTATTAGAAACGATCACGTGAACGATCATGTCACCTCCTTCACTGCTGTTTCCTGCTCCTCCTCTTCCTCCCTGAGGAGGATAAATGCTGTTTGAGGTGGATTTGTCCATCAACTGCTGAAGCTTAGCACTCATGTTTCTCTAAAGTTTGCTACAATTTTTTATTTATTAGTTATTTTGTCTCCAAACCAGCAAATTTTCCTTTTTAAATTTTGGCCGTGAATAGCCGAACTGTTGGACGCAGCTTTGAAACACCTGACTCGCACTCAGCAGCACCTGCGTATTAGCATGTAAAGGACTTTTTTTCACACGTCTTTTAACCACTGAACACGCTTGTTGTTTCTTCAGTCGCAGCTTCAGCAGCAGGGAGAGACTTCCTAATGCGAATATCTGAAAACATTGTTTTTGCAGCCATGAGCTTGTCATTCAGCAGCAGCGTGGTACGTTTGTGTGTTTGCGTCTTAACTCTTGTATATGTGATAGCCTACTGCATGCTGTGTGTGTGTGTGTGTGTGTGTGTGTGTGTGTGTGTGTGTGTGCGTGCAGGCAGACATGCTGTCGTTTTGATAGCTTGTCACTGAAGCGATCTGGTCCACTGTAATTTTCTACTCAAAGGAAACAATGCAACAATACATGCTTCGCTGTCAAAAAAACCCTCCACGCTTAGTGTGTGTGTGTGTGTGTGTGTGTGTGTGTGTGTGTGTGTGTGTGTGTGTGTGTGTGTGTGTGTGTGTGGTGGGTGTTCATGCTCTCGTCACTGTAACTGTTGAATCAGTCTTAGTTTGCACAACATCTTTTTGTCTTTTGCTTCCTTTTCTCCCACTTTCTTCTATTTCTGTTTGTCGCTTTCTTTCGTTTCTCTCCTCCCTTTTTCTCCTGCGTCTACGTTATTTTTCTGTCTCTTCACCTCCTTCTGTTTTTTTTTTTTTTTTTTTTTTTACATCTCCTCGCCGTGGTTGACGTATTGGTGTCACCCATAAATCATTGCATGCACTCCACCTTTAAAAGAGAGGGACAGGTGGAGGAAGAGGGACAGGAGTGTTGTTGCATCTCATCAAAGTCACAAGGTTTTCCTCAAAAAAGGTAAAGACTGTGGGAGGATTTTAAGATTTCCTGCAAGGTGTTTTGTTTATTTTTCTTAAAACTTTTTGTTGTTTGCTTGTTCATTCAGTATTTCCTCATCAATGTGCAGATAATTCTTTATGTCACATAGGTGTCCAGTACAGAAGTGCCATAGGGAAATCGCCTTTTTAAGACCCTGAAGCAAAACTGGAGGCTGCAAAGTTTAAGAAGCTACAAGAAATAACAAGAATACATTATTTGATATTGTGAGATAATGACGGGCATGCTGGGGAATTTACAAGTTAAAGTTTAAACCATTGTTTACACTCCATCCATGGCCTCTGCCCTCCATCGCCTCCATCACTCGTCGGCAGCACGATGTTAAAACACCGGATATAAAAGACAAAACATGCAGAAAAAATGTGTTGCTCTTTACATGATATCTCTCGGGCTCCACGTCCACTTCGTGAATTTGGTTTGCGTTCTAAATAAAACCATGTGAATAGCCTGCAGGATTATAATAAAGTAAAATTAAACTGCAGCAAAAGCCAGTAAACTCACATACTGCAACCTGACATAAAAGCACAGTCAAACCAATAAAACCACAAACTGTAACATGAAAGCACAGTGAAATAAAGAGCAGTCACACATAAAGGCCGGCTCGCTCTTCATTCATTAGCTGAGTTTTTAATTATGATGGTGGCCAGTTTGTACCGTAAAAGTCTGGTTTAGTAAATATGTGTGTCTGAGCCTAAATGGTCCACCGTTTCCTGCTTTTAAACTCTTTCTGCTTACTTACACAGGACTCGACTTTTTCATCTGTTCAATCAGCAAAAATATATTTTTAAATCATGAATTCCTTTAGTCAAAAAAGCAGTTAAGCTAGCAGGCTCAGCGCTAATCCAGACTGCATAAACTAATGGATTTAATAACTTGAATTAGTAAACACAAATCCAGATATTTCAACTGTTCTAACTGTAAAATTATTACATTTGAAATATATTTTTTGTTACCGTTGTTGTTTTGTTTCAGAGCAGACCCCAGGTAAGCTAACAGTAATGAATTAATGCAAAAAGTCATTTATTTGTGAGCTTTATTTAAAAAAATCAGTTCCATGTCTAAAGTGATTAATATGAAGCTCAAATGTGGGCTGTAAATGTTATTAAGCCTTTAGCATGTAGAAATGTGCAGTTTCCACCAGCAGTTAGCAGAAAGGCTAGCAAGGTCAGAGCTAATCCAGGCTGCATAAACTAATGGAGTTAATAACTTAAATTAGTAAAAGTTAATCCTGATATTTCAACAGTTCTGACTGTAAAATGATTAAATTTCAAATGGAGAAATGTGTGGTTTCCACCAGCAGTTAGAAGAGAAGCTAGCAGGCTCAGCTAGCGCTAATCCAAAGCACAATATCATTGATTATAGTATCTGAAATGAATCCGCCTTAATTCAAGCATTAATTTAGCCTTCCATCTCATTAAAAAAGCTCATCTCAATTTATGAAATTAACAATTAGGCAGTAAAAAGGTTCGACATATTCTTTTAAATCCTGTAGCAGCTAAGCTAGCAGGCTGAAAACTGCCACAATTTATTGATACAAAGACTGAAAATAATCCAAATCCACTCAATTACACGAAGACCTCTGACCTGACTAAGTCTAAATCTCAATTACATGTTTAAAATCACATTTTACGCAGCAGCCTCCTGGCAGATAGCAGTTAAGCTAGGAGTAGTAAACTGACACAAGTCATTGATTCAAAGACTGAAAGTAATCAAAATCCATTTACTTTCAATAAAAGCCCTTCAAATCTCAATCAAATGTATAAAATCTTTAACTCGTTGGACACGGCAGTTAAACAGCAGCCGATTAGTTTGGGCTAGCGGTCCCGGCGCTAATCTGAGCCCGCATTAATCATTGATTCGGTGTCTGCCTGTAATTGATATGTAAATAGCATGTTTAACCTCCATTTACATGTGTGTTTGTGTGCGCCGAGGAAGGCCAAGAGTGTGTGTGTGTTTCGGTGTGTGTGTGTTTGTGAGAAAGACAGAGCGAGTGTGGGAGTGCAAGAGGCATGTTGAAGGAGGGGGGGTCGCTTCCAACTTACAAAAGAAGTTAATTAAAAATGAAAAAAGGGAACGAAGGGAGGGAGGGAGGGGAGGAGGAGAGGGAAGACGGGAGTGGACGGAAGCAGTCGGGGGTGGACGAGGGGGAGAGAGAGGGAGGAAAAACAGAAAAAAAAAGGAGGGGAAGGAATGGAAGGAGGGAAGCAGTGTTTTATTGAAAACGGGTGGACAAACAGTGTGTAATTGGCTGGGGCCGCAGGGGCTAAAGGAGAGGTTCAAAGAGAGGAGAGAGATAGAGAGCAAATTAACAGATAGTGGAGGGAAGATGAAGGGGAGGAAGAGGAGGAAGGGAAAGAGATGACATGGGAGAAAGAGAGGGGAAAAAAAGAAAGTGTTGACTCAGAGAAAGACAAGATCAGTGGATAAAGAGAAAGCTGCACCAAATGGCCAAAAGTATGCAGACACCTGAACGTTACACCAACACGAGCTCGTCGGACAGCTAAATCCAAAACCGTAGACTTTACTCTGTTGCCATAACATCCAGCATTCCTCTGGGAAGGCTTTGCTCGAGATTTTAGAGATCTGCTCCCGTTCAGCCGCAAGAACATTTACCTGCGTTACAAAAAAATGCGAGAGGCTTTGTTGGTGTGGACACGTTGTTCCAGTAAGACAATGAAACATGATCCAGGAAGGCTGGTTTAAATCACAGATCCACGAGTTCGAGGCTTAACGGACGCTAAAACCGACAGTCGTCCAAATTCAGCGGTCACTTTTGGTCGCTCTCAGCTGGGCAACAAATCCCTGTTTGTGATGTGCAGCTCTGTAGTTAAGGTTTGGTCAGGTTTAGGCATTAAAGCGACGTGGTTTACGGGAAGATCCTGGTCTGGGTTCAAAAAGGTGATGACGTTAAAAATGCTTTTCCCTCTGAATCACCGCCTCCGCCGAGCCGAGGCAGCGGCGTCATTGAAGTGAATGAGGAGGCGGCCTGACTGTCTCAGCACTGCTGATGATAGTGAATCTGGGCACCGGTGTTGGGGGATCAGGTCTGGGTGGCAGTTGGTGCTCAGCTTCACCCCAAAGGTGTTGGGTGGGGTTGAGTTCAGGGCTGCATGCAGACCAGTCAGACCAGTCCGGGTCTTCAACACCGAACCCAACTGAGTATTTTCTGTCATTTTAAATGGAATATTTTTGTATTTTGGACGACTGTAAGACAAAGCAAGACACTGAAGACGTCACTTTGGCCTTTTGGGAAACTGCAATGAGCATTTTTCACCATTTCTTTTGACAGGAAACAGTTAATTAATTAAAAGAGGAAATGCAGGAGTCTGCAGACTAATCGATAACAACAAACAACTGTAGCAGAACCTCCACTTTTCAGTACAAAGTTCTTTAATCCTGCATCTGCTTCCTACTGTCATCCCCCACATGACCCATAAAGGCTCTTTTATGTAATTTGGGGTATTTTGGACAAATGACCGATGCTGTTGCTGATGAGTCGCACGTGGACGTCGTCATGTTGAACACTTCTGTCTCAAACACTGAGTGCTGTGCAGGAGCGTCCACATACTTTTGACCATATAGCGCAAGTGTGGTCGCTGCACTTCAGGTAAATAAGAAGCTCGCTTTATTAGCATTTGTGTGTGTGTGTGTGTGTGTGTGTGTGTGTGTGTGTGTGTGTGTGTGCTGACTAAGGCTTATCAGATTCTCAAGGGGCAAGAAAAAAGCCAGAAGAGAGAGCGAGGTTAGAAAAAAGAGGATCGAGGTATTCGCTCTCTCTCCGTCTGATTGAATGGAAGCTGAAAGGTCGCGACCTCTTTCTAAACACTCCACGGTTCTCAGCATTAATCAAATAACACTCACGCACATGCACGCTCGAAGCGCGCGCGCACACATGCGCGCACACACACACACACACACACACACACTCTGGCGCTGACCTTCACACACTTGCATGCGTGCACACCGAACACGCATACATTTAAAAACACGAAGAAGAAAAAAAGATCTTATGGGCTTACGCAGGCAGATGCAAATGGCGGGTCAGCTTGCATGTGTGTGACAGACACACACACACACACACCCACACACACCCACACACACACTACCAGGTGAATTTAGATAGGATTATACACACATACCACACTGTATAAACAGTGTCAAATGCCCTGTGTGTGCACATGTTTCTCTCTCTCTGCATCTTTATGTGTATTGCTTGATGTGTGTGTGTGTGTGTGTGTGTGTGGTCGTAACAGTGACATCTGCACCGTTGGCTAAACAGCTTGCGAATATGCTGATAAAAACAACGCCGGCAGCCAAATTTACAACACCTATAAAACACACACACACATACGCACACATAGGCAGACACACACACATAAGCACACACACGTACACTCAGAGGGCGTATTATGGCGAGATTTACGGTGTGTCTGTGTGTGTGTTTGTGTTTATTGCAGTTTACAGGACAGAAAGAGCGTCTATGTAAGCAACAACCCCTGTGTGTGTGTGTGTGTGTGTGTGTGTGTGTGTGTGTGTGTGTGTGTTTTGTTGGAAAAGGACATCCAGACTTTGAATTTGAATGGAATCTTTTTATTTAGTTGTGGTTCACTTCTCTGTCTCTTCCTTCACATTACTTCCTCTCCATCGTGTTTGAATCTCCAGTTTTTGGATTTTTAGCTGCTAAACTGAATTTTATCTTTTCTTTTTAAAACTATAGATTATTGGTGTAGTTTCACACTTCACCTGTTTGGTTGTTTGAAATGAACCCTGATGCAGCCAGGGGTGGGTGATGAGGCCATAAGATATTAGTTCAATATATCGGGATATTTCTGCGTTAATGATGTTCTTGACAATACGACAAAATATGGAGAAACACTTGGCAAAGATTCGGCAATGCTCAGCTGAGCCGGTGGAGTTTGCCAACCTGGTTTAGAGCTCAATTCTCCCCGAAGGCGACCAGCTGCTTCTGCTCAAGGTGTGAAAGAAGTTTCTTGTTTTTCTTCCTATTTGTCGTTACGGTGGTCTTGTACTTACTGTGGTTTTTTGTGCATATGATCTTTTTAATCAAACCGCCTCCACATGACACCCAGCAGCACGCTGGAGGCTTTGTGAGGCGATGCTGAACAACATGACCATTGCTACAGCTGCTTCTATGGTTTTAGCTTTGATACAGTGTAGCATGGAGGCTAGCTGCAGCTGTTTCTATGGTTTTAGCCTTGATACAGTGTAGCATGGAGGCTAGCTGCAGCTGTTTCTATGGTTTTAGCTTTGATACAGTGTAGCATGGAGGCTAGCTGCAGCTGTTTCTATGGTTTTAGCCTTGATACAGTGTAGCATGGAGGCTAGCTACAGCTGTTTCTATGGTTTTAGCTTTGATACAGTGTAGCATGGAGGCTAGCTACAGCCGTCTCCATCGTTACAGTTCTTGTTTTGATACAGTGTAGCACACATTGCAGAGCCACACTGGAATATTTGAAACAACAGCAGATACTGCAGAGCCAGTGTGCCGTGAGGCCTGGCTGTGACCTCCTAGCTTGGAGCGCAGAGTGCAGTGTAGCAGCTCAACAGCTCACTGCGGCTGTGAATGTGGGGGAGTGTGAGAATGTGCAACAGGAAGTCATTAAAAATTAGCGTAAACATGCTCATGAAACATTTTCCTGGATAAATACAGCACCATTCTTAAAAAGAGTAACTCGGACTTGCACTTGGTGCAGAAATAAAGACCGTGTGTGTTTATTCAGCCTATATCAGGAGCTCTTAACCTTTTTTCCAGCATGTAACCCACACTGAGTAAATTTAGCCTCGGCCTGGGACACAGAGCAAACTCTGGTCATCAGGAAACAGGCTGGACCGAAGCCTGAGACCTGCTGCTGAGTCCCAGCTGGATCTTATGAGACGTTGACATTCACCTGTTGGAGCTTTCATCTAGAAACCAAAAGAAAATGGATTTGTTCAACAACACCATTATCAGATCAAGTCTAAACAGGCTTTTCTAAACACATACATACAGCACGATGAGAAAACTCATAGACAACTACCCAAAATGTCAAATATTAAAAATGAGGTGCATGTTGTCTCTTTGTTTAAAAGTGTTGGCATGAAGGCAACCAAAGGCCAAGACCTGGTTGCCAGATCTCTCAGAGTGGTTGCCAACCTGGCAGCCGTTGCTGTCGACCCCCGCAGACGTAATAAAAACATAAATACAGGAGTTAAAGGTGAACACATGAAGCAGAAAAGTTACAGTATTACAGGAGAAGGCATGATGATGCTACCTGGACTCCACAGAGCTGTGAAATGTGCAGAGGGCATGAAAGAGACTTTCTGTCTGTTAGCTTTGGCTGGTGGAACCTGAGGGCAGGAACCTGGATTTGAAGGGGGAGGGTACCATCAGATAAAATGGATTCTGCTTTCTTTACTACTATTTGTTGTCCAGTTCAGATAGACTTTTCTGCTGAGAGCCAATAAGTTTGCTTCTGACTTTCATCACCCTTGTTAATGAGTTTTTCTGTTTGAGGTGAGGAGATGCACGCCGGCAGATAAATGCAAACGTTCAAACTGACTCAGTGAGAGATGGATAAAACGGTGTCATCGGGGATCCGTCAACCTTGGCGAGCTTCCTCAGACTACAAAGATGCTGCCTGCTTTTCTTACTCAGCATATCAGTGTTCCTATCAGAGGTCATTTATTGTTAATTATGAGGCCCAAATACTCAAAAGACTCAACAATCTCAATGCCTTGTCTGTTAATTATAGTGTTTGCAGGAGTCGGATGGTGGTGATGTCTGAAACCAGTGCACGTGGCCGTGACTTTTCTTTCACATTCGATTCTAAAAAAAGCTTCTTTACACCAATTCAGAAATAGTTTTGTCGCCATTTACAGCCATTTTGTTTGTTGGTATTTCTTCAGAATGTGACGGATCTTATTCCAGTCGTAAGCTTTAAAGTAATCCAAACGACAGGCAGCAGCCAGATCGACGGTTAATTGGTCCAACGGCTGTTAAATATGTTCCTGAGATACCATCAGGGACTGAACTACGAAGCAGAATGAATGTCTTGTCAGTTGGTATCTCATCAGTGTGAGCCAATAAGCATCCAGTACACTTGTACCAGGATCTAACTCTGCTGGTGATTGGCTGTCTAATGCTACGCATCATAAAGGCATGCAGGAAAAACACTACATTGCATCCGAAGACGAGGTCGTCAGTACTGCATACTGTTTTTCATAGTAGCCTGCAGCATCAAACGGTTAAACTGGATTATTTTGTAGTATACTCGGCCGTTCTTAGCCGCTTTCCAGTTTTAGAAAGCAGAAGTAAACAATAACGCGGCTAAGATGAACATTGGCCTGAACGTTGGGTATCTGACGGCTGGAAGGAACCACGTCCACCAGCGTTCTGTCGCATCATTTCACAGCTAATTTAACGTTCAAGCTCGGCCTCCAGGTGTTTCTGTTGCTGTGGAGGCGTGACGTTGTTCTCAAACCTTTTCGTAAAACGTGTTGATGGTATTCTTGTGGCGTTAACGCCGGCTCGGTCATGTTGTGAACGTCTCCTCCTCACAGTAGCTGCAGAAGTTCAATAGGAATGAACATGAAGTGTTTAACGCTCTCAGGTCTTTGAGCAGCTTCTTCCTCTGAAGTCACTTTTAAACCTTCACGTTCGAATGGAGTTCATGAAATTAGCATCGCTCAGGAACTAAGACTAACTCGCACCTCCCTTATAAAATGTCTTCCATGTTTGAGGCTCAGAATGCAGATTTTGGCTGGAGCAACTCTTTATCCAATCAGAGAAGCCGGTGAAGGTGTTCACGTGACCGCTGGAATAATAATTTAGCCTTAATGTGGTTTGAATGGAGTTTTTGTGCTGGAAAAGTTGAAGATGAAGATGAAGATGAAGATGAAGATGACGGCGTCTCTGTGACTTTCTCCTCACATCTCTTCATTTCCAGGCAGGAATGTGTGTGAATCTCCCTCGACCGTCTCATGTTCCTCCTCATTTTTCTCTCTTCCTCTCCGCCTCCTCCCTTCCTCCACTCCCCCATCCCTCCATCCTCTCCCTCACTGTGGTTCGAATTAGACAATGAAAACAATGAATTTGGTGTCTGTTTCTTTCTCTCTGTGTCTCGCCCTCCCCCACTTCTTTCTCTTCATCTTCTCTCTCTCTCCCTCACTCTCTCTCTCTCTCTGTGACCTCGTGTCATAGTCTCTCGCCCATGCCAGCAACCCCCCACTTCTCCCTCTCTTTTTTATTTCTCTTTTGTGTTTCTGTTTCGTGGTTTTTCTCGCTGTACTCAGATATCACCACGTCTGTCTTGATTTCATCTCCCTTTCTTTATCGGCCTCTCGCTGTCCTCATAGTCTTTCTGTGTCTCTCGTCCTTTTTTCTGTCTTTCTTTCTCGCTCTCTCTCTGTCTTTCTATGTGATTTCATGCTCCAGCTGCTCTATTATCAGTCTGTCTGAGGTTGTGTTAACATCAACAATACTGCTACACATACACTGATGGACAGATAGATGGACAGGCTGATAGTCAGACAGACATTCAGCAGGGCGGGTCCTTGTTGAAACTCTGCATTTCATTCTTCTCTCTTATTTTGTGGCTTATTTGCTGCAACAAAGCCACGTTTCAAGTTGAGTTTCAGTGGAAGTTGAAGCTCGATTTAAAACTTAAGTTTAAGTTTCATGTTGAATTTAGTTGGAGCTAAAACATAAAATGTCTCAGTTTGAAAGTGTCTTCATCAGGAGCCCCGAGGGACGTCGTGTTAAACAAGCCTTCGACTATAAGCAGCATGCTAGCATCCTCAGACCACATTTGTTTTTGTTTTTATTGTTTAGTGCAGTTTTAACTTTTTTCAAGTTGAATTAAATATGTTTGAGTTCTGAGTTCAAGCAGAAAGTTTAAGAGGCTTCAAAACTAATATGAATGAAGAGGTGTCTCAACCAGGAGCCCTGAGGAACGCCACATTAAACGAGCCACAGATGTTTTACACACCAGTTTCTTTCTCCCTAAAGTCCCTGAACTCAGCTGTGATGGATAAAAAATGTCTAACCTCGTAGGCTCATGTGTTTTTTCTTTAATAGTTGGTGAAGCTTTAATGTGTTTTTGTCCTCAATTCAGAAGTATCTTCATCAGCATCCCTGAGGAACACCGGTTTAAACGAGCTGTCTGTCAGGTGTGCTTTAATGTGTTTAAGCTTAATGTGACACAATATCTTCATGTTGAATTTATCCAGAAATCTTGAGGAAATCTAGAATTTAATCTCCTTTAATCTCCAAGTGTCTAAATCTTAAACTCTTTCTCCCAGTAGTTAGCTTCTTTAGCACCTAGAAGTCACCTCAACATCTGCTGGTTGGATCTGGTCAATGTTTATGACCATCAGAAAAGAAAAGAAAAGAAAAGGCTTTTAAAACAACATTTTCAGTTTTGTCCAAACGTAGCTGAAAGATATTTTTAGCTTTTAATTCAAAATGCTCAACCTGAAGTGTGAAAGCTTTCCGCTTTGTGTTTGTACACGCTTGAATGATTCCTTAAACGTCTTCAGAATCCATTTACAACGTGACAGAGACATTTATTTAACTGCATCAACTACTCTTTTTGTGTTGAGTGATTCTCAAACTGAGGCTCTAAAATAGACCACCATCTATTTTCTGGAGGGTCTCCATGTGACGGGGGTGTTTTCTCTGGTTTCGGTCACAGACTAAATGTGCTCTGTTCACTCTTACAGCATGAAAACAATCCTCATATAGTTCCTCCAAAGCCAACAGGGTTTTTTTTAAACCTAAAAATGTTTAGATTTAATTGTCTTTGACTTTATTTTTGCGTGTTGCTAAATTTCACCCAACACAAGCGCGACAAACACAAGCTTCCCCCTCTCAGAGTCATCCTGGCGTCCAATCAGGAAGTCCCTTTGGACATCTGCTGTTTTTACATGACACAAAGTAAATGAAGAGACGCTTCATGGCCGCCGTGCTGAGGGAGTGGCCTTCCTCCAGTTTCATTTCTTTGCTGCGATGATGTTATCTTGACACCGGCGACCTTTGACCTTTTGGAAGAAACAAGAGAAAGTGGAGAAAAGATTTATGATGGAATCTGCAGGAAAGGAATTTCTGTCTTATGTAGCAAGTTGTTTTTCTTTCTTTGAGTATTTAATCTTTCTCTCTCTCTCTCTTTCTTTCTTTCTCCTCCCGTTTCTCCACAATAGATGGGCCGAGGGGATGTCTTCTCCTTTCTCCCTCGTTCATTAATCACTCCCTCCCACTGCTCCTCTTTCTCTCCGTCTTCTCAGATGTTCCTCCTGCCTGTCAAACATCTCGCTCTTCTTCTCGCTCTTTTCTTCTTCTCTGCGAGACGATTCGATTCACTCGTGAGCCTCCTTGTTCGCCTCCTTTTGCTCCTCTTTCAGTCTGTTGCAGACTGTGTTTTGCCCTCCTTCCATCTCCTTTTTTCCTCCTTTCTTCCACCCCCTCCTCCTCTCTGTCTTCCGTCCTTCTGTCCTTTATCTCCCTCCTGTGTGAGAGACAAATCTCTCCACTGTTGTTGTTTGGATTCTTTCAGGATTTGTCAAATCTCAGCCATGTTTGTAGTTTTTGGAGCATGTGGGCTTTTTTTCTTTTTTTTTTGGACGCTAATGTGTCGGTATGTAAAGACAGAAGGAATGTGTGTTAACATATGTGTGTGTGTGTGTGTGTGTGAACATCCAGAACACTAACACGACTTTACGCTTGTGTATTTATCTAGTTGAGATTCCAGCTTGTATTTGTGTGTGTTTTTGTGCACATGTGAGCAAACATCTGTAACACTTGAGCAAGTGTGTGTGTGTGTGTGTGTGTGTCATAGATGAGAAAGTTTCTGTGTGTGTGTGAGCTGCTCTTTTAACTCAAACACACAGAGCTTAAAAGCAGCATTTCCTGCCTCGAAGGATGAAAGCTGCATGATTATTTGTCCTGTGTGTGTGTGTGTGTGTGTGTGTGTGTGTGTGTGTGTGTGTGTGTGTGTGTGTGTGTGTGTGTGTGTGTGTGACCCACTTGAGGCCAACAAATACCACAGGCCTTGCTGTTCGTGTGAACTCTTTCTTGATCTCGTCTTGTGTGTAAATGTGTGTGTGTGTAAGGAAAAAGTGAGAGAGAACATGTGGGCCTGAATGTATGCACCTGTGTGTGTGTGTGTGTGTGTGTGTGTGTGTGTGTGTGTGTGTGTTTCCCTAATGGGATGATTGTAGGTTAGTCATGGAGGGTTCAGAGTGCTCTACCAGCCTGTAGTGTATGTTGTGTGTATATGTGTGTGTGTGTGTGTGTGTGTGTGTGTGTGTGTGGGTTCGCTCCCTCAGCTTTGTTTGGGGTGACCTACAAAAAGCATTGCCACATTCTTCTGCTCTCCCTCGCCCTCCGTTTGCTTCATGCTACAAACAGCATTTCCTGCCGTGATTCCTTGTTTCCGCTGTTAACTTAAGGTGGATTAGAAGTTCTTTTTCTTCTCAGGTGTTTTGTAACAATCGGAGAAATTGGGAGCGAGCGAGAGGAAGTGACATGTGGATTGTGATCCAAGGCCGGGCTCGGCGCGGCGCTGAATGTACCGAAACGGCGTCTCGGAAGGGAAACGGCTTGTGCCTCAAACATCCTGCTCTGCTCTGAGAATGAGACCCTTCTTCATGTTGTTTCAGTCTGTTTTCAGCGTGTTTAACAAATACACCTGCTCATGGTTTTCACAGCACACGGCACTTACATGACGTATGTGCTGAGCGACGTGAGTGCTGCCGTCATCGTCCCTTTGACAACACAACACAGCGCTAAATGGCTTTGATTTCTGCCTGTTTTAAAAGCTTTTGTAGTCGATGTACGGTCAGAAGTCTCCACAGGGTGTTTTATTTTGAAAACTTCTCTGCACCATTCCTGTGTCTGACTTCCTGTTTGGCTTGATCACATGGTCTGTCAAGGGAAGGGTGGAATTGCACTCTGGAATTGTCTAGAATGGCGGCGATCAGCTCGGATGTGTCGTGGACGAAATGTGGACGTTAGCGCTCAAATTTAAGGACTGTACTAAGGTCAAACTTAGAGCCAATGAAATCTGATCTAGAGCTCCTATTGGCTGGAAAACATTGTTTGTCAGCCCCAAACTGTTGACTGTTGATCACCTGACCTTTCTCATTTTTTTAAAAAGTGCTTGTCGGACTTTAACGCAGGTCGTTTCGAACACCTGAGGCGCCATGAAACGAAGGCGCCGCGGCTTCGTCTGCGGCAGATTTAGCTCCAGTCCAGAACCACCAGAGTACCTGAGTAAATGTGAGCAGAACCACTTCACCTGAGGCCTCGCTCACCTGGAAGAGTCTCAGGTTTGACTCCTGATGTCTGTCCATCAGCAGCTGTGAGCGATGAAGGTTCGAGGCGCTCACTGCGGGCGTGTTGGCCTCCCTGCTGTGACATCATCGTCACGCTCCAGCTCGCACTGTGACATCATCATTATCATTATCACCCGGTGACTCCGGTGGACGATGATTCATCTCAGCATTGCACCATCACCATCATCATCATCATTAAACGGGCAGCCGGCCTCCATGTCAATGACTCGGAGGAGGTGGAGGGCAGATTCTCAAATACAAGCAGCAGCACAGCAGTAGAAAAACACCCCAATGCAAGTAAAAGTCCTGCGTTCATCAGTACAGAAGTAATATCAGCAAAATGTACTGGAAGTATGAAGAAGGAAAAGTACTTCTTATGCAGATAAATGACGATCGCAGTGTGTGTTAAATTATTAGATGATCGTTATGAACGCGTTAATGTGGACGTAATGTTTTACTGCAGAGCTAATTTCAACCACACTGTGTAATTTAATATGTAACAGTATTTAAAATATTATATCCAGTAAAAATACAATGACTGTAGTGGAGTTAACACCTCTGAAAGTACAAGTATACAGCAGCACAGAATGGAGTACTCAGTACGTCAAAGTGTGCTTAAGAACTCGGTTACTTTGTTCAGTGTGACGCTTCATGAAAAGTATCTTTTCAAACGTTACAAAGTGCTTCACATTAATTAAACCCAAAGTAAAAAGTCTCCTGCTGATGATGTCATAGCGGGGAGTTTGTGATGACTCCGGAGCATCAGCGGTACAATTACCACAAGAAAAACCGCCGTGACGGCTTCATTTGCATAGCCGTTCAGCGCACTTTGTAAACCAAAAAGAACAAAACAGGAAAATTATCAGTCAGCTATAATTAATAGAAGACTAACGCTGACTCCATTAAAGTCCAGAGCCGGTTAAGGCTGAGTCGGCACAATCCGGAGAGCACGTTGGACTCCCTGAAAACAGATTAACTAGACTACGGCAGCTTAATGAGGGCAATAACTGGCTGGTTTATTAAAAACAAAGTTTGGTTTGTGTGGCCGCTGTCTGTGAAATCTAACCAGGCAGAGTCACGTTTTACAGGCCGGCTGCTTCCAGGAAAGGGAATGACTGTCACAGACGGCGAGAGGCGATGCGTCACACCGGGCCCGATGTTTACTGGAAACACTGGTGAACTCACGAGCTGAGGCGTCTTAGTATTCACTGCTGAGTCGCACACAGACAGACAGACAGACAGACAGACGGACAGACAGACAGAGGAGGGTTTATTCATCTGCCAACAGGCAGACAGACAGAACAAAAGACGAGCAAGACGAACTGTGAGATTACCAGGAAAGAGACATGAGGACAGGTCCAGAGCATGGACTGACAGAGGGTTATTTAATTTGTGAACAAGGCTTAAAGGGTACTTCTGGTATTTTTAAACCTGGTCCTTATTTCTACATATTTTTGGGTCCAAAAAGTTTTGGTCAAGCAGATTGCCTCAGCCGTGACACAGGCTGCAGCGTCTGCAGCGTAACCCTCGGAGGCAAACGTGCTCGTCGACGTACGTCCACTGAAAGTGTTGTAGCCTCTGAGTGACTCGGGCTGTTATTCTAGCTGTCTGACAGCGTTATGGAAGGACCCCTGCGGAGGTAGACCTTTTCGTTAAAGAGTAAGATCCTTTCTGTTTAACCAGAAACAGCCGTTCTGTCGCTGTGTTCAGAGGCACCAGACTCCTTTGACAAAAACAGCAGTTTTACCTGGCAGAACGTGGGCGTCGCTGGTCTGCCGCTGCATCGTTAGTTTGTTTAGTCTGTTTACATCAGATACAAACTAATGTGTCAAATCACAAAGTCACACAATAACACAAACAAACGGACTGATCGAGGTAGCCGTCGACCGGAAACTCCCATGTTCTGTGAGGTAAAATGACTGTTTTTATCAATGGAGTCTGGTGGGTCTGAACAGAGCACTGAAATGGTTGTTTTCCGGTTTAACAAAAAGATCTACCTCTCTCCATAATGTTGTCGGACACTTAGAATAACAATCTGAGCTGCTCAGTGGCACAAACAAACACTTTTAGTGGACGTAATCCCAAAGATTGCAACTATTGCAGGCTGTTTCACAGCTCAGTCACCTTTAAGAAAGTTAAACATGCTAATATCAGCATGCTAACATGCTCACACTGACAGCACTTGCATACTGATAAGCTGGTATAATGTTTACCATTTTAGGTTAGCGTGCTAGCATGCTAGCATTTTCAGAAATCCTGCAGCCACTAGAGGGCGCTGTCATTATTGGGGGATTTGACCAGAATGACTGATGCTGTTGTTTTTAGCAGTGACCAGCTTCACAGAAGCTCCTCCACATGTGGCGGATCAGAGACCTGGATCAGGTGTTTCCATGCCGCCGTGCTCCAGCCGCACAGGTTAATCCAGGTGGAACCAGGAAATCCCATTCATGTAAACGCTCTAAACATCTCACCAACGAGAGTTTTTCATGGACGCCAGCGAATGCAAAACCTGTTTAAACTGACACTGTTTTATGTAAAGTAGCCAGCGCGTCTTCATTTCCTGCTTTTCAGAGCTCACACCCTCATGCTCCAGCACACCTTGTGTCCTTTAATGCATAATGACAACGCTCGTGGTTTGGAGACCTGCTGAAATCCCCTGATGGCAGAATCTGTGTCATTTTGTATTAAATAGATTGTGTTTTGGAGCATAATGTTCTAGGGTGGCCCCTGAAATGAGGCATTGCATCAGTCTGAGCTGCACCGGGAGTCTGACGCCGAGCAGGTTTCATCTGTTTTCTGTTTGTTTCAGAACAATAAACCTGTTGGTAGATCATGAAAACGGCCTGTTCAGTCGCACAGAGGCGACACAGTTTAATTTAATGATTATTTTTTGTTGACACTTTGGATTTCCTGATAGTATCTTTGGAAGTTTCTTGGACTGGATTGTGTGATTTTGGTGCTAAAAATACAGTTTTCACCCGTTGCACTTTGAGTTTTATCTTCAGTTTTGGTTTGTTTGAGACAATGAGAGGACAAAAGGTCAGAGGGATGTTCCAGTTCACTGCTCGTAGGTCAGTGATGAATGGCAAGCACACAATCAAATTAATTCATATTTTATGAGTTTTAAATGAAGCTGTTTTTCCTGTTTCCTTTTTCTCATGGTTGGTATCAGATTACATCGCTCTTTTCAGGAAATTTTATTGAATTTTTTCACTTTTTGTTTACTGTTTACACAAATAAACATCCATAAATCTGTTTAGAAATCCTAGAAAACAACAACCTTCAGAACTTGCTTGGAATCATCACATTTTTAGCTTTTCTTCAGTAGCTAAGTGATTCATTTTTAATTATCTGTGCGTCCATGAGCTCATGGCGAACTGGAGCTTCTCATGGCTCATTCGGCAAACGTCTGATGGTCCCAGTTCGCCAAAATCTAAACAAATATGGCAGCCTACAGCGTTACTCAGTGGATCCATGGCAGCACGGCTTCTTGTTTACATCCTCTAAAGTCCCACTTTATGAGCTGTAGACCCAGAACTTTATGCTGATGTTGTCTGAGGAGTGTCAGAGGAGGCGAAGGTGTACTTTGAAATGTTAGCATGACCCAACAACAACCGTAATAATGAAGCGACCCCCCCTCCCCCCCTTCCCATCGACTAGCTGATAAGAGGTAACGGCCTTATAAAGGCGTCCGGTATGCGTGTAATCAAACACATCGACGGCTTTATAAAGTCTGACAGCGCTGAAGCTGCAGACCGGGCTGCTCCTCTTCCTCTGACGCTCTGCTCGCTCACGTTTGGTTCAGATCGGATTAAAATCAAACAGGTCGTGTGAAGCAGCAGCGCGGGAGGCGTCTGTGCGTCCAGGAGGTGGAAAGTCGTGCACTTTCCTTTAATATCAGCCAATTGAGCAATGTGACCGTGGCGTCTCTGCCGGAGAGCGCCGATCAATCGGAGCGGCGCTTTAATTGCTTCAGCAGCTGCTGTTTGTGGCTTTGCTTTCTGTTTGGGAGCAGAACTTCCCCCGCGGCCGCTCGCTAACAACAACAACACAGCTGAATATTTAACCTACGAGGGATGAAAAGCGCCTCTTCTGGTGCCAAAAAAAGCAAATGACGAAGCAGTTTTATTGTTCCAGTAGTTAGCGCGGTGATATATTGCCTCCTCGCTGGACGTTTCTGCTGGATCTCTGCTCTAATTAGCCAGATTACTTCTCCCCCTGTTGAGGAAATGTGATTGTATTGTTTGTGTCGTCTCCGGGCCGCCGTACCACCGCGGCCTCCCGACGGCGCTTGATGTGTTATCACAACCTTCGTCAGAGGAGGTCTGAGTTCAGGCTGATGGTGTTTAGTTTGGGCGTTTCTGTGGACTTTGGTTGATGGATGTAAACGAGTTTTAGTGGTCGAGAGATTAATTTAACAGCTGATGAGGATTCAGTGTGAGAGAAGTTTGGTTGGTCACCGGATGTGTTTTCTTCACGATGCTGCAAATGTTAAATGAGACTTTTGGCTTCAATCCTGAGTTTAAGGAAAGACTTTTTTTTTTTTTTAACTGTTGACTTTTTTGGCCGTCTTTCCTTCAGAGGAAGTCGATGAAGCAGGTTTCATCTTTTTTCATTCTGCACATTTTCCAAAAAGTCAGAGCTGAAAATCCAGTCGGGTTTTCTCCGGCGAGTTTTTGCATTTGCTGACATGAAAAAAGTGGTTGTTGATGTTTGGTTGGTGTTTTCAGCTTTAATTTAATTTAGATTAATTTAAACTCACTTGCACAGAACGCTCAAACATGACAACGTAATTCGATTATATCAACTCAAGGTTAGATATCACTGCCTTTTTCAACACTATGATAAATAATAACAATAATAAAACAACATCTGTTTAGGACTTCTGATAACAAACGATTAAAAACAGAGAGACGAGAGTAAAATCAACAAGACACACACTGATAAAACACAAGCAGGAAAATGTTAAATGATGCCGGACTGCACATGAAAACAGGCTTTTTAATGCTTTTTGATATGAACACGTCAGTCTGTACCAGAGTTAGATTCGACTACAAAACAGACTGTGTGTATTTATATTTATATTGTTATATCTTTTACTTATTGTTATATGTTTTACTATTGTTACTTATTGTTATATTTTTCACTTACTGTTATATTTGTACTTTTTTTTAATAGCTTCTTTTAATAGATGTGTCATGCACCAACCGCACCAAAGCAAATTCCTCGTACGTGTAAAATCGTACCTGCCAATAAAGTTTTCTGATTCTGATTCTGACTTAACGCAGATAAACGATCGTTGAAATACTGTCCTGACAATGAGATAAATCAGGTGAAACTCCGTCACTTTAAGAGTGACTTAAGTGAAACTCTAATTATCGACAATCCTGCAGATCTGAAACTTAAAGTCACCGTGAAGCAGTTTAACGTCTCTGCCGGCCAATCAGCTGCTCTGACGGGGGAAAAGGGGGATTAAAACGCTTAAAACGGGCGAGTTGAAGCGCAGCCTGAGAACGAGGCCGTCAGCCGTTAATAAAGTTGATATGTTAGTTCATCACTGTAAAACTTTACAGCTCTTTGAATGTTTATCATTTTTTATAATAAGAAGCTCCGTGTGTGTCTTTTATTACATTACTGTTATCACTTTTACAATAGCTAGCTGTGTGTGTGTGTGTGTGTGTGTGTGTGTGTGTGTGTGTGTGTGTGTGTGTGTGTGTGTGTTTCCTTACATGGCCAAGCCGACCTACCACGAGGGTGTAATAGAAAAAAAGCTAATCTGTGTGTGTGTGTGTGTGTGTGTGTGTGTAAATCTGCAATAATAATATATTCTGGGTGAGTCAGTGTGTGTGTTTATGAAAGGAAAGAGCTGTGTGTGTGTGTGTGTGTGTGTGTGTGTGTGTGTGTGTGTGTGTGTGTGTCCACTGTGACCCAGTGTAAACTAATATTGATTCAGCTGTTGGTGTTATACACTAGTCATAAAACTGGACTTATTGTAGGATCCAGGCTTACCTTCTGTGTGTGTGTGTGTTTCTGTGTGTGTGTGTGTGTGTGTGTGTGTGTGTGTGTGTCAGGGTATTGGCTTGGATTTAGACCATGTGCGGTTAAATTTAAAAACCCAGTTTACGTGTCAAACAGGGTTTTTGTTCACACTAAACATTTCACGCTGAAAATCGATTAAAGGAGCTTCTTCGTGCTGTTGGCAAACAGCCAGTCGGCGCTCTGCTGCCCCCAACTGGCGAGCCGTGAGGCTGCGTGAACTCTGTTTTGATAAACACGGCCGGTTTTTCATACGAGGTTAGTCTGGTTTCACACTCGTTATTCGGCTCATTCAGTCTGGATGAAGTCCAGATTGGTCCAGTTGGTGGTGACTTGTTGGATTGTGGTGTTGTGATCTGCCTCCACCCTTAAACCCTCCAGTTTCCCTCCAGCGTTCATCACTTCCTTATTCCTTACATGGACAGTCTTGGTGATGTCATCCCGCATCATCCACCGATCAAACTGCCGTTCCTGATGCTTCTTACGTGAATATTTACGCTCTCGAAGCTCCAAAGAAGAAACTGATTGTGAACGTTATCACAGGAGTCTTGTGCAGCAGTTTTGTGTCAGGACTATTATGGGATGTCACACACTTTTTAATGGCCCTGAGCTCACGGAGAAGGATAAAAGCTAGCAGATGGGTTGATTAGCAGTTTAGCTTTTGAGTCGAGCTTAAATCTCGTATCTACTGTAAAAAATAGTGCGTTTGGTCTTCTTTGCTGTCGGCTGGTGAACTTAGAGCAGTGTTTAGCAGCTAAAGATGTCCCTCAGGAGACGAAAGAGAGACAATACTGGACTAATGTTCATCAGGTGACACAAACACGACCCGATCATGTTGATCTGCAGCTGCTGGATGAACCGTCTGCTAACAAATTCGTCAACTTTGTTTCCGCTGCCCCCCGGTGGCCAAAAAAGTCCGTTATTGCAGGTTTGGCTTTAAATTTACTGTGAGCTCAACGTCGTTAGCATTTAGTTTGTTTAACGATTTTTTTGTCTGACTGTGCTGCGTGTATTTGGTGTACACGTTAGTACTGCTGAAAATATTTTTCTTACAATGACGCATTACTTTTACTTAAGTAAAAGTAATAATACCACAGTGCAGAAATACTGTCCTGCATCTGAAGGGCCAAAAGTAAAAGTATTAACATTAATACTCTGTAGTAACGAATAACTAATGTTTTCAAAAGAATGTAGAGGAGCAGAAGTATGCAGTAGCATAATATGAAAATACACACATGAAGTACAAGTACCTCGAAGCTGTACTGAAGTAAAAGTACTTGGTTACATTCTGGTGCGAGTGGACGAACAAAGAGCAAACAAAGTGTGTCGCTTTGTCTTTTAGTGTCCTTGTGTGTTTGTTTGTGCTCAACATGAAGATTCAGAGTGTGTGTGTGTGTGTGTGTGTGTGTGTGTGTGTGTGTGTGTGTGTGTGTGTGCATCCATCTACATGTGTTTGTGTGTGTCTACATGTGTGTGTTGGTGTGTGATGTATGGGGCCGGTGAGTAATACTGCATGTGTCATTCTGAGTCCCCAGAGTTTCTTCTTCTTCTCTTCTTCCTCCCCCCATGTCCTTCCTCTCTCTCTTCTTCCTCTCTCTCTCTCTCTCTCTCTCTCTCTCTCTCTCTCCCCCCCATCTGTCTTCTCTCTCTCTCTTTCTCTCTTTCTTTATTTCTTCATCTCTTTTTTTCTGTGACATTCCTGTCCGGCGCTGAGGGTGTCATCCTAGTTTTCTGCTGACTCGGTGCTTCACAGACACACACACACACACACACACACACACACACACACACACTCCAGCTGTTGAGAGCGGGGGCGTTTATTGGATTGTCTGTGTCCTCTATTTGGATAAGGAGAAAGGAAAGAAGGAGCGCAGAGGAGGAGGAGGAGGAGGAAGAGAGAGAGAGAGGAAGAAAGAGGGAACAAAGGAGGACAAGGAGTGACGGGAGGGATGAGAGAGAAAACAGAGGACAGAGAAGAAGAATCAAAGGACAGTGTGCAGGAAGAGATGAAGAAGAAGAAGAAGGTGGAGGAAAAATCTGATTAATGAGAGCAAAGAGGAAGAGGGAGGCCGGAGGAGTGATTATAAGATCATCAGAAAATACTTTTTCAATAATAATATTTTCAGTTTTACAGTAAATATTAATATATAACATCTAGTAAATTAATTCATATTTATCCTTCTATTAATACTTTTAAAAATCTTGTGCTTGTGTTTTATAATCTCACTGAAATTCTTTTATTTTTTATTTTGTAATTTAATTGTTCGACAACTCATAAATATTTTTATATTTATCTTTATTTAAATAGATTAATTAGTTGTGTAAAAAAACGGATATATCTTAATGTATAATTTAGTTTTTAACGTCAGACTTGTGCAAATAAAACAGTTCCAGGGCAGATCTGTGTGTGCAGCCATAACAGATGAAATACAGCGTGTTTTGTCATTTATGTCTGTTATTAATTCTCAGTGTTTTACAGTTTAATGACAGCTGAACGGAGCGACATGAGCTGCATGATGACAAACACACACAGCTGAGCGTTAGCGTCTGCTTCACTCTGAGCCGCCGCCGCCGCCGCCGCCGCCGCAGGGAGGGAAAAAACTAAACGTGTGTTTGAGCTGTTCAGGACAGTAAAAGACGCAGAAAAAAACAGTTTTTCACTCTTTTAAACTACAGCTCCCATGATGCTTTGAGGGCACGTCTGCTCTCCTGCATGTGTTGCTGCTGAATGTTTAGATAAATCTAAAGCTGATTGATGTGGAAAATCAATATTTCAGCAATAATGGAAGCATTAATTTAGACAGGAAATGATTAACTATAACACTGAATTATGAGCCAGCCAATCATGTTTCTGCCTTTGGTAACAGGACAAACTGTAAATTTGACCTGTCCGGTAGCTGTTAGCCGTTAGCTTAGAGACAAATATCAAATCCTGAAGTGTCTCTGAGTCCATGTGTTCATCTCCTTCATCCATCATGTGTTCACAAAGTGGTGAACTCGCTCCATCCTCTATGAATCATGATGCTCTCACCTGTTACCAATCAGCCTGTTTACCTGTGGAATGATCCAAACAGGTGTCTCTGGAGCGTTCCACATCTTTCTGTGAAACGTGTTGCTGCATCAGATCCAGAATAAGCAGATATTTACAGAAATCAATGAATCTGATGAGGAAAATCATTAAATATATTGACTTTAGGCAGATTAGTTTGAAAAAAATACATAAAAGTTGCGTCTTTTTAGCTTAAAACAAAAGGTGGTTTGAACCTTTAGTGCTGGTTTGTGTTCCTTTAAGTGAGGCTAACAGCTAAAGATGGACTGCAGAGACCTGAGACAGCAAAGAGAGAGAGAAAGAGAGGGAGAGAGAGAGAGGAGGAGAAATGAAGAGAGGCGAAGATAAAAGATGGTATAGGTATGGAGAGAGAGAGAGAGAGAGGGAGCAGATGTTCTGAAAGAACAATGGAGGGAGAGAAAGACATAAATGATGGTCGGTGAAAGAAAGAGTAAAATGAAGGGAGAGGGAGAGATGAAAGATGACAGGCGTGGGAGGCAGTGGGCGAGAGAGCTAGAGAGACAGTGAGAGAGAGACATGGGAGAAAGAGATAAAAGATGTTGGGTGGAGGAAAGAGCAGCCGAGGAGAGAGAGTGAGGGAGGGAGGGGTGTGAAAAAGAGAAAGAGAGAGGGAGAGTGTGTGTGTGCGTGTGTGTGAAGAGAGAGATGACAGGACGATGAAGAGGAGGAGGAGGAGGAGAAGAGGTGAGCGTCCTTGCACTGTCAGGGGCGATCGATGGCACATCATTTACATTACACTGACTTAACTGCAGGGAGAGAGAGAGAGAGGGGGAGAGGGAGAGGAAGAGATTGATAGAGAGAGAGCGAGGGAGGAAAGGACAGGTAAGAGAAGAAGAAGGAGAGGGAGGAATGGACGGAGGTGAAGGATGGAGAGACGGAGGGGCAGAAAATTAACTACAGTTGAGAAGAGATGGAGAGATGGAGGGGCGGTTAAAAAAAGGGGGGTGAGATTGATCTGATGGTGGTTGGGGCAACTCTTTCTTTTTTCCTTCCCTGACTGCCCTTCTTCTTCTTCTTCTTCATTTTTGTCTCTCGCCTCCCACACGCCGTCACTCCTCCTCCTCCCCCTCCCTCCCTCGTATGTGTCAAACGTCTCTCCTCATTACTTTCATCCCTCCTTCTCTGCCATCTCTCCATCTTTTTATGTTTCTCCTCTGAGCAAAGATCAACACTGTTTGCCACTCTGCCTGCTAACTGCTTAGCAATGCTACTAGCCCGTTCACGTCGTTAAAACCTGCCAGAATGCTAACATGCTCACGATGGAAAGTGTTAACACACATTTAGCATGTATGATGCTTACCATGTTCACAATGTTAGTCTATCATGTTAGCATGCTAACACCTTCCTCTCTCTTCGTCTTTGTTATGTTTCTCCTCTGAGCAAAGATTAACACTGTTTGCCACTTTACCTGCTAACTGGTTAGCGATGCTACTAGCCTGTTTACACCGTTAAAACCCTTAGAACCTGCTATAATGCTAGCATGCACACAATGGAAAATGCTAACACGCTGGCGTTTAGCATGTATGATGCTTACCATGTTACCATCTTAGTCTATCATGTTAGCATGCTAACACATTCCTCTCTCTTCATCTTTCTTATTTTCCTTCTCTGAACAAAGATGAAAACAGTTTGCCTGTCTACCTGCTAACTGGTTAGCGATGCTACTTGCCTGTTTACACTGTTACACTAGCATGCTAACATGCACACATTGAGAATGCTAACATGCTGGAATTTAGCAGATATGATGTTAACCATGCTCATATCTTAATTTATTTTGTTAGCATGCTAACACTTTCCTCTTTCTTCCTCTGAGCAAAGGTCAACATAGTGAGCTACCCTAGCTAGTTAGCAATGCTACTAGCCTGTTTCCGCTGTAATGAGATGTAATATCTTAGCTTAGTTTAGCATGTTAGCATTTGATTTGTTCCTCTCCTCTCTCTTTATCTTTCTCGCATGTTTCTGTGTGAGCCACCCCAATGCTTGCTAACTGGTTAGCGACTAGCCCATTTACACTACCCGCTAACTCTTGAGCTAACTGCTGACATCAGTGTGTTAACACGTTCAAAATGAAAATGTTGACTTGCTGATATGTAGCAGGTAGTGTCTATCATGTTCATCATCTTAGTTTAGCACATGCTAATAATTAGCTCTGAGCTCATCCAGTGACCGTGAGTATCAACAGCATATTATCTATCTATCTGTCTAATCCTCCCTCCTCCTCCTCCTTTCTCCCTCCCTCCCCCTCATACCATATGTGACATTCCTTCTCAATGTGGCGCATTGAAAACTTCCTGTTGTTATAGTTTGTTATGAGCACTTCAAAGAGACGGAGGGAGGAGGGAGACGGACAGAGAGCGAGAACATGGAGTCTGTTATAGTTTTACCTCTTAAATGCTAACATGTGAGAGCACCGTGTATGCCTGTATGAATTATCCTTGCCTCTGTGTGTGTGTGCGTGTGTGTGTGTGCGTGCGTGTGTGTGTGTGTGCCCACATGCCTAGGAAGTAAGGTAATGACGCTTAAAGCCATCACACGCTCACACACACTCACGCAGACATGCAGACACACGTTAGCCCATCGACCTGTATAACTTGTCTCGTCAGCGATTGTGTGTCGCTCCCTCAGTGTGTGTGTGTGTGTGTGTGTGTGTGTGTGTGTGTGTGTGTGTGTGTGTGTG
>JBBMOE010000017.1:662815-797815 GCA_037975065.1 Chaetodon trifasciatus | reverse complement strand
GCTAGCTAATTAATGTTAGCTCTGTGAGTTTGTTGAAAGTGCTGTAGTTGTTTTACCCCATTTCAACCCAATGAAAAGTTAGTCTGACTTCATTTACTTATTTGTGTATTTGAGGGACAGAGCATGTTGAAGAGCATCAGTGTAAAATACAAGATGAAAACACGACGGGTTTTAGCAACAATGCTAGTTTACAGAGTAGTCTCTGGGCAGATAACAAAAACGAAAAGGTAAAATCTGTTGTTCAGTATGTCCTGTTAAGACTGAGCACAGGTCTGTTTCGTCTTAAGTCTTTTTCAAGCTTAAAAGTGGGCTATCGATGGCTACACATGCTATCATGCTAACAGACTGAGGCTAAAGCTACGTGCCAAAAAATCCATAGAAGACACAGAAATAAGGAAACAATATTGTTCTTGTATTGCGGCATGGCTAGTTAGCACTTGTTTTACAGTACGCTATGATAAGAAAAATAAATGATGTGATAATGGTAGGCTACTCGTTAGCCTTGGAAGTAACGCTTGGCGAACTGTTGTAGGCAGAAAGCTAGCTGGACATGCTAATGTTAGCAGCTCATGTGAACGCACAGTTGAATCAGTTTATCGTGGTTTCGCTTGTGTTGTTGGAGCCTTTTAAACGTCCTGCCGTCGTTTTATTTTGTTTATTTTATTTCCTGTCGTTTGTCTCATTCTCGCCGGCTTATTCGTTCTGGTTTCTTCTCTTCCTTCCTCGTCTGTTTTCCTCCGGTGGCACTGTGGCGATATCTTGTACAGGTTTTGAGTTTTTGGTCCTCTCTCTCTTTCGCTCTCTAGGTGTAAATGACTTTGGACGGCCATCTGTTACTGAGCCACCCTGCAGAGAGTTGGCCTGCATGCGCACCTCCTGTGTGTGCGTGCACCTTCCTTTATGTTCAGCTGCACGTGTGCAGTTACTGTATTCTTGTGTTCGTGTGTGTTTGTTTATGCCTACGTGCACATGCATAATACAGTAGGTTATGTGTGTGTGTGTGTGTGTGTGTGTGTGTGTGTGTGTGTGTGTGAGACAGAGCTAAAGAGAGGAGGCCTGCTTGTGTTGAGGATGTGTGTTCATGCTCACTTGCACATGTAGAACATGTATTCTGTGCTAGTGTGTGGATGTGAGACGATGTTATACATCAGTGTTCGCATATTTAGCCCGAGTCGCCTTTTCTGCCTCCCGCTTCCTGCATTTACACAGATCCTTTGGCAACAAAGACAGAAAAATCTCTGAATATATATTACTTATGGTCATTAGTGTTATTAAGTTTGCTGCCTGTGGCCTCTTCACAATAAAAGTCTTCCAGCTGCAAAGACGAAAGATGTGAAACAAGAAGGTGTTTCCTCAGCAGTCAGAAACCAACAAGAAACTCTCTAAAATATTTTAATTAATTGGATTTTTATGTTTTATTTAGTGAATTAGCTGTTCGGTTATATTTCCTGATTCTTTACGTCTTTCCTGTCATTAGTTCCAAACAACTTGATTATTTCCTGGAAGCTTTGTAGGAAATCATTAGTGAATTAAACAGACCCATAAAATAAAGTCTTACCGTTTAATTTTCCAGCGTTTAGGTGTAAATGCTGCTTAGGTGTAAACTGTTAAACCTTCCGGATTCCCAGAAATTAGCCACAGCCCTGGTTGTTAGAGGGCTTTTATTGTGAAGGAGCTGAATGCTGACTTCTAAATAAAAGCTCAAACAATCGTGATCATCATGATTCATGTTATCTGCTGTTGAATCGAGATCTTTGTGATGAAACGAAGTAAACTGATCACAAATGAAACGTTTCCGTGAGTTGCATCAGGATTCTTCTTCTGTTGTTTCGTGTCAAACTGATGAAGGCTGAAAGTGGGGAGATTTTACGATGTGACAGCTTCCTGCTGGTTTTAGTGCTTTAAGGTGTGAAAATGTCAGAGAAAAGATCGCTCTGTTTCCCCGGAGACACCGCCTGTAAGAGCGCCTCAGTCCTGAAATCAGCCAATCGGCTGTAACGTCACCGTTTCCAGTATGGCGGCCGGCGGAGGCGCCGCGTGCCGTCGCTTTGTGATTTGATTACGTGTGAGCGACCTGCTGGAGTGTCCAGCTGTCAGCCTCCAGCGCCGAAGAGCTGCTCCAGCAACACTTTTCATGTTTAAATAAAAAACAAAAACGCTTTCATCATGAGATTAAATTTATTTAATGAATTAAAGGCGTAAATAATGTGAATAAAACTCAGCTGTCACTTCATTAGTAGCAGTAAACTGAATTATGAGGCAGTAAATGAACAGAAAGTCACAAATCTTCTGGTGTTTCAGCTTTTTTAAGGATCAAATTCTCACTTTTTTTTTTATTTTTATTACCTTTAATTAACTACAAATAAAAATGAAATGGATCAGCCATTGAAACAGGTGCAACAAGCTTCAGCTGTGATGATAAACACCAGCTAACGTGTAATGAGAATATCTGAATATGAACACAGACGCAATAAATACAGACATTTATAAAACACTTATTTAGTTCAGTGAAGATATCTGGTATCAGGTTTGAATCAGCCTGAATCTCAGTCCTCATCGTCTCAGAGGGATCTGGTCTTG
Organism: Chaetodon trifasciatus; assembly: GCA_037975065.1. Lineage (NCBI taxonomy): Eukaryota > Metazoa > Chordata > Actinopteri > Chaetodontiformes > Chaetodontidae > Chaetodon > Chaetodon trifasciatus. The sequence continues at coordinate 795,235 of JBBMOE010000017.1, read as the reverse complement.
TGTGATCCTGGCTCATGTCGATGCGGATCACACGCTCTGTGCTCGCCGCCGTGGATTTCATTCTGTGTCGTCTCTCTCTCTCTCCCCCTCCAGCTCTCGCCCGGGCCGTCCTCCGAAGCGCTGTGCTGGTGCGGGGATCCAGGAAAGCCCCAGGCTGCTGCACCCGGGCCTCCCCGGCCTGCTGTCCCCCAACCTGCTGTCCCACACCGGTAAGACCTTCATTCCTTCGTCTCTGCTCTTCTTCCTCTACGTGGGTTTGTTTCGTTTGTTTATCTGAGGCAGTAAAGCTTGATGTCATTACACAGCGTGGCTCCAAAAACCTTGTATCTCCAAAATGGCAACTTTTAATTCTGCATCTCTCATGAGCACATGTTCCTCTGTGTGCATGTACTGCTCATGTGTTCATCTCCTTCATCCTTCATGTGTTCACAAAGTGGTGAACTTGCTCCATCCTCTATGAACGACTGAGCCTTTCCAGGACGCCCCTTTCATACCCAATCATGATACTATCACCTGTTACCAATCAGCCTGTTTACCTGTGGAACGTTCCAAACAGGTGTTTGTGGAGCGTTCCACATCTTTCAGTCTGTGAAACGTTTACAAAAATATTTACAAAATCAATGAAGCTGATGAGAGAAAACATTAAATATTATTGACTTTGTGCTGTTTTCAGGTCAGTTTATGGCACAGCGGTACTTCGAGCTGCATGCTAACATGAGCTAAATGCTAACGTCAGCATGCTAAGATGAGCTAAATGCTAACGTCAGCATGCTAACATGCTCACTGAGGCAGCGGGAACATGCTGATGTTTGTGGGTTCATCTGGAAATAATGAACGTGCAAAGTTTCATGGCAATGAAAGCAACCAGACGTTTATAGTGGAGGTCTATGGGGAAAATGCTGTTTTGCAGTACCACAGCTGGCCACTGGGACACTCTGGCAGTACTCATCCTTTTCTGGTTCATCCATCGCAATGCATCCATCTGTTTCCCCTCTGCTGCACCTTTTCCCGCTTCCCTTAACTCTTCTTCTATGTCCCTTTTATTCCCCCCTTTTTTCCTCCATCCTTTTTTCCTTAATTTCTCCTTCCATCGCTCCTTCTCTCCTCTATTTCCAATCCATTCTTCTTCTATCCTCCTTTCTCTATCGTTCCTACAAACCTTTTCTGTTCGATCCAAAAGTGAAAGAAACAGAAGAAAAAGAGGGATATTTTTCTTTTTTTGGACTGAAAGTGAAAATGGGTAGAAGAAAAAGCTGTGAGAGAGAAAGAGAGAGGGGAGAGAGAGGGGGGAGAATAGAGAGATGGAAGGAGGAGTGTCGCCAGAGGAGATGATGAAACCTAAAAACGACTGCCAAAAAGGAAGGGAGGGTGATACCGAGCAAAAGATGGTGGGAGGAAAAGAAAGACAGATTGTTGAGGAGTTGAAGGCGAACGAGTGGAAGGAGAGAAGGAAGTCTCACAGCGATGGAGGGATGTGGATGTGAGAGAGCGGACGGATGAGTGAAGGGAAAGAGAAAAGATGTCATAAAGGGAGGAAGAAGAGAAAAAGACCTGCAGAGGAAGAGAAAGAGGCTGAACGAGTGCAGACTGCATGGTGGTGTGATGAATGACACGTCTCTGGGGTCCCACTCCTCCATCTGTCCATCCCTCCCTCCTCCTTTCCTCCCTCCCTTCCTATCTTCCTCTTTTCTTCCCTCCATCTCTTCTCCACTTCAGTGTTTCCTTTCCTTTTGTCTTCCCTCTTTTTCCTTTTCTTGCTTTCTTTCCTCTCACTGTTTCCTTCCTTTCTCTCCTTTATTCCTTCCTTCTCCATCTGTCCTTTGTCATCACTACTTCTTCCTTTCCTGTTTTCCTTTCCTCCACCTTTTCCTCTCCTCTGTCTCCCTTCTTTCTCTTCTTCTTACCTCCCCTCATTCTCTTATTTCCTTCCTCCTTACCTTCCTTTTGACTTTTCTTTCCCTCCCTCTTTTCTTCCCTCCATCTTCCTCATCTCATCTTCCTCCATCTTTCAGCGGTCTGTGATTCCTTTCCTCTCTTTCTCCCTTCTTCCTCATCTCTTTATTTCCTTCTCTGCTTCGTTTTCCTCCTCGTTTCCTTTCCTTTCTTGTCTTCCTTTTCATCTGTCTTTCCTTTCCTACTTCCTTTCTCGTTCCCTCATTTTTCCCCTTTCCTTCCTCTGCCCTTTTCATCTCCCTTGACTGCTTTCTTATCTCCTCTTCCTCCTCCTTACTTCCTGTCTTTCATTTCCTTTTCTTCCTTCCTCCTCTCTCATTTCTAAAGTCTCACCTTCCACACTCCCTCATAATTCCCTCTCCTCCCTCGTTCTTGTCTCTCCTTCCTCTCCTCCCCCTTCTTTTCATCTCTAAAAGTCTTCTCACTACCGTTTCCTTCCTCCTTCATTCTCTCCTTCCTCCTTTTTTCTCTCCTTCCCTCTCTTTCATTTCTAACATCACACCTGCCATCTTGCTCTTTCTTCTCCCTCGTCTCCTTTTGTCTCCTTCCATCTTCGACCTGCCCTCTGTCCTTCCTCTCCACTTTTTGCATCCTTCTCATCCTTTCATTTCTTTTCATCTTCATCACCTCCTTCACCTCCTTTGTTTTCTTCCCTCCTTTCCTCTTCGTACTCGTCATGACTTTCGTGTCCAACTCAACCTTCACTTCTCCTTCTTGCTTCACTCTTTCCTTCAAGTCCTCCTTTAGGCATTTTTTTCCCTCCATCCTTTCCTCCATCCTTCCCTCCATCCTTCCCTTCATCCTTCCCTCTGTCCCCTTGACAGTGACTGTTGGCCTCTCTCTCTCTCTCTCTCTCTCTCTCTCTCTCTCTCTCCAGGATAAATAAAACATGGTTGTGTTTAGTGACATATGGACACAGCTCACTGTGGCATACTAATGACACACACACACACACACACACACACACACACACACACACACACACACACACACACACACACATCAGGTATGTGTGTGCACGTTCAGAATTGTGTGTGTGTGTTTGTCGAACATTAGTGGAACCCAGAGAAAACATTTGCTCACTTATGATCGCTCATTAGCTCACACACACACACACACACACACACACACACACATAGAGTACATATATACAACACACACACACACGCACACACACACAAACTTGGCAATCGTTGGATGTCGCATTCCGCCTCAGTCACACACACACACACACATGCACACACGCAGAGTTGGTCGTCTTAGCGGCCCTGCGTCCATGGAGACGCCACGTTGCCGGGGGAGACGGGCTGTTGTTTACGACCTCGCGGGCGCCACGGCGATGGGGGGCATCGGCCAATCACAGATGGACATTTATCACACTGTTAGAAAACACAGAGTGAGAGAGTTTGGAGAAAATAGTGAGAAGAGAGCGATAGATGAGAGGAAGAGAAGAGGAGGAGATGAGGAGGAGAGAGGAGGAGAGAGGAGGAGAGAGGAGGATGAGTAAAAAGAGGGGACAGAGAGGAAGAGAGAGACAGAAGAATCAACAGGAAGAGAGAAAACTAGAGGGTAGAAGAAGAATGAAGAGATGGAAGAGGAAATAATGAGAAGAGGAAGAGGAAGGAGGAAAAGCAACATGAGGAGGAAGATGGGAGTAAACGAGGATGAACTCCAGGAAAAAAATTTGAAAGAGGAGGAAGGAGGAAAAGACTTAAAACAAAGATGGAAGAAGAACAAACCACAGGAGGAAGTGAGATGCAAAGAGAGGAGGGTGGTGTCAGAGGGAGAGAGGAGAAAAGATGAAAGGTGGATGGAGGAAGAGTTTAGGGAGGAGTGATAAGACGAAGGCTGGAAAGAAGGTGGAGGAAGAGGAAACAGTTTGAGGGAGGAAGATGCAAAGAGGAGATGGCAGTATGGAAGGGTGAAAGATAAATGATGGAGGAAGTGAAGGAAAAAAATAAAGATGAAGAGAAGGGAAGAGCGGGTGAAGAGGATAGATGATGGACGATGGAGCAGGAGGAAGGAGAGGAGGAAGGATGGAGAGAGAGGGGGAGGGAGGGGGAGGGAGGGAGAGAGGAAAAAGTCAAAAAGTGGATGAAACAGAAAGATTAGAGAACGAGGAGGCATAAACGACAACAAGAGAGTGATATCAGTTTAATTGGCCTCATCTTCCTTAACAAAGAAGCCGTGATGATAAGCGTGGGAGTGTGTGTGTGCGTGTGCGCGTGTGTGTGCGTGCGTGCATGTGTGTGTGTGTGTGTGTGTGTGTGTGTGTGTGTGTGTGGTAACCTATGCAGCGTGCTGCGGCACTCATTTGACTTGTTAATTCACTTCAAAAACAGCTCAATGGTTCGCCTTGTCTTCTAACACACACACACACACACACACACACACACACACACACACACACACACACACGCACACACACACACGCCCACACTTCACATAAACACACACACAGCTACAAACACTTTGGGTACAGAGACACATAAACAAACCTACAAACACTTAATGCACACACACACAGACATTTTCTAGAACACACACACACACACACACACATATAAACCCACACCTGAACACATATTTTTGGCACAAATACACACATTTCGCAGGGACAAACATAAACACATCTGGTGCATGAGCACGCACGCACACACACACACACACACACACACACACACACACACACTGTGTAGGTTACAGATGAAGTGCTTTCAATCTTGTCATGAAAAGAATACACTCATCTGAGGACTCTCATGTGCACCTGCAGAGAGAGAGAGAGAGAGAGAGAGGGTGGAAGATCGAGGGGGAGATGAAGGGGAGGCGCGGGGGAGGAGGGAGGGAGAGGAGGAGGACGGCTGAGGAGGACTAAAGTGACATTAAGTCTTTTTCATCTCTCCTCTTTTCCTTCCACCTCCTGCATCGCATTTTCCCACTTTTCCCTCCACGAACGCTAAACACACGCCATGATGAGTGGCTGCTGGCGCCCCCCGCTGGTCGGGTTTGTCACTGAGGGGACCCCCCCCCCAAAAAAAAATATTCTCTAACACGCGTTCAAGGACGGAAGAAAAAGTCGGGACGGCTCGTGTTCTCACGGTTTGATTGACGGTGAAATGAGCTGGGAAACGCCGACGAAACGGGACAAAATAAACAGCGTCATCATTCGGGAAGGTTGCGCTCTGATTGGTTGATCCTTCGCTCATAAACAGCTGAAAGTGTGAAGTTCTGCCAGAAGAAAATCAATGAGGTTATAAACTCTAATAACCTGCAGCTCACTTCATTACAATAAAACACTCTGAAGCTCGTTGTTTTTTACCCGTCTGCGAGTAATTACTGCTAATAAAAGAGCTGTTGTTGTTGTTGTTGTTTGTTTAAAAATCTGATGCCCGCCAATTTGGTGATTTGTTGGTTGTTAGAACACAGAAAGCTGGCTGCACGTTCTCAGTCCGCCATGTTTGAGAGAGAAGAGAGCCGACATGCCGGGCTGTGGAGAAGTTTTTTACTGACCTGAACGACTGACTCGAACCCCAAACACTGACTTTGAGCTGCGAGTTGAACTGAATCAGAGAATAGAACCATTTACTTCATAACCGCTGACTTCTATTCTTCGTATTTTGACTTTATTAAGCAGAAGAAGCTCTAATTGTTGACTTTAAACAGGTTGAAGAATCCCTGCCGTTGATTGTTTGGCAGCAGATCCCCTGACCTGATCCTCCAGAAAACTCACCCATTGACTTCAGTAGGTGACAGAACCTTTTCAAATGCATCAGAACTCTGAGATACTGAGTTTGTAGTAGAACCCTGAACTACTGTCTTTATTAATCAGCAGAACCTTAATGACTGACTTTGACAGGGAATCGAGCCCTAATCTCTATCTGCTGACTTTAAACAAGCAGTAAAAGAGAACCTCAAACCGTTGACTTTAAATGGCCAGTAGAACCCTTAACGACTGCCTTTAAACCAGTAATATAATCTCTAATCAGTTAGTTTAATCAGGGAACAGAAGACCGACCATTGACCTTTAGGAATAACCTCAGACCATTGGCCTTAAACGGGCAGCAGCTGTTGACTTTTTCAGGTAATTCCAGAATATTAACTTCGTAAGTCTTTAGAACCCTTAAGAACTGACGCTAACAGACAAAAGAACCAATAATAGAGGTCTTTAACTTTTACTCTATGGGGAGTAATACCATTGACTTCATTAGACAAAGTCTTCATCAGGCAGTGGAGCCAATGACGATGGGCTTTAACAGGAAGCAGAACCCTTCACTGTTGAGTCGGTATTAAAACCCCAAACTGTTAATAGACAAAAGAACCAATAATCATGGTCTTTCATAGCAAATGGATCAAATTATCATTGAATTTAATTGAACTGAACCTCGAACCATTCACTTCAACTTTGACTTCTAACAGATCCACCAAGTCTCCAGGTGTTACCGTCTCGCTCAAGTCATCGACCTACAAACGAATTGAGTCCGAGGGCTAAATGCAGTGCTGCTCACTTCCTGCCGAGCCAAGTTTCAGACTCGGCTAAGACGATTACTGTCCGGCCGCTGGCTGAGTCTGTCGGAGAGGACTCAAAATGGCCGCTGTGAAATGGTTCCAAATGGGCGTCTTGGACTTCCCGTGAAAGCTAAAGATGGGCGACCTAAGTGCCCGAGTGCGCAGCTGAAATCTATTTGACTCAGCACAAGAGCAATCGACTGCATCTGTAAATTGGCGCCGGGAGTGCTCGCAGGAAGAAAGAAAAACAAAAACAGGCAGAACAGAATGTTTCTAAATCCAGAACACAAAGAGCAATTTCTCCGTTTTCCCGTTTGTTTTATTCAAAGTGTCACTCCGCCTCTGAGAGCGCGCTCAGAGCACTCCGTCAGATGTAGGTGCACCGGATTAAATATTTACAACCGTGGCCAAATGGGGTGGGTTTCACGCGAGCTCCGGTGGTGGTGGTGGGGGGGTGGGGGGGTTGTTCAGGACTCTCGAAGATCACCCAACAGCCTCCACCAGCAAACTCAAAGCTATTAAAGAGCATCCTGACGCACTGTGCTGGGGGGGGGGGGGACGCTGTCAGGTCTCATTTAGAGTCTTGCTGCCGTGCGGTGGAGGCTTTTACTGAAAAAGGCCTCAGCAGCTGGAGGGTACAGGTTTTTTATGGTGGGTGGGGCGTCGATGACACGACTGCATGTAGCCAGCAAGAACTCGCTTCATGAGACTCAAGCCGAAGTCACGTGTCAAGACTTTAGAGGACGGTTAATTCTGTCTGAAGTCGAACATTTCAGCATTCAGAACTTCAATATCTGAAGTTTGTTTTGTTTTTAAAGTTTTGTTTTTAAGGTTTTCACACAATAAGCAACAAAATTTAAGGGTTTACAGTCCACGTTGTGATTGACAGAAAGACCATTTTTATTTTGAGTTTCCTCATTTTGTAGGTGAAACTCTTCATTCTTTATGTTAACATCACTGAATCTGGAAGTGTCTTGAGAAACATTTTGTCTTTTATATAAAAAAAAATGGCAGCGAGATACACAAGAAGAAAATATTTCCGTGTCTGTTCAGCGACAATCCAATTTTGTGAAATGTTTGACCTCCTGCTGGCGCCAGAGGAAAAGTCGGAGGATCACCAAAGTGGTTAGGTTTCATCTTGGTGGTGACATTAATATCTGCACCAAGTTTCATGACAATCCGTCCAATGGCTGCAGAGATAATGTCAGTCTGGGCTGAAGAGGCCGACGAACCTACAGTGCTGTTTTTAGCCGTGCTAGCTGACGCTGCTAACGCGGCTAAAAATGACCAAAGTGATGAAGACGATCTTTGTTCTGACGTCTTAAACCTCGACTTCCTTTTCCTTTAAGCTTGTGGCCTTTATAATCAGGCAGATCCGAGCCGCCACCACCTGAGCGCTGGTGGTCAAACACCTCTTCTGACGCCGTTTGTCTCGTTACGCCGACGATTAGCGTCTTTCCCGTCAAAATCCCGTCTGTCCTGATTTCCTCTTCCCGCCTCGTCCTCGTCTCCTTTCTCCCTTTCGTCCTTCGGAGAGCATTAGAATGCACGTGAAGGAAAAGAGATGAGTAAACAACGTATGGACGACCCACAGGGGACCGCTGACACATACACACACACACACACACACACACACACGCTGGTTCTATATGATGCGTGTGTCTTTGAAGCAGTCCGTCAATCAATCACACACTAATTCCCAAGGTTCCGTGGTCGCCATTAGCGACGGGGTCGATGCTCGGTAACCGTGGACACAGCGGACAGCCATCGATCTGAGAGTGAGAGAGAGTGTGTGTGTGTGTGTGTGTGTGTGTGTGTGTGTGTGTGTGTGTGTGTGTGTGTTTGATAGTCATGATGGAGAACAGTATTGTGGCTCTGCCCTCACTATTGATTGTCTTCTGGTTGCATTGAGGCGAAGCGGGCGTTCTGCGGGTGTGTGTGTGTAATCCATGATTTGTGTGTGTGCAGGGCTCTTTCCTGTATACACATCTGTGTGTGTGTGTGTCAAGGTGTTCCTCAGTGATCGATGTGTGACTCCATTTTCCGTTTTTCTTCCCGCTCTTTCTCTCATCTTTTTTCTGTTCATTCTTAAATTTGGAAACGAACGTTTGTGAGAACGAAGTACAAATGTCTTATTTTAACCAGCATGAGAGAAACGTCTTCGTCCTCTGTCAAATGTCCTTTTTTTGTTCTTTTTCATTCAGTTTTTTTAAGAAAATCTGAACTATTTCTAATGAAATCTGTTGACGTTTCAGTTTTTTAGTCGTCAGATTGTTGAACGTTTCGGTCAAACCAATAATTCTTCGTCATTTCAGTCAGATTTTGTCTCGTTATCTGATTGGTTGACGAATCGTCAGTTTGTTCGTTAGCTGCTCAGCTGCTGCTTTTTTCATGAAATCATGAATTTACTCGATTGATCGTGAATGTAACTGTCAGATTCACGCACGCTGACGATGTTCAGACACTGAAAGGAAACAGAAACAGTCGACTTGAAGCTACTTTATGTTNTGTGTGTGTGTGTGTGTGTGTGTGTGTGTGTGTGTGTGTGTGTGTGTGTGTGTGTTGCAGGACTGACAGCAGCAGCCATGGCCGAGCTCCAAAAACTGCAGAAGATGAAGATGATGATGAGTCTTCAGAACGGCAATGAGTCGGACAACGACGACTTACACTCCAATACAGGTAACACACACACACACACACACACACACACACACACACACACACCTGTACGCTGTGGTGGAAATTAACTAAGTGCTCAAGTACTGTACTGAAGTACATACTTGCAGTACTTGACCATTTCCATTTTATACTACTTTGTACTTCAATATTGTATTTTAATACAAAGTACCAAAAGTACATGAAGTACTTACAGTTTGCACTGAGTGCAGAGTAGCAAACACACTTTGCTGTCAACTCTTAAATGAAATACTGAAAGTAGGACTTTTACTCTTCACTGTGGTATTACTACGTTCGTTTAGTTAATGATTTGAGAAGAAGATTAATTGATCAGCTGTTCTGATTATTCATTGATCGGTTTGAGCGATTTTCTAAAAAGCCCAAATTCTCTGATTGTTGCTTCTTAAATGCAAATTTTTGGCTTTCTAACCTCGCTTTGCATCATGGGAAACCAACGACAGAGGAGAAAGTATCATTTAGTATTGAAACTGGACCTGAGCTCGTGTCACAGATCATCTCACTGAGATCAGCTTCAGCGTTTACACCGAGTGCAAACGTATGGACACGTGACAGAGTGTGTGTGTGTGTGTGTGTGTGTGTGTGTGTGTGTGTGTGTGTGTGTGTGTGTGTGTGTGTGTGTGTGTTTTGAGCCGGCCGGTCAGGTTTCAGGACTATTCAGTGTCTTGTTCTCTGACATTTGCTCTTTTTCTTTTGCCTCCTCGCTTCAGATTTCTCTCTTTTCTTTTTAAACCTTTTTATTTAAAGGACCAGCATGTCAGAGTCAGTGACATCTAGTGGTGAGGCTGGAAATGACGCCCTTATGGTTAATTGGCTGTGATTGGCTCGTCTGCAGCTAGTCGTAAAATGGTCTGTGTTTGAAATACTGTTTAATATTTCTAAAAGTTAGCATTTTTGTAGCTGCGTGTGGCAGAAGATGCATGAAACACGCGTCAACTGGAAGTAAACAATAATAATAATAATAATAATAACAATAATAACCCAGCCTGAAGGTGGAGCAGTGTGGAGGCGCGCAGCAGTAACAGCGCTCTGATTCTAATGTTCAGTCTGAAAGGAAACGTCAGGAAAAGGTGCTGAAGTACAAAGTGACATATATAAAAACAAAGACTTCACACACACACACACACACACACACACACACACACACACACTTTCCGGCCCACTCCATCTCTGCTGTGTTTGCTCGTCTGAATTATTAAAAAGACAGAAAACAAAAAGCAAAGAGAAAAGAAAGCGAGCGAGCTTCTGTTTTTCTTTCTCCGTTTCCTCCTTTTCTTCAGCTGACCTGGCAAATGGGCTGATAGAGTTACTCCGTCCTCTCCTTTTATTCTCCTTCGCTCTGTCGTTTCTTATTTATTCCCTCCTGCTCTTCTTCTTCTGTTTCATTCCGAGTGTTTCCTGTTTTGTTTTCCTTCTTTGTTTTTTTTTGTAAGAGACACTCACACCGGCCTGGGAAAGTCCAGCAGACAATACAGCAGAAGGACGAGTGTCGGGATGAAAAGAGAAGAAGGCGAAGGAGGACAGAGGAGAAAAATAGACTCCTAACAGGAGAAAAGGATATTTAGGGCGAGAGGAAAAGGGGGAGAGAAGACGAGTGAGAGGAGTGATGGAGAGAGAGATTTACGTGTCAGTGGAAACCATATCTTTGTTTTTAAGAGGCGATGGAAGAAAGAAGCAGAGAACAGGTAGAGACAAAGGCAGAGACAGAGGGACAGACAGAGGGACAGACAGAGGGACAGACAGAGGGACAGACGGAGGCGGAGACAGAGGGACAGACAGAGGGACAGACAAAGGCGGAGACAGAGGGACAGACAGTTTGGACGTCAGGCATCAAACAAGGCGCTTTCGTAAAAACACATTTGTTCCTAAGTGGCACGTACGAGTGATTTAAGAGAACTTCATCGACACTTTTACCAGAATTTTCTGTCAAAATGTATTTTTGCACACATTCAGTGCTTAATAGGTTGTTTGCAGTCACATGACGTTAAATTCAGACGGAGGGCAGGAAGTGAAAACAGCGCGATAGAGGAAAGTTTTAGCTCGGTTAACCACTCGCAAAGGTCAGGTGAAAAAACGTGGAACATCCGAAAATAAGACGGTGCGTTACTTACTTTCACGTCTGATGTGAAGCTGTTCACGCTGATTGGACAGGTGTTAGTCGTGTTTGTAGCTATCACTTTAAATCCATCACCATAGATTTATAGCGATAGCATTTCCACCACAGACCATTAACAGGACATGCTGTCCAGCGTTTTTTGATTTTTTTTTTTTTTTTTTTTCAGATGCAAAACAGGCATTTTGAGTGTGTTATAGTGTTTCCTACACAGAAAATCACTTCCTGCCCTCCATCTGCAGTTCGCGCCACAATAAGAGTGATGTGACGTCCTTTTCTTTTGCTTTTTGATGCTGTTGGACTTGTTTCAAAGCACAAACACACAAAAACGGCCTCTGACGTGAACGAGATTCACGTGATGGAAAGTGATCGACGCTGATGAAGGTTTTCAGTGTTTAGTCACGATGTTTGCAGTCGTGTCTTTATTACGGGACGCAACGTCGCTCAGTAAGCAAATAAGACTTATTGTAGCAGATGACAAGAACGAAAACAATTTAATGAATCACAAGTTCAAACTTTTATTCACAGTGAAATAAAGTCGCAGTACTGTCCAAAGCAAAGTAACGTAAAACTTCATTGATTGACAGACAGCGATAATAAGAATAAAGGAGACGTAGAAAAAGAACAACTAGACAATAAAAAGGAATAAAAAAAGAGTCAACTGTATTTTTGTGAACATTATGAACACAAGTGTGTAAGAAGAAAGCTGCTTCTAGACGGATGGAAAATACTTCAATTAGTGGCAGCAAAGTACACAGTAGTATATGTATGAGAGTAATATGATGCCTCTACTGTAACAGTGTACACCAGGATAGTAAATAATACGATGAAGTAATGATACTTAGTGTTTGTATTGATTATGTAATTGAGTTTTCATCAAACAGTGTGACGATATTAAAACAAGAGCACTGATTTGTTTTTCCTCTGCTTAAATTAAAATGCTCTTCATCACAGAATTTTTCTTTCTTTGAGATTTTTGGAGTATTCTGGCCTGCAGGTCACTGGCTGTTAGGGAGTTCGCTGTGCAAGATCATTAGATAATAACGCTGGAAGTTTCCCGAGTTTCCTGTCAGCGTTTGTGATAAGAAAGCGAAGCGGAGGACGGCTCGTTTCTAAACTCGTGACTGAAGAGACGTTTTTTAAAACACAAGCGAACTGACAGCGAAAGAGGAAGGTTGTGGGAGATGAGACGGAAACGACGGAGAGACAAACAATACACAGAAAGAGAGAGAGAGACAAAGTGTCGGAGAAAAGAGGAGCAGAGAAGGAGAGGACAAGGCCAAGAAAAAAAAAAGAAGTGTGAGAGAGAGAGAGAGAACATCTGCCCATCTGTTTATACTTCTTCTCTTCCCCGGTGTAAATGGCAGAGGGGATGAGGCCCAGCTGTCATCCACACACACACACACACACACACACACACACACAGAGCGCAGGGAATTCAGTAGGCAATAATAGAGAGAGACGGTTGCTAATTCAAACTAATGGAGGGAGATGAAGATGGATGAGAGAGGGAACGAGGGAGCAGAGAGAGAGGAGTGGAGGGCGAGCGAGGCAGCGTTACACAGAGAGAGAGAGAGAGAAGGTGTGAAGAGAGAAAGTGACTGTTTTAAGAAAAGAAACTTGATCCTGGAGATAAAACCTGTAAACTGATAATGAGGTTGTACTGATGGTTAAACTGTCTGTGGACACTTTGTCCTTTTCTTTCATTTTAAGTCTCCACGTGTCCAAAGCTGCTGAGCGTCCCGCTGTCCAGATGTCGCTCGCAAAAACCCGAATAATCGTGCTAAACGTTAGCACGCCAGGCTAACTAGCTTACGACCTGCAGTAAGAATGCTAACGTAGCTTTATTTAGCGGGTTTTCACATTCAGGGTCCAGACCTCCGCTGTGTCAATTTGGACGGTCCTGGACGACAGAGGATAGCATGTGCTAGCATCAGTGACAAAAAAAAAAAAAAAAAAAAAAAAAGACGTTAATTTCTGTCTGAAATGGAAATTTTATTTCATTTAAATTTCTATTTGTATTGTTTTCACATTTATTTTTATTTTTTATATTTATTATCCCACATTTTTTTTAAACATGGAAGCCTCTGTGTGTCCGTCTCTGCCCAGGAGGGAGTGAGTGTTCCTGGGATAAGGAGCGTCTGACCAGCCCCCCTGCTGGAGTCCACAGCGGAGGACCAGGAGGTGGAGGAGGAGCACCGGTAGGAGCAGCAGCTGGAGGAGGAGGAGGAGGAGGTGCGGTAGGAGGAGGCGGCGGCGGCGGCGGCGGGAGGGGGCCGGCCATCGGAGCTGTCAATCAACAACAGCTCCAGCAGCAACAACAGCTACTGGCTAACAGTGAGTCCACACACACACACACACGTACAATGATAGATATCCAAACAACACACACACACACACACACACACTCACAGCGTGTGTGTTTAGAGGGGTGGCAATATTTGTTAATGTACACCATTTAATCTGTTCCCATCTCCTGTATTAACACTCTGCCTGGATTAATCAGCACACACTCTACTAAATGACTCAATTTATCAACACCACACACACACACACATCTGCAGACACACAAACAAACAGAAACACACTTGTACTCGCTCTTTTTCTTATTGCAGAAGTAATGCGTCTGCACACACACACACACACACACACACACACACACACACACACACACACACACTGGGCAGCGGGAGGCGACAAACACTCACATTGATTATTCTATCACTTCAGTCGTCACGACAACAGCAATCAGTGTTATTGTTTCATTGGAATGAAAGCAGCCGCTGCCCTGTGTGTGTGTGTGTGTGTGTGTGTGTGTGTGTGTGTGTGTGTGTGAGCAGACATCTTGCGGGGGCTCGCCTTTGAAAATGGGGGCTATTTTAAGGTCAGGGGAGGTCTGAGGTCAAAGGTCAAGGCTACGCTTTTTAGGAGGCTCGGGGTTAAAGGATGAATGGAAGTGCTGCGATATGGCTGGAGAGGAAGAGGAGGAGGAGGAGGGAAGAGGCAAAGTGAGAGGTGGATGAAGGAGGAGGTGTGGAAAGATAAAAGGAGGAGTACAAAGATGGAGGAAAAAAGGCCAAAAGAATAACAGAGGAACTAGGAGTGAGGAGGAAAAGGAGGTGTAGAAGCAGATGAAGACAGGAAAGAAGACGACGAGGAGGAAAAGAGAAGAAGAGGAAATGAAAACACGACCTCCTTTCTTTCGCCTCATCACCCTTTAACCCTTCGACCTCCATGTTCTCCCCTCTTCCTCCTCTCTCCCTCCTCCCTCTGCTTTGTCAACTTTTATTAGCCAGACATTTGACACTCGGATGACACCTCTCCCTCTCTCTCCCTCTCCCTCCTCAAGGTTAAGTTCAACCCGAGTTCACAGACACAATACAGAGCGCCTCCTCGCCGCCCGTCTCACAGAGGCTAACGTACAAAAGAGGCGAACGTAAAAACCCTTTAAAAAACAGAAAGTATGAAGCGCTTCAGCAGGAAAATCCCCCCATCCGTCCGTGTCCACGCGTCTGTCCAGAGAAACAAACAGGACAAACGGACTCGTGTTAAACATCAGTGACGGTCGACTGTTTGTCGTCTGCTGCTCTGTTGATCATCCAAACCACAAAATGTGGACGCCAGTGCACCAAAAACACGTTAATTAAGGTGATTTTATGAGGAAAAACGATGAGAAACGACCATTAAAAAAAGAAATTTATTAACAAAGAAAAGCCTTTCCAAAAGAGCGAAGCGAAGCATCACCCTTTCATCTGTTTGCTCATGTTGTCATCAGTTAAACGGGCGTCACTGCTTCAACGAGCTGTTTGTGAACAAATAATCTTTTACAGTCAAATCAATCCTCAATAATCAAACTGTCCACTGACAGCAGCTTACTGAAGAGCTCATGTGTTCATCTCCTTCATCCAGTCATGTGTTCACAAAGTGGTGAACCTCACTCCATCCTTTCAAACCCAATCATGGTCCTCTCACCTGTTACCAATGAGCCTGTTTACCTGTGGAATGAATCAATGAAGCTGATGAGAGAAAACATTAAATACATTGACTTTGAGCTGTTCTCAGGTCAGTTTATGTAAAAAAAAAAAAAATCAGGTTGTTTCACTGTTTTACTGATGTTTTACAAGGCGTCACAACTTTTCTGAAGTCAGAGTTTACAAAGCATACGTGTGTTTGTATCCACTGATTTCATGCCCTGAAACACATCTATAACGCACACACACGTAGTACATGTACACTTGGCAGAAGAGGAGGAACAGGTGGTGTATCAGTGACGAAGCAACAATGGAAACACAGTCTGAAAATGAATTACAAATAACAAAAATCCTCAAAATAACATGAAACAAATATCACGTTTTCCTTTTTGTTCTCGTTCTTCTGAGGCGTCTCTCGCCCTTTTTAATCTTTAACTGCTTCATTTTGTTGCACTCTTCTTCTTCTGCGTTGGATTAAACGTCCACAGCTGCAGCTCTTCCTCACCCTCTCCTCTCCCTCAGGGTTGGACCTGCCCTTCATGATGATGCCCCACCCTCTGCTGCCCATGGGGCTGCCGCCTGCATCCGTCGCCATGGCCATGTCACAGATGAACCACCTCAACACCATCGCCAACATGGCTGCCGCGGCCCAGCAGATACACACTCACGCACACCGCGCACCTGTCATCAAGGTAGAACACTCTTCAACACACTCGAAAGCTGAAATGCTTTCCATGTAGATTTATTTATTTCTGTTCATATACTTTTAAATGACAACCACAGAGGACCAAAGGCGGTTCCTTGAGGAATCCCTCAATAAAAAATCATTGCTGTACTTTTCCTTATAAAGGTTCTTCATGGACCAATTTAGTGTTTTCCTTTAGGATGTGTGGATACTGGTTCCCAGTGACCACCAGGGTCCACCATCACTGTGGAGGACTGTTGACAAATTGTAGAATTAATGAGTAAAAACACTCAGTTGTCGTTGTTCTATAGGTTTTGGTATTCTGTTGGTTCTAGTGAGGCCAAATCACTGAGATGTAGCTGACTGCTTGCTGTGATGAAGGATGCTTTAGTTCTCTCCATGTTGAGGAAATGTGTGTTTCTTCACCATCTTCTTTAATCTTTGAAGCAATGCTGACAGAAGCAAAACATCCCACAGTCCCTGAATGCAGCGGCATTTCAAATGTGACAAAACTGCGTTTTTCAATTGTTGTGTTGGGAAAACATTCCTTCTGTTAAAGGTGTGATCTGATGGTTTGATTGTCACGTCACACCTTCGTCATCATCACCTCTCTCTCTCTCTCCAGGAGAGGGTGTGTGACAGTCCTTCTCTCTCTCCATCTGTTGACGAGGCCAACACTCCTCTGCAGTCTCAGCCCAGCAGCTCGGCCTCCAGCTCGCCTGAAAGACTGGGTACACACACACACACACACACACACACACACACACACACACAAACCAATATGACAAACAGAAAACAAAAGCAGTTAGTCAGTGCAAAGGAAATCATTCAGCAACTATTTCTGTATCATTTAAGTCCATTTTCAGGCAAAAATGTCAAATATTTAATTGTTTGAGCTCCTCAAACGTGCAGATTTTCTGGTTTCCTTTGTCATCTTTAGTAGTAAATTGAACATCTTTGACTTTTGGACCGTTGGTCGGACAAAACTCTTGAAGGCTTTGAAGAATTTGGAAACTGTGATCGATATTTTTCTCCACTCTCAAACACTTTGCAATGAAGATAACAGTTGCAGCTGTACTGAACATACACAGACCGATAATCATCAAGTTTACTTCACATGCATCTATATTTAGATTCATTAGAGACACGTGTAAATACTTCACATACAGTTCATACACACACATACTTTCACATGTACTACTGCACAGTGTGTAACATGCATTTACAGGTGCACACAAACTTACTGTACACACAGACACACATGCTTGCAGACATAGTGTGTGTGTTCATGCACCATCGCACACACACACACACACACACACACACACACAGCGCACACACACACTCAGTCTGCTTTTTCTTTCACAGGCTTGGTGTCAGCTGATGCAGATGTTGCGCTGCCCAACCCTGCTGCACCCATCAAGAAAATAACAAAGGACAAAGGTTGGACCACACACACTTTCAAACACACACACACAGAAAGGTGTTCTCATAAATGCACATGAACACTGTTGCCATGCTCACACACACACACACGCACACACACGTGGGGAGAATCCATTACGCATCTCAATCTAAATCCTCACCCATTTTGTTCTGACACCTGACAAATTGGTCCTCACTTAGGGGGGCTTTCCTGCTCTACTATAGTCACACACACACACACACACACGCACACACACACGGGCTGAAAACACACACGCACACTTGCAGAGATGAACACACAGACTCAGAAACAGAAGCGTCAGGATGTTCTACCCCCCCTATTGATCACCTGTCTGTGAGCCATCAATCAGAGGAAGGAGGGAGGGCGAGAGAGATGGATAGATGCAGGGAGGGAGGGAGGGAGGGAGGTGGGTGAGGGAGGGAGGCTAAGTGAAGGAGGCATGGCTAAAAGGGGTCAAGAGGTCACACGCTAAAAGCATGTGGGGCCTCTCCTCCCTCCATCACCCTCTTTTCCTCTCTGTTTTTTCCGTTCTTCCCACACATTTTGTTTTCGTCTGATTCTTTTCTCCCCACCTCCTTCCCCTCGTTTCCGCTCCATCCATACTCCTCCAGCTCCTCTGCAGACATCAGCAGGAGCAGCGGAGGGGATGCTTCCTTTGAAATCAATAAGGGCGGAAAAAAAATGTGTGTTGCAGCCTCTCCGAGGACGAGCGCGGCTCTTAAAGAACGAGGGAGGAAATCGAGCCCTTCGGTCCGAATGTCGCCGACTTCCACTTGAATTTAGAGTCGCGCTGGGACGTGAACGCCTCACCTTCACCTGTGACACAGCACGCAGAAACAGGATTTCTTTTTTACATCTTGAAACATGAGCAAAGGAAAAGGAGCTGCTATTGATATTTTTAAATGGAAGCCGATAGTGGTTTGTGACCCGTTTCAGCTGCAGCTGAACAAAGTCGGCCTGAGAGGGACTGAAACCAAACGTGTTCAGGTTCAGAGACGTGTCTTTCAAACGCAGCGCGGCGCTGTTTGAGAGCGTCTTCACAGGGACGTCTTCACGTTTGTATGCTGTTTGGCATTTGTTGCTGTTGGGTCTAAAAACTTCAAGTCCTTCAGAGTATCACAAAACATACCAGTGATGCTTGCAGCTGACAAACACATGCACTCTTTCAGCTGGGCTGCATGCTAACGCAAAGACAGTGATTCAGCTAGTGCGGCTAATGCTAAACGACCGTAGAACGGATGAATGGCTCTCACTAAAGCGCTCGCTGGCTGGCTGTCGACTCGGCTCACAGATACGAGGTAATGGAGGCTCAGATTAAGATCAGTAACGAAGCCAACGTCCAGAGACACTTTAAAGGGTCACGTGATCGGGCCGTGACCAATCAGGGAAGGAGACGTATCAGCGTGGACGTCGCCTGGATGTCGAGATGTGCAGCTCTGAAGCTGAATTACAGATAAACTCGACCTGTTTGTGACAGAGCATCACTTCCTGTGTGTCGTAGCCTTCATCAGTTTGTGTCGTGACTGACTTGTGGTGACCGGAAGCTTCCGGACTTCATGACATATTGAGGTTTTTTGGTGATTGGTGTGAAGTTCAATAAGGAACTGATTGATTGGTGTGAAGCACAAGCTAAAACGTCTGCCCACTTGTTCCTCTCTGCCCCTCTTTCAAAATAAAAGCACTCGCTGAACCTAGAATAAAACTTTACTTGGACAGCAAAACCAGCGTTCATCCTTCCTGTTTTCCCTCTCCTGCTTTTCTCCCTCCTCCTCCTCCATTTTCTCCCATCATCCCACTTAAACACCGCTTTTTGTTTGTTGTTGTTGGCCAAAGCTCACAAACGTTTTGTCGCCACATCGAGATGAAACGTCTGAAAGGCTTTGTCAACACGCACAGGGACGGAGAAGAAGGAAAGGAACGAGAGGAAAACAGGAAATGAAACGAGTGCAAAGATGAAAGAACAGACAGAAGCTAAAAAGGATTCTTTCTCCTCTTTTAGGAAAATTCAGCTGTGAATTAGAAGAAAAATAGTAAAAGGAAGGAGGAAATTGGGAAAGAGAAACGAGGAAAAGAATGAGTGACAGAGGAAGATGAAGATGAGGGAGAAACGTGTGGAAGTGGAGAAAAGGTGATGAAGAAAGATATGAGAGAGGAAGAGAGGAAAGGTAGAGTGAAGGGATGAAGAGGCCGATAGGGATGGTGTGTGTGTGCGTGTGTGTGTGTGCGTGCGTGTGTTAGAGTTAGAGTGCATCTTAATCAGCGTTAATTTCACAGCAGAGTTAACCCAGTTGTCAGTGTGTTAGGCATTAAGGGCTGATCAGACACTGTGACGCACTCGCAATGAGCACGCACACACACACACACACACACACACACACACACACACACACACACACACACACAAATCAAGAATGTCTTTAATCCTTGCCAATTAGTACCCCACATGATTGTCTGAATACTAACAACCCCTGTGTGTGTGTGTGTGTGTGTGTGTGTAATTGATTTCTCTGATGCTGCTTCGTTGCCTTTCATAACTTCGTAAACATCAACATTTCATAAACTTCCTCCGCGCTCGCGACATCGTGCCGCTGATGGAAAACACACACGTTTGACACCGCTCTCCGCTCTGGTTAGCGTAGCTTAGCATAAAGACTGGACGCAGGTGTACTTTACGCTAAGCTAACCGTTTTCACATCGGTACGTTTTGAACTCGGGTTCATGAGTTCATGAACGACTTCTCAGTCCTTTGTGTCTTTGAGGTAATAATAACTTTAATAATTTTATCTGTAGACTTTCAGTAACGACTCGCAGAAGCACAAAATTATTTCTCGTTAGCCAACTTGCTAACTTTCTTTAACCGATTTTCAGTAAAAACGAGCTTCAGCTTTAATGAGACACGTTATAATAAGTTGTGTTTTGTCGATGGTTCCTCACAGAAGACTCCTCGCTGGGTCAGGCCCTGCCCCCCGGCTTCCCCGCTCCGTTCCTATTCGCCGACGGCCTGTCGTCAGTGGAGACCCTGCTCACCAACATACAGGCGAGTTTCCATTTCTAAAAACTGCTGCGTTCATTTCAGGCTGGAAGAGGATCGGACGAGTGTCTGCGGCTTGTTATTGACGAGGATTACAGCAGAATTACATCACTGAACATCCTGTATTGATTAAACTATGTTGGTGATATGATATAAAAAATTACACGTCCAGTAGGAGTCAAGCAAAAGATAAACGTGCAAATAGAAAGGGTGATTTGATTATATTTCTTAATATTCACAGCA
The DNA here is from genome assembly GCA_037975065.1 of Chaetodon trifasciatus. Lineage (NCBI taxonomy): Eukaryota > Metazoa > Chordata > Actinopteri > Chaetodontiformes > Chaetodontidae > Chaetodon > Chaetodon trifasciatus. The sequence continues at coordinate 774,592 of JBBMOE010000017.1, read as the reverse complement.
TATAAGTCACTTTATAAAGTTATTAAAATTAGCTAATTGAACTTTAATGTTGCTAAAAAAGTATATTTTAACAAGCGACTGTGCAGCCGATTCCAGTAAAGCTCTTTCATTTGTGGAGTAAAAATCATTACTGACAGTTGTTACTGGCTGTTAGCTTCAGCGCTTACGTCTGCACGCCGTGTGAAAAGCTTCACCTGACGGAGGTTGTTTCCTGCTCTCAGGGCCTGCTGAAGGTGGCGGTGGAGAATGCTCGGGTGCAGGACAAACAGATCCAGGCGGAGAAGAGGGAGCTGAAGATGGAGCTGTATCGAGAAAGAGAGATGAGAGAGAGTCTGGAACGACAGCTCACCTCCGAACTACAGAGCAGAGGTCTGACCGTCACACCAAATGAATGCACAAGTTGTTGAAAGGCACTCTGGGTGATGTAGGAACGAGAAGCTCAGAAAACGACGGGGGCGTTTGCCTTCATGCGATCACGTTTCCTCCTCCTCTTCCTCCCCCAGCCTCCATCCAGAAGCGCCTGAAGAAGGAGAAGAAGGCCAAGAGGAAGCTGCAGGAGGCGCTGGAGTTCGAGTCGAAGAGGAGGGAGCGAGTGGAGGACGCTCTCAAACACTCGTCTTCGTCCTCCCCCTCTCCTGAGCCGCTGCACGCCGCCAACAACAACAAGAACGGTACGACGGGACGTTCGCTGTCCCTCCGTCTCTCTGTCCCTGAATCCTACAGCCCGATCGGTTTTCTTCAAACCTTTTTTTATCGTTTGCTTTTCTTAGATGTTTGTTTCTTAAAGCGTTCCTTGTTTTTCTTCTTCTCTTGTTTTTATTGTTTCAGCTGTGAGCTTCTTAATCTGCGTTTCATTTTCTCTTCTCGGCGTCTTCGTTTGAGGACATGTGTCTCATCTCCGTCTCTAATGTGAACGCTGGCGATAGTTGTCTTCCTCATGTGATTTTCATGCTTGTTGTACAGGATACAGTTCAGGCTCATGCTCCACTTTGTACTTTTACAGCTTTAGTTTCCAGTGACTTCATGGGAAAGACAAACGAACACATTTTGATTTAAGCTAAATAAATCCACACAGATTACAGCGTCCAGCTGAAACGATGAGATGATTAATCGACCATCAGAAAACAATCGTTCAACTCATTTATCAAACCAAAAGAGCCTCTGCTCCTCCGATGGAAGGACTGTCGTCACCTTGCCTCTGGGAAATTGTGGTTTGCAGATTAAGTGATAATGAAAATAATAAGTTACATCTGCAGAGGAACAAACACTTTGAAGCCGCTGATCAAACCTTTAGGAAATCTTATCAGTTTGTACTGCCGAGCGATGACAGTGATAACAAGCTCGTGTTAAAAACAGCTCTCTGGCTCAGCGATGAATCTGAGGAAGCAGCCAAACGTTTATTTTTTCTAACATCACAACATTTTTTAGAGAGCAGCTGAAGTGCTTTGACAATTAAAGTCAAGAGAAAAACTAAATAACATCCAAACATATGATTCTGTGGACAAACGGCCGTTTGTGGCTCGTGTTCTTTGTTGTTGACCCGCGCGGTGAATACGACGCGCTGTTTGTTTTTTATTGGCCGACCCGCTGAGACTCTGTCCTGTCTTTGTGCTCGTACCAGACGCTGCTGTAGCCGAGGATAAACCTGAACTTAATGGAAACCAGCAAGACAACGGCGCTGTACAAGGTACCTGAACAGCACACACAAACAATAAAAAAATCATAAAACACACACACACACAGCACGCAGGCGGATACACACTCATGCATGCAGAGTCATGCTGATACGCACACACATGCCACACATTAACAGGTATGACACTGTACACAGGCGTGTTCAAAGGCAGACTTACAAGCCCGTGGATGCACGCACACACACGTGGCGGGCACATGTGTGTGTTGGGGCCCAGGCTAGATTAGCGGAGACATTAAGCAGACGCAGAGACACTGTGGCCTCCCTTTGATGTGCACCTTATCAGACACACATGTGAGTGTGTGTTCGGAGTGTGTGTGAGCGTGGGTATTTGTGCGTCAACATGTTTTTTTAGCGTTTGTGCTGAGGCTGAATGGTGGACCTCTGGGGTGAGGACATTTGTTAAAAATAGGACATTTTTGGCGACTGAGGACCATTTTGAAAACAAGGACACTTTATGGGAAATAAGGACATTTTGGAAAAACTGTTTGGAGACTCGGGACATTTTGAATTGTGAGAAATTTTTCAGACATTTTTGGAGGATGAGGACATGTTCTGGAAAGCGCAGAAATTTTGTAAAACAAGGACATATTTGCAAAGTGAGGACAGTTTAAAGACGTTATTTTAGGAAAGTGAGGACGATGTGGAGAGTGAGGACATTCTTGGAAAGTGAAGACACGTCTGGCCCTCGCTTCCTGAGAAGCCTGTCCGAGGGTTAAGACTCAGAGTTAGCCTCATGCTGGAGTTATGAACTGGGGGCTGCATTATGCCAATGAGGGTCCTCACAAGTACTGTACCGACGCGTGTGTGTTAGTATGCATGTGTCGTCCTCTTTCCACCAGCTGTGCTCAGTCCTCCCTGACATTGAAAACCTTCACTTGAAACTCTGCGTGTGTATAAATGAATATCTACAGCCGCGCACACACACTGCCTGCGTGTGTGTGCGCGCACCCTGTACCTGTGGTTGTGTATTTCAGTGTGTGTGTGTTTGATCCACACTCTGGTGAGACAGGGAACTCTAATTAGCTCTCTCTCCTCTTTAGACCCCTTTTAGATCCCCTCTCTTCTGCAAGCCAAGCAGTCCAACACACACACACACACACACACACACGCAGACCCACCTGATTTCATTAATGTTGATTGGCCCAGTAGGACCCCTTTTGCTGCCTTGCTCACACACACACACACACACACATTGACAAACACACACTCATCCCTCCTGCCATAAAAGCATTTTGCACCTACAGTGGTTTACTTACACACACACACACACACACACACACACACACACACACACACACACCTCTCCCCTGCCTCTCTCACCTTCCACACTCTTAATTAACGAGTGAGGAGAAAACTGCTGAATACAAAGAAAGACATCGCATTACAATCAGAAAGAGAGGGAGAGAGGAAAAAAATGAGAAGCAAGGGAGAGAGTGAGAGACGGAGAGAGAGGAGGAGAGGGGGAGGAGGAGGAGGAGGAGGGGGTTAAAAAAGGAGTAAGGTCGGTTTCCCTCAGTTGTTTAAAGCCGAGCAAACTAATTGGCCATAGAAAATAAAGAGGAAGATGAGGGGGAAGAAAGTGAGCAAGAAGAGGAGGTGAAGGAGATGAGGAGTAGAGTAAGTGTAGGGAGGAGCAGAAGAAGAAAAGAGGAGAACAAAGGGAGGAATACAGATAATAAGGAGAGAAAGAGGGAGCAGAGCAGGTCAAAAAGGTATGGAGAAAAAGTTGGAGAGGAAATGAGGAGGAAGAACGTGTGGAGTAGAGGAAGGATGGAATGTGGAAACGTGAAAGAAATAATGAGGAGGGAAGAAGAAAGGAGAGGAAAGGGAGGTGAGAACAGGTGGAGGAGAGGAAAGATGGAGAGCAGGTGGAAAAGGGGGTTGAAGCAGGGGAGAGGAGGCAGAGTGAGAAGGGAAAGAGGAGATGAGGAGGAAGGGAAGTGGGTGGATGAAGAGGAAGAGGAATTGTGGGGAGAGAAAAGAGTGATGCAATGAGGAGAGGAAGAAAATGGGAAGGAGGAAAGAAGGTGTAGAGAAAAAAGGATGAGGACTGACAAAAGCTAAAAAGGGAGGGAGATGTAAGTGGGGGAAGGAAGAACAGGTGGAGGAGAGGAAAGATGGAGGAGTCCAAAGAAGAAGGCAAGAAATGAAGGGGAGGGGGAGAAAGTGTGAGTGAGGAGGAAACAAGAGGAAGCGAAGAATTGTGGGGAAGAAAGGAAAGGAGGATGAGGAGATAAAGTGTAGAGAAGAAGAGGGAAAAGGGAAAGGAGAGGAAGAAGGGGGTGGGAAGACTCAAAAAAGGGAAGGAGGAAAGAAAAGGATGAGCAAAAAGCAGGTGGAAAAAATGAGAGAAGATGGGAGGAGGAGAAAAAGGAGATATAGAGGAAGTAAGAACAGGTGGATGAGAGGAGGTGGAAAGGAGGAAGATGCTAAGAAAAAAGGGGAAAAAAGGAAAGAAAGACCAGTGTGCCAAAGGGAAAGGATAAAGAGGGTGTGTGGGATAAGAGGAGAAGAGGAGGAAAAGGAGGACAGGAGGAGGAGTGTGCACATTCCTCGAGAGGAAGTTGAAAAATGTGACCTTGTTCCGAGACCTGGTGACATTTCCTCCACCCAGCTGATAGACTTTTAACAAGGCAGGTCAGCGTCGTTTTTAACCAGGACAGGAGCACACACACACACACACACACACACACACACACACACACACGCACACACACAGGCTGGAGGTGTATTTCAAAGTGACAGATAAAGGTGAGAGGAGGAGGAAAAGAGGAAGGATGCAGAATAAAATCACAACATTAGAAATAAACAAAGCTAATTTTCCACCATTCTCAAATGTGAATATTTCCTGTGGTAAATTTAACAGGGCTGCAAGAAATATAAGACAGGTTTTTTTCTGAATTCATTTTTGGGAAATCTCCTCACGACATCATCACCCTAAAAACGTAAATAAATAAATAAAAGCCTTAAACAAAACCACTGGGACATAACAGTGTCAGAGCTGAGAGGTTTGCTGCTGTGGGTGTGTGGACGTCACTGCGAGCCTCCTTTGTGTGCGAGTAAACAGAGCGGGACGGTTTTTAAAGTCAACAAACACGAACTGAAGCACCATGTTCAGTCGGACAAACACGTTGGGAAATTATCGCATTTGTCTTTTTTCAGTAAACAAAATTTTGGACTTTCGGACGCTCTGGAGTTTTTGGAAACTGGATCGCACGAGTGAAACCATCCTGTATCTGCTCACACTAGTGGAGCCTCACCTTTACCTGCAGCTGTGCAGAAAAACAGAGTTTAAACAGACGTGACAACAAAAACAAAAATAAATAAAAATAAATTTCAGCATCATGAATGAAGCCTAAAATTTACTACGCTGGTTTTGGACTGAACAAGATATTTAATACACCAATTCTGGCATTTTTAACCATTTTATAGACCAAATAATTAACTGATTAATCAAAAAATGAACAGAAATAATTGTTAATTGCAGCCCTAATTGTCAGGCAGAGCGGCGGCACGCTCAATGAAATGGCTGAAATGGATGCAGCCGCAGACGGAGCACGGATCGAAGTTTTAAGGACGGCAGTGCGACGATCAAAGCCGCAAGTTTTTAAGTCGCAGGACAGTTTTTAAAGAGGAGGCCGAAGCTGCTGCCTAAAGGAGAAAAAGAAAGGACAGGAGAGGACAGAGAGAAGAATGGGTCGGGATAAAAATAATATGAGAGTAACAGATAGAGGACAGGAGGGAGCAGAGGGGAGGTGAGGAGGAGGAGGGGATGCATGTAGAATAGAGGGATGAAAGAAGAGGAGAGGAGGGGGTTTGAGTGGATCGTGGAGTGATAAAAATAGGGAAGGGCAGGAGATGAGAGGGATGAAAAGGAGGGAAGTCGGGGAATATGAAGGAGGAAACGAGGGGCGAGCGCGAGATGAAAGAGAAAATTTAAGAAAGTTTTTTTTTATTCCAACACCGAGACCTCGAACCTGTTTCATACCTAAAAAAAACAAAGAATGATGAATAGAGGACAAAACGAGAGGGGAGGACGACGACAGGGAGCAGAGGAAGACGAGCGAAGGAGCGGCGGAGGGCGAGAGGAAGGTGCAGGATGGAAAGAGGCGAAAGAGGAGGGAGGGCAGGTTTATGGTTGCTGTTATGCAGAAATGTAAACACTTTGCAACGTTCGCAGAAAACAATGACACCGCAGGGAGAGGAAGGCGTGCGTGTGTGTGTGTGTGTGTGTGTGTGTGTGTGTGTGTGTGTGTGCGCACGTGTGGGTGGGTGCAGCAACAGCACTACGGGGAGCGGAAGGAGAACGACGGAGGTGAAATGAGAGTGAAAGAAAGAGAGGGAGAGCCGACACCGGCAAAATTGGAGATGTGAGATTTGTATCATGGATGGATGCTGCGTAAAGGCCGAGCGAGGCGCCACGTCCTGCTTCAGCAGCCGTGAAGCTCCGGCACAAACAGCCAATCAGATTACACTCAGCAGAGTTCGAGGGCTGGTAGCAACAAGAGTCTGAAAGGTGGTGATTTCAGCACTGATTTCTTACAGTGGGGACGAGGTGACGGTGCAGCTCATGCACAGACCCGGTGCTAACGAGGCTAAAGACGCAGGGCTAATTTAAAATAATGAGCAGCAGCAGCAGCAGCAGGTCAGCTCCTCATATCATGAGCCTGATCTCAGTTTAACGGGATTCTGAGATCCGTAAAAGTTTCAGAGCACCGCTGGGAACAACGTCAACGACGTTTACCTACAGCTCCCGACTGATGTCTGAGGAGAAAAAGAGGAAATGTGTCTCCTCCTCTTGTTTTATTTATTCTCTCTGTATGTTAACAGAACTTGGAGATAAAAAATGCCAAAAATACACTTGTTTCAGCTTCTCAAATGTGAATATGTGCTGTGATTTTATGTCAACTTTGACTTTTGAGACTATCAACTGGATTAAAGATTAATGACTAAAGGAAACAGTTTCTTTGCATATGATGTCACGTCACTCCTTTGTTGTGGCGTCAACTGCAGATGGAGGGCAGGAAGTGACTTTCTTCGTAGAAAGCGCTATAACACACACTCAAAACGCCTGTTTTGTGTCGTTTATGGCTGCTCAAGTTGATCAAATTGAGAAACTACAAGGAGCTTTTGGTTCACAAGGGTGCAAAATGCAAGAGATCGACCAAAAGACAGCTGAGAAATGGCTTGAAGTGGTGTATCATTAGCATTGTTTTAAATCTGTGGTGATAGATTAAGAGTACTAATTACAAACAACACAACTAACACTTGTTGAATCAGCGTTAACAGCCTCACATAAGACAGGTGAACGTAAATAATGTGCAACGATCCACATCTTTAGCACCGTTTCACCAGATTGCGAGTTAACCTAGCTAACAACCGTAACATAAAAGTCAACACTGAATGCTTGTTGCAAGGTTAATGTACAGGACAATAAAAGCTACGAACCCATGAAAAAACAAACGGCAGGTTGGTACCGAGGTCGTGGACTCAACTGCTAACGAAAAAGTTGTCCGCCTCTCGAGTCAAACATCTCTTTTAATTTTCTGTTTATGCCTTTGTCTCGTAATTTCATCTAAACTAGCACAGTAACAACTTTCCGCCATCTCGTCCATTGCAGCTTTCACTTCCTGCCCTCCATCTGAATTTGGAGTTAGCGACAATCACTCAATGTTGCTTTGTTTATTTCCTAATTTCTCTGTGTTTACTTTTTGGCCAGAATCCCGGCCGTTTCTGAAGACACCCATGATGTTCTAGAAAGAGGGACTGCGCCTCCAGAAACCCCGCCGATTCCCACCTCCTCCCTCCCCCCCCTGCACAGAAGAACTCCACCAGCCCAGTCAAACGACCTCCCCAGGCGGGATTCTATCTTTGCTTCACACGAACGTTTTGATGTTGCTATGAAAGACTACTACGAGGCGCACCCCTGATCTGGACTCACAGGGGTGGCCTCTACTTCTTTCCTCTCTCTCTCTTCTTTTTAGACGAACTACACTCCGTTCATTCCTCGTTTTCTCTCCCTGCACTGGGACTTCTCTCATCCCTCACGTGTTTCCGAAAAACTGAAAAATAAAAATCATTCCTGAGCAAAGTCACCACGAAGCTAACGGACCGGAGTGACATCATCAGATTTGAGTCATCGCGAATTAAAGTTACGTTGGACATCACGCGGGAACACCAGGGATCATTATGATTGGACAAAGACTTTTTAAATGGTCCAATGACACGATGTGATCCACCGGACCAAAAGAGTGTTTCTGACTGCCGCAGACGAGAAAGGCTGGACGAAAAGATGAAACTTTCTAACCTACAAAATAAAAAAAGAGTTTCAAACTCCCTCTGGATTTGATGTGACTTCGGTCAACCTCATTGGCTGGCTGTCAACACCCTCCGATTGGCTGGTCATCAGCTCATCGGAGGAGCTCAGGACTGGAGGAAGAGGGGTTAAGAAAAAGAAGTGGAAAAAATATTGGAAAGGGAAAAAAAAACTGAAGAAAAAAAAGGAGGAAAGCAACTTGGGAGGCTATTTCTGTCTCTCATGTTTCATTCATTTTGGTTTTCCGTACAGGGACTGAAAAAAATGCATGGGAACTTTTATTACGTTGTCATTTGGCTTATTTTATCCTCCGTACACTCCTTACCTCCAAGTCCCTTTCTCTTCTTCCCCTCCTATACTCTTCCTCTTCTTGCTTCATTCCTCTCTATAAGTTAGCGCCTCTTCCTCGTATATCTCCTCCTCTTTCCTTGCTTCTTCTCTATCTTTTTTCCTTTATTTTTCTTTCTCTCTCTCTCTGTAAGGAGGCATTACTCTGAAAATGTTGGATGCAGCTTTTCAATGTATGAAGTATTTTCTATCACCCTTAACCTGTGAAATCAGTTTCTCAGCTGACGCAGACGTTAAACAAGAAACCCTTTTTTTATTACGATGGAGTGATTTTTAGGCACGATATTATATCCTAAAGGTACGTTGAATCCTCTTCCTCGTCTTTGGACCTTTTCACCTTTTGCCCCCCGTTCCCCAGGAACGACCAGGAGGTCGTAGTCAAGTTTCTGGAGTTTGTCAAATTAAAGATGAGGAGCGCTTGATTTGTCTGTTTTTAAGCCACCCCTGACTTTCCATAATAACTTTAATTTAAATTCAATTTTATTCCTTTTTGGTTGGATTCAAGAACTTATCCCTGATCTCGCGAAAGAGCGGATCAGGTGTGGAAATCAAGCGCTCCTCAGCTACAACAAACACCAAAACTTTTGATCCCCCTGATTTTCTGACCTACTACGAGTGCAGACTGTTGTGTTGCAGTTTTGTTTATTCCACTGCGTGTTTTGTTTGTTTATTTGTTGATTACTATTTGAAATGTGTACGGGAGGGACGAGGGAGGGTGGGGCCGGGGTGGGCGGGGTTAAAGGGGTACTCCATGTAGATAGAAACAACATTCTGCGTTTTCTTGTTTTTTTTTAATTATTTTTTTCTCCTGATGATCTCTCAGTCTGTCACTGTTCTCTGGGTTTGAGCTGACTGCAAATATACAGTATTATAATGACTGCTGTCTGCTGGTGTTTCACACACACACACACACACACACACACACACACACACACACACACACACACACACACATTATTCTGATGGGATATACATTTTTGTGGGTAGAAAAAATACTGGTGAAAATTTCCATCAAGTAATAAGAAAACATTGTTAGCAGCTTTTCAGGTCAGAAATACGACCTGGTGAACAGCACCAGAGATCAAGAGATCCGAATCAAGGACTCCCGTAGCCCTTGTTGACCAAAAAGATCCAGAAACACATGGCACATGTCTGAGTTTCCATCGCATCTAAAGCCCAGTGAAGGCAGACCAGATTAGACCGAAGACAGATTAAACAAACAAAATGACGACGACGACGACAACAACAACAACAACACAGTGATTCAGCTCCGGTCGAGTCATGGTGTTGATGGGTCATGACTAGAAGCACAGCGAGTCCAGCTGCCTTTGGAAAACACTCTGAAGCATTGCTTCTTAGGTCTTTTCTCATGAAGATGCTGCATGAAGAGTCAACCAGAATTCTGACTATTCATCCTGTGTGTGTGTGTGTGTGTGTGTGTGTGTCTAACAATCTACCAAACTGCTGAGGCATTTCACGCAAAACCACAAGCGTCAACCTCTCGGTGGAGCTGGTGAAGTGAATGGATCACCAGAGTCAGAGGGTTCGTTTGTAGAAGATTTCACGGTAATCCACTGAATAACTGTTCAGATGTTTCAGTCTGGAACAAAGTGGCGGACCGTCAGATCAACGCTGCCTTCGTGAGCGCCATCATGGCCGTACACACCAGTGAAACACACTGTTGCACCGGGTGACGTGCCGCTTCATCACCATGAACTCACACACAGTCGTTGACTTTGGCTCAATCCCACATGAGCCATCCAGCCTCCACAAACACTCACAGCAAATCTGTGTTAGCTCGCCGCGTAAAATAGTCCCAACAAACGCTCTATTTCCTCCTGTTGGAGTAAAAACTGCGTAAAACTCCAGCAGCCAGCTGTTTCAGGAAACTCCTGAGACTTTTTAAAAAATGAGAGCCACAGACGGGGAAGAGTCTTTCATCAGAAATAAGAGAAATATGGAAAAACACGAGAGAAGAGATCAGAGAAATGAAGGTTTGTCAGACGTATTAAACTCAGCTGATGGCTCGATTCTTCTCCCATCATGTAAAATTATCTTTCTGGGATTGTAATACACTCACACACGTCCACACTGTGGTATTTCAGAGGATATCCTCACACACACACACACACACTATACAAATAGAGATAGGCACTCTGGTATTCTGGTAATGTATTTCGTGGACACACACACTCACGCAGAAGCTGGAGTAAACACACACACACACGCCGTCTATGTTCCATTTAGACAGTATATTTACTCTGCATTACGAGGTTAATGAGGTGAAGCCTTTCCCTCTTTCTCACTCTCTCTCTCTCTAATGGATGTCTACCTCTCTCGCCCCCTCTCCCTCATACTTCTGCCTTTAATTCTCTCACCTCTGTCACTCGTCTTTCTCCCCTCTTGTTTTCCTTTCCTCTCCTTCCCTATCAGTCCTAATGTCACTCTTTTGATCTTTGCTTTCCATTTTTCTATCCTCTGCTTCATCCTCTCTGTCTCTCCCTCTCTCTCTCCATCTCTCTCCGTTTACCAAATAGCTGATGTCACTTTTTCCATTTCCCCCTAATGGAGGCGGAAACACAGAGCGATGGACGGAGAGGAAAAATAGCCAGAGATGAAGAAGGATGGATAGAAAGCGAAGGAGGCAACAAGGAAGGATGAAAAGGTGACAGCGCGGAGAAAAGAGATTGAAGGATCCGAGAGGCGACGTGGGAGAAAATGAAGGCGAGAGGAAGGTGGAGAGGAGAGAGGTGGAGGAGATGATGGGAGAGAAAGAGGTGTAACATGATGAAATGATGTGCGCTTAAAGAAGGAAGATAGAGAGAGGGGCAGAGGATGATGGGTAATGAAAAGGTAAAGAGTGAGAAACACGGCTGGGACAAACAGTGAGCCGCCATGAAAGGCTTATTATTGATTTTTAAAAAGGGGAAATCCGCCAGAAAGCGCTGTGATTGGTCCAAACAAATCCAGATTAAACGCATTGTGTCCTGTGTTTTTTTTTTTTTTTAAATAAAATTTTTAAAGCTGTAGCGCTACATGTAGCTTGACGGTACGTTGAACTGAACATTATATTTATATAAAAGCTGCAGCAGCACAGACTTAAATATGAACAGAGAGACATTACAGGATTATTAACCCCTTCAGTCCTGAGCCGAGAGCTGTTCGTGTCCTTCCTTCCTTCCTTCCTTCCTTCCTTCCTTCCTTCCTTCCTTCCTTCCTTCTGTCTGACAGCGCTCTACAGAACAGTAACAACACTTATCAACAGTGTAATCTGTGAGGTTTTTAGTCAAACTAACAGCAACTATGAGCTCACAGCAGCCTCGTAATCAGTGGGAAATATGAGGGGGGATGCCGTACCTTCTTCAGAGGCCATGTGGTTGTTTAGCCTGGTCTTCCTCACTCTTCCACCCTTTATCTGACTGACTGTGCAGGCTTGACTCCATGTCCTGATCAGCTGTGTATTGATAAATCCAGGGTGCTGTCCGTGGTGCTGAAGCAGCAGACGCATTTGGATCTGCACCTCTTTTGATATTCTCTAAACTACATACACAACATGTCTCACAGAGGAGCGAGAGGATCGTAGAGACACACTGCTGCCTATTATAAATCTACCATCATTCAGTGGAGTGTGCAGAAACTAGACCCCCAGACTAAACCACCTCAAGCATCTTAGCGGAGGACATGACCAGGATACAGCTTACAGGGTTACTGTGAAGTTGGGTTTGGGCCATCCCCTCTCTTCAGAACGAACCAATCACTGACTGCCCATAATCAAATAACACAAGCGGAACACTGAAAGCACAAAAGCAGCAAAGTTTTACTGAAATCAAATTCAGAACCTACGATGTGAACAGTTCACCAAAGCATCATCACCAACAAACAACAGGCAACTTCACCTGTAACAACACGCAAAGAAGAGTTAAAATTAAGTGTGACACTTCGTTCTCTTCATATCTACCAGGGCTGCTGATACGTTGAATACAAGAGGAATGAAGACAGAGAGAGGAAGACGAAGGGCGAAAATATAAACAGAATAAAAGGGAGAGGAAACAAAAAGGATGATGGAAAGAAGGGTAAAAAGGGCTGAACGAAGTGATGGAGGGAAGAAGACACACGGAAGGAACAGAGACATTCCCAGACAGAACACACACACACACACACACACACACACACACACACACACACACACACACACACACACACACACACACCTCGCTCCATCATTAGTCTTCATTAGAGTCTTTATGAGGAAAATTAGAAAGGGAGTTTCCTCCCAAACTGAGCCCTGGGGTCCAACCTGCCGGTGTGTGTGTGTGTGTGTGTGTGTGTGTGTGTGTGTGTGTGTGAAGCTGTGGTCTGAGAAGTATGACGCATACATGCACACCACCACGGTGAACCTGTGTGTGTTCAGGAGGAGAGACGAGTGGACGGTGATTAGAAATGAAGACCGACTGGCAGAGAGAGGAGGACAGACTACACCTCCACCCAATCAGCTCCTCCTGAAGCCTCTCACAGCTGGCGGGTGGAGGCGCACGAGCAAATGGAGAGCGTCCAACAAAGTTCCAACAAAAATCTGAGGATGGAAAGATGCTGGACTGAAGAAGAGGTGCAAGAAAAACGTCCGTTGACTTCAGCGCTGAAACAAAGCAGCCTGTTGTCGTCAGTGGAGTCGCTGCACAGCTGACTTCTCACAGGTGGTGTGTTTCTCGAGCTCGCTGGAAACAACGCAGGTAAGAATAAAAATGAAACAAACGCCGACAGATTAGAGAAACCAGGAAGCACAAAACGCCACACTAACTGCTTTAAGAGACGAACGTTTGGCCCGAGCGTCTGATTCAGATCTGCAGCACGATGCTGTAACAGTTAATTTTCCTCTTTTCTTAATGACTCATTTTGCTGCACGCCATCCTCTCTCTCTCTCCCTCTCTCTCTTTTTCTCTCTCTCTCTCTGGCCTTTCCTGGGCACAAGCATCCATAGGCAAACAGATGTTCAGGGGCGTTTCTGCATCCATTCATGGAAAGTGAAGCTGCTGAAGAAAAGAAGCTCGTCATGCTGCCAGCTTCGACCTGATGCTCAGTGAGTGAACCTCTTAACTTCTATGAGGACGCTGTGGTACGAGCTGCAGCAGGACGTCTGAGTGTTTGGGACATCCTGAACATACAACGAGACAGAGGACTGCTCTCGGGGACTCAAGAGTCCTTCACAGTCCTGCCTGCTGGTCCTTATGCTGTCCACTTTGCTGAGGACTCCCACTGCTGAGCTGGTCATGTAAATCAGCCGCCTGCTTCTGACAGATTGGACCGCAGACTGGACGCTTTTAGTCCCGATCAACACGTCCAAGAACCAGGTCTCCACAAACAGCTTCATCCTTGATTTTCCACTACTTGACACCCGAGGTACAAACGAGTTCACACAACCTCTGCGATGTGGGACAGAGGGAGCAGGACATGTGTGTCTGTCCTAGTGTGCAAATGTCACGTGCATTTGTTTGTGTAACCGTGGTGTGTGTGCGCGTGTGTGTCCCGTAATCGTGCTGCTGACAGCTTCTCATTATCCACTGGCAGCTGGAGGAGGTCATCACTACCCGTCACCACACACACACACATGCACACACACACTTGTGAGGACCCTCGCTGACATAAGGCAGTCTCTAAGCCCTCACCCTGCGTCCGCAGTGTACTTCCTTAAAATAAAGCCGCCACTGTCCGCTGTCATCCACACTCTCGAAGGTGAGTTACTCTGATTTCATCGCCTATTAATAGCAGGACTAAGCTCTGCCAGCGTTAAAGTTAAAGTTATCTTTGTGTAAAATCAGATATTCTGGCGCCGGACGACTCGTGGATCTACCTTTTATTCCTCCAGGAGAGCTGGTAAAAACCAAGTTTATCATGAGCCTAATTAGGATTGAGTGGTTGAGTTGGTCATCTTGGAAATATTTACTTTGCATGCTCACTGAGCGGGATAATAAGAGTGTGTGTGTGTGCGCGCGTGCGTGTGTGTGTCCGCCTACTGAACTGGTAAAACAATAAACACCAGCCGATTCTCCATCTCTCACACACTCATTCGCTTTGTCCTTCTCTCTCATTCAATTTCACCCACACACACACAAACATACACATAAAGACAAAATGCATACGCAAATACACACATATACCTTTAGCTCTTTCTTGCATGCACGCACACACACGCACGCACACACACACACACACACACACACAATAAACACTTGTCATTGGTCGGCATCAGTCGTTTATTCTTGCCGGAGCGAGGGATTTGTTTTTGTTCTTCCTGTCATTCGCCCATTTGATTTGATGGATGGTGGGTGGTGACGCAAAACACCTGCCCCACACACACACACACACACACACACACACACACACACACACACACACACATTGAAGCATAACATACAAGTGATGTTTTTGCATATGTGCAAATACCTCATTTGAAAAAAAAAACAGCAAACATAAACATTTAAGGTCATACAAGCAATTGCATTTACATGTGGACAAAAAGTGCACACACACACACACACACACACACACAGACACACACACGCTTTCAATTAGCTATATTCATTCCTTAACACTAACCTAACCCTCAACTAATTTCTTAGAGAAAAAACAAGCAGCAAAATCAACCATGGTTTTAAATTTTCTCTATTCTTTTCAGGACCAAACACAAACACACACACACACACACACACACACACACACACACACACACACACACACACACACACACACACACACACACACGCTGTTCACACCATCAGGGTGCACAGACAGATCCCTCTTGCTATGCTTGACTTCCTATGTGGCCTGCAGTGTAAACAACAGTTTATCTCCATAGAGGACAAATGGACAGCAGCAGCACAGAGAACATGAGGAGCAGAGGAGGATGTGACCCCGAGGCCGGCATCGACGGCTGGGAAATATGAGCGCTCCTCTCCTCAACAGCTACCAAGTAACCCTTGAGCAAGTGCATGTTGAGCAGCTAGTGAGCAACATGTTTCCTCATGACGTGGTGGAGACCAGACCAGAGCTTAAAAAGCAAACAGCAAACTGATGATAATACTGATCCGTGTTCAGCACCGACAGCCCAGCTAACGGCTTTGTTCGGCCTGGGGCTGACAGCTCCCTTAGCTTGGAGCAGAGAGCAGTGTGAAGAGGTGAAGATGAGGCACGCTAAACGAAGCTCAGTGTGCGTACTGCACTAAGAACAAGCACCCGGCTGCCATGTCAGAGGACGGCTCGCGGTCAGAGATCACGTCACTGCCAGCTGGGGGCGAGAAAGCGTGATGTGTGCCAGTCCGAGGCCGTCACCCAGCCGACATGCTGCCAGTCAGCGTGTCAGAGGGCGAGGGATTCAAAGAGCTACTTCACAACCTCGAGCCGAAACCCACAAGCACTTTGAGGAGATGAGCTAAGTCTGTGGGCTCCTCAGCTCGAGCTACCGAAAGCAAAATAACTGAAAACTGACATCAAAACTCTGCTGGATGTGAGAGTCTGCAACTGCCTGCTAACATGTTAGCGATGATGACTTTATCAGCCAAGATCTGGTGATGGTTCAGCCGTTACATGGCTCAACAACAGACAGCTCATTCAGATCCAAAAAATGAATCACGCCAATCAGCCATCAATGAAGCTTTCTTTATAATTTGTCGCAGTTCAGTCGCACGCACGGTGTGATTGAAGCTAACAGTTGTATTCACTGCCTATCTGCGCATTCATTTTTGATTAATCACTTGATTGTTTGTTATGTGTGTAAAAAACAGTGAAAAACATCTGTTAGAAAATCTCCAGAACAGAAGTTGATATATTGATTTAACTACTTTGCTGATCAAGAGATCAATAACTGAATATTCCCGTTTTACAATGAATCAAAGAACAAGAAAAAGCTACATTTCTCTGCAGCCACGCTTTAGCTTTAAGCTAAATGCTAATGTTAGCATGCTGATAGACTCAACAATCATAACATGCTGATGTTCAGCAGGTGTAACGTTCACCATTTTAGTTTAGCGCGTTAGCAGGCTAACCAATTAGCACTAAATACAAAGCAGAGCAGAGGCTGATGGGAATGTCATCCTGCTTAGAGGCCTGTTTCTAGCAAGGATAGAAATGAATTAAACACATAGTCCGTTATGAAAACTTTCATGTCTCAGCAGCGTGAGGAATCCTGACAACAACAAACGTTACGTAGCTTCAGATAAACGGAGCGAAAACAGCCGAGGCTTCGAAGCGTTAATGCAGCCTTCAGTGCGACATCAAGGCATTTTCTGTCGATGTACAACGTTCAAGTGCAATTAAACAATTTTGGTGATGGATGGATAAATAACGAGGGCGCCAAAAGATGATGAAGCGGATGGTTTTTAAACCATGGCAGAGAGACGGATAAACACTGACGCTGATGTAAACACGGACAACAGGATGTGAGCATCGTCAGCCAAAACGTCGGAACAACTATTTCTGTCAGCTGAGTTTCTAGGGGTGGGAACATGGTGTGTGTGTGTGTGCGTGTGCGTGTGTGTGTGGCCCAAACGGTATCCTGGGAATAAAACGAGCGAGCCACACACACATTCTCACACAGGGTAATGACAAAACTGGACTCTTCAGATTGAGACCAAATTAGAAACAGGTCTTTTTTTGTTGTTGTTGTTTTTTTCCAAACAGGCCGAGAGGAGCTTGGCAGGCGGGACGAGCGCTCGACGAAGGGGAGGGAGGGGGGGGGGGGGGGGGGACGTGAGAAAGAGAAAGAGAAAGGATGGATGGAGGAATTAAAATAACTGTAAAGATGGAATGAGGGCGGGCGAGGTGGAGATGGATCCGTGGGGACTCGGAGAGCGTGTGTTGTTTTAGCTGGGCGGCCTTGGACTCCTCGTTGACCTTTACGAAGATAGCAGCTGGTCGTCTCGTAGTTTTAAGTTTTGGTTTGTGTTCTGGTTCGACCACAGCGATGTGAAAAGCAGATGGAGGGAGACGCAGAGCTGAGCCGGCGGAGAAATTCCTCCGTCGTCCATCGACCTCTCTGGACGGAAAGAAGGCCGAACGGGCTCAACTGGACCGAGAGAAGCCGCTCTGGCAAATATTTATTTTTTGTCCTGTTAGTCTTTCGTCCAAATAAAGCTTTCACTTCGACTGAGGAAGAAAGAGGAAAGTAAACCGAGTTTGGCTGAGCTGCTTTCTTTCAACTTTGGTGCCAAGAAAAAACACTTTGAATTGAGTTGAAAGGAAGAGTTTTCACAGGAAGTTAAAGCTGCTCGACTTTGGACAACAAACTTCTCGCACGTCTGATTATTCAGGGTGGATCTCATCAAGTGGCCGCCGTCACGGGCACAAGCTGAGCCTTAAAGAGCAACTTAATAACCCGATTCAGCCTGAACACGCTGTGTTTAGATGACGTGACAGTGGATGTTAGCCACCTTGTAGTTCAGGGATGTGGAGTAAAAGGCACTGTACTCTTCCAGTGCTGACCTGGTGTATTTACTGAAACCAGGAATCAACAGAAGAGCGTCTGGATTCAATGAACCCGTGCTCCACAGCCTACTAAATATCCCATACAGAGGCCTGGAGGTGCCAAAAAATCTGCACTGTGCAAACGATTTAATCATTTGTGCTTTCAAATGAATCATCAGAGCACGAGCTTTGCTAACTCACGCTCTTATATCATGACTTTCTTCAGGGTTGGCATGCTTTTCAAAATAAGGGTCCGTCACAGAGTAATCTGAGAAACTGCAACCATTCATTTTTGGACTTTTTTTTGCTGGATGAATAGTTTGTTTTGGTTGATTTACTCCTAAATTAATGACGTAACTATTACTGTTTACTCTGGTGACACACGCTTCAACAGAAAGCTTCTTCTTCGTCTAACTGAGGTTATGAAAAGGTCAAAGGCTCCAGTGACCAAACTGTACCACAGACTGACGCAAAGCTAGCAAACAGTCACGAATGTCTCCACGGGGGAGGAACGCTGGGTGGACAGACAGACGATGGAGGGATGAGTCAGAGACAGAGACGGAGGGATGAAGCGACGGGACATGGAGGAAAGTGTGATCCGCCGTCCTCGGGTCTGCTTTACTATCATTTCACAGCCTAAACGTGCAAAGGTCAGCTGTTATTAATGGCAGGCCCTGAGGAGTGTGTGAGTGTGTGTGTATGCAAATGTGCGCGAGGCAGACAGACAGTCGGTGTGAAGGCTTGCATGTCACACCTTTCTGCTCTAAATGCCACGTAGGCTGCCATTAGTGTCGTTGCTGTGTCACCCCCACGGGGCTGGAGGCTCAGGGTGCGTCTGGAAATGCGACCTGACGCTCTCTTCATCTTCACCGCCTCCATCTCCGGCCTGAGTCTGCTGAGGAGGAAGCGAACGTGCTCTCTGATCTCCACCTGAAGCTCCGATGTGCCTATCCACCGAGCAGCAACAAACTCTTCTGCCATCAAAATCATCTTCATCAGCATGGCAGCTCAACAGAGGTGTGAAGAGCAGTTTTTTCCTGGAACGCCATTATGTGCGTAATACTCTGATGGTACGTGACTTCAAAGGTTTGGAATCACCTGTTAAATCCATGTTTTCCTTCATAATGCTGACAGCAACGTGGATAAAAACAGCATAAATCAGACAAAAATCTAATATTTAACTACAGCAGAATATTGAATAATCACAACTTCATTTAGTCAATGTCCCCTCAGTGTTGCATGACAGTAAAATACACTTTTTCCACCAAATATCGTTTGATTTTCACTTCGTTTTCCCGTCCAGAAAAACACAAGTGACCCACGATCATATTCTGGGAAGCTGTTTTTCTTTAGAAAGTCGAAGCCAATGAGTTTAAACTTTGATTGGTCAGTCGTCAAACAGCGCTAACCCCAGAATAACCTTCTGCTCGCAGACCAGCCCATTACTGGAAACACTATCACTGCTGTTTGTGACGTCTTACATTTGCACCTTTAACATCGACAGGTCTGGTTCAGGTCTGGTCGTCAGTGGACCAGGTCCAGAGAGGACGGATACGGGAGCAGCAGGTGCTACAGACGACGGGCTGCGAACCAGGACACCTCCAACTTATGATCAAGGTGAACACTTCGTGCCACCGCAGCTTAAACGGCCACAGCTGCTCACAGCGGTGCGCTCAGTCCTGCTGAAACACATTAGATTTATTCAGGAGGTGCTGACTTTGTGAGGCCGGATAAACAAAATGTTCAAACTACCCAGAGCGGCGTGACGTCAAGGGCTTAATAAAAACACAGTTAACAGCACTCCCCCTTAATAATCTCGCTAACTGGCCAAACTGGACGGTGATGCAGCCGTGAGTTTAGGAAATGTTGGGGGTAAACTTTCCATCAGTTGGAGGAAACATGAAGGAGCTGGACGGGTCATCAGCTCTGCCGCACGTGTGGACAGTAACTCAGCGCCGCTCTCCAACCTTAAAGGCAACGAAATGTCACCTCGTTCCGGTCTTTTGCTTCTTCCAAAAGGACAACAAATGCAGCGTAAATGCAGAACGAATGCGGTGTGAATGCATGCAGCGCCGCTGCTCCGCCCCGCCTGATGTATTTTTGGCTGCGGCTGTGTCCCAGTTGTGTGCGGCTCCTTGGTGTTAGCAGGCAGGTGAAGGGTGTCTGGTGACAAAATGCCTGGTGTGTAGCCTATTTTCCGGGTTTTGACCTTCCCTGAACACACCGCTGTGAGGAGAACGAAGATGAATTGGAGCGCCGAGGCTGTCCACTCGGAGACAGCGGAGAGGACTAACTGATGGACACTAAGTGTTTGTCTCATTTTCTCTTTCTATTTGCCTGTTTCTCTGCCTTCCTTGCGCCGTTTCATTTTTCCGTCTCTGGATCAGAGTAATGGAGTGTTTGAGGTCAATTCAAGGTTCACAGTGAGGTTTTGGACAAACAGCGGTGCAGATTGGCTGTTGTTTAACCTGCGCGACACGGAAACACAACAAACCACCGCCAACAAAAGAGGAAAATGGATTACAGTTAATGCAGAAGCAGAGGAAGATTTAATCTGAAGCTCTGCAGCTGCAGACGTGATGGTGTTTGTTTTTCCAGGTCATCAAGGGTTAGAAATCTCCTCCACACGTCTTCTTCTTCCTCATTTTCCTCTCTTACTCTGAAATGTTTTCCTGATCTCTTGTCATGTCCATCACCTCCTCCTCCTGCAGAGCAGGGTGACACCTGCTTTCATGCACTTTTTGCATTTGCACATAAAGAACCTGAGTGGAAATAAAGGAAATTAAAAAAAAGTCAAAATGTTTGCCCTTAGCTGAGGTGGAGAAGCTGGTTCATCGATAAAAGCTAAATGCAAAGAACAATGGAAACTGGAGCTGGTGAGTAAACACGAAGGACGCGACGCAAACATCCACTGAAGAGATGAAAACATGAGGATGAGAAGACTGTAACCTTCCTCACATTAATACATTACACATTGTTCTTCTGCTGTGGTTTAATGGCGTCCGACTGGAAAATTAGGACCACCAGCTATTCATCTCGTCAAACCAGTTACTAATAATCACAGACAGAAGCAGAAGGAAACTGACATTAATTTGCATTTTCTTTTGCAGATTTTGGTTAAAATTTCGACATATTTTCTGTTAATAAAATGAAAAGTTGTGATGATTGCGCAGGCTTACAGCTGGCTCTTCTTACTGGGCTCTTAAACTGGTCAGCCAGCCTTGATCGTTTGCGTGATGGCTATTTTTTAACACTTGAATCCTACGATGACACACACATCAGCTGTGCTGTGCAGTGTGTCCTGATGCCTGCAGGCCTGCACTGTCTGCTGTATGTCAACGCTCCTGCTTATGGTTTTGTTCATTTACTCATTCAGTGTAGTTTTCTACAGGTAACTTGAACTGTTATGTAGTTGTTCATGCAGACAGGTTCACACGCGCCCCCCCCCATACACACACACACACACACTGTACTACACACTATGTGGAGACACAGTAGGTCTGCAGCATTTTATAGCTGTGTATTATTTACCAGTTACTGTGTACTTGTTCCACAGGACAGAAAATCATTTCAGAAGGTGTGAGAGACACAAAGGTGAGCTTGTACTCACACACACACTCTCACACACACACACACACACACACACACACCAGCAGGATGGATGATATCAGATGAAGATTGAAATGGGAGAAGAATCAATATTTCCATTCAAACATCTGTTTCGTTTTCTCCAGATTAGAATGAGGCGGTTTCTCTGGACACAACACTGTCACTGTGTGTGTGTGTGTGTGTGTGTGTGTGTGTGTGTGAGACTGTGGTCGTTTTCACACCTGACCAAGCGGACTCGGTTGGATTGGGCAGCTGAAAGTCGCGACATTGTCGCACTTATCAGTTGTTTGGCTTCTGCTCTCATGCTGTGATTTCTGCAGCGCACCGAACGTTCTGAGCAGCATCACGTGGTTGAAAGAGGCGCTCGTCGATTGGACAAAGTAGGAAGGGAAATCCCTCCCTCCCGGCCCGGAAAAACAACAGTAAACACGGAGCATCATGTGAAGTTGGCTGCTTTGGGGATGGTGTTTCTCTTCATGTTTCAAATGCACACGGCTCGGCAAGCGGTGCGACATGACCGCCTGGTGATTTGACAAGTTTAAAAATTAGCTAAGTAACACGGATTGACAGCGTTTTCTTACCCCTTCTCTCTGAGACCATATCAACGGACTCATCTTTTTCACTTTA
Source organism: Chaetodon trifasciatus (assembly GCA_037975065.1). Lineage (NCBI taxonomy): Eukaryota > Metazoa > Chordata > Actinopteri > Chaetodontiformes > Chaetodontidae > Chaetodon > Chaetodon trifasciatus. The sequence continues at coordinate 752,540 of JBBMOE010000017.1, read as the reverse complement.
CGGTGCTGGTGGTGCCGACTGTGCTGTCACATCTTCGTATGACTCTACGACGTGCTTCGGATTAGAAGTGGGTCTTGTTCTAAGTATAGCGCTAAAAGCACTGCGTATGCACTGCGTATGGCGTCACTACGTACATTTGGTCCTGTGTTTGGTCCGGTAAGCTTTCACACTGCATACAAACTGAACCAGAGTTCACTTGCAAGCGAACCAGACCCACGTTTTCAGGTGGACCAGAGTTCACTTGTTTGGTCCGCACCAGAGTTCGAATGAGCTTTCACACCTGCCCAAACGAAGCGGCCTATCCGAGGAAACGAACTCTGGTCCTTTTAAAGCGGACCAAACAGCTCTGCTGTGAAAGCGACCTAACTTTCAGGGACATATTTCAGACTAAAGACCAGATACCTGGAGACAGCTTGTCAAACTGGGGACAAAATCTGTGTCCCAAATGGTGAAAAAGTTGATTTTTGGGCGTGTGGTTAAGGTTAGGGTTTGACAAGCAGTGGCTCTGGTTTGTCTCCAGGAAGTTAATGAAAGTCTGTGTAATGTCCCCAGAAGTGACCTAAATTACTGCGTGTTCAATACCTTAAAGTGATAACAGAGTCCTTTATTTCAAGCTAAGTCTGAACACACCAAAGACGTCTCATTTATCCCCGTGACGTCTGTCTGAACTGCAGTAATGGACAGGTGGAGGACGTCCTCCTGAGGAGACGATGCTGGTGTTGAAGAAGCCCTTGGCCTTTCAAACACAGTGCAGCTGTCCGCCTCCATGCTGGATGAGGTGCTTTAATACGTTACTCACATTAACAGTTTTCCTGATAACACTTCCACATCTTATGCATTTGTTTTAGCAGACGCTGCAGATGTGGTACAGCTGTACTTTGAACGTTTTGGAGGCACCTCAGCGCACTGAAGTCCAAACTGTCAAATACACCAAGCGGGCCAATCACACGTCGCATTAAAGAGCAAAACTGTACAAAAAAGTCATTTTATTCTAGATCCAGGTACAAAAAGGATTGAGTGCAGGTAACGTTTGACCGGAGGAGTTTCAATACTGCTGTGTACTAGGTTTTTAAAGGTATGAAGTACTTTTACGCTGCTGTAGTGTGTGTGACTTTCTGTCTGTCTGTGTGAGAATACTGTGTGTGTCCTCACAGGGGTGGAAAAAGATGTGCGACATATGCAGCCACTGAGGAGTCTCTATAGGTAACACAGATGTGTGTGTGTGTGTGTGTCTGTGTGCGTGTGTGTGTGTGTGTGTGAATGCTCGTACACATGTGGTACTTTCCATTTCCAGCGTCCACAGTGTCCAAATAAACTGTCAACCCTGGAACGGCTGATAAAGAGAGAATGTGTGTGTGCGTGTGTGTGTGTCATATTTGTCCTGTGTTATTGGAGCTCTGAGGCCAAGAGTCTTCAATAAACACCCCGCAGTAAATTATTCAACAAAAAAAAAAAAAACACATCTGACACCTCACACATACTGTATTTGTGCTCACACACACACGCAAACACACAAACAAGCAACACGCACACACTCACATATTCAGAAAAAGAACAGATTTTAAAGATGTTAAACTCCCCACGTGAGCACACACACACACACACAAACCTACACACAAATCTGTCCAGAGATAACACTGGTATCGCAGTCCAACCGAGAAACATGTCCTATCTCACACACACACACACACACACACACACACACACACACAAATCTAAAAGTGTGCAAATTTAATTGTTGAAAGGAGAAAAAGGCTGATGGATTGAATTCATTCCTCACACACACACACACACACACACACACACACACACACACACACACACACACACACACACACACACACGGGCCATTTCATTTTGCCTCATCCTAAGTGGATTTGGCTGTTGGTCAGTTCAGTGGAAGGTTAAAGGAAACCTGCTGTTACATTCAGTGCTGTGGTGACACCTACAGGTTCACTGAGGTACTGCATCAAACTACCTGGTCTGCTCAAACAGTCACAGTCAGCATCAGCATCATCGGAAACACAACAGTGTGACTGTGACTCAAACAGTAACACCAACAACAGTAAACAGATGTACAAAATACACCAGCTGAGTACAGTTTGGAGGTGAAAGTACTGTGTCGTATTAGCATTTACATTTCACCAAGTCAACAAAACTGGATAGATTTCCATATATTTACAAACGCAGGGTGGCCATTACAGTGAGTATTTTCAGGTCAGGAGGTCTCAGGGTTCATCTAATCCCTTCTCAAAGTCTTGGAGGACTGATGCTGCCCTCCACCCTCAGAAGACGAAGCCCTTCAAGCAATAATACAACTCTGCTCTCAGTTCATAAGAACTGACCTTTTTTTGATAAGCTGATTAATCAATCAGACTATAACGTGTCAAAAACAGTGAAAAACAACATTTTCTAAAGCCCAATGTGACGTCTTAAGACAGCAATTTCTGCCAGACTACGTCAGCAATGTATAACCTGTTATTTCTCAAAAATCTCAGACAGACACACACACACACACACACACACACACACACACACACACACACACACACACCTGGCAGACACAACAGCAGCAGCTTTAAACATTTTATAAAATATAAATATAAAATATAAATAAAATGAAAAATCAAGAAGCCTATGAAACAAAAGTAAGAGGCGGACATTAGGCAGGACAGGCAAACGACCGGGACACCCAAGAGGGTCCCTAAAGGATATTTAGATATAACGCATGCTCCTATATTAAACTAACAAATGTGTAACTGAAACAGAGTCATCCCAAAAGGAAAACATGAGGGAGGGTAAAAAAAACGCCATCACTGCTATCCTCGTGGGAATGAAATGATACCACAGGACCGCAATCACAAGAGGAGGAGAGGGAGAAGAAACAGCTCATTTAAGAGGAAGAGGAGGGGAGGAGGAGCAGCATCGTGCTGGCTTGGTCCACCGAGTGGCTCGTGTTAAGGAGTCAGAGAGTAAAGGTGAATGACTGCGTCCATGGTGATCAATGACCTCTGAAATACTCCCAGCACACTCAAACAGGGAAAGGCTGAGAATAAGGCAGGAGGGCGGCCCCACGTACAGGACCCCCAAACCATTAAACACCACCACCACATTCAAATGAGCCATTTGGTCTAACGAGTAATTGAAAATGTACATTTCATTGTGCAACACTTTGCTGTAATTTCACAAATAAATTACCTTGACTGTTTGGTATTTTAAGTGTATTTGATGCTACTGAGTAAGACTGTAAATACAGGACTTTTACTGGAGTATTTTAACTCTACAGAGTGGCATAACTTATTTTACTTTAGTAAAAGTAAATATTTCTTCCACCACTGACAACTCACTTCAGCCTAATGTCAACAAGGAAAGTACCAACACAGCTTAAAAAGCTTACCTCCGACGGCCCTGGTCCAGTCACCTGTCCGGTCCTGATTCAGTCACCTGTCCAGTCCTGATGCCAGTTTTCAGGAGAGCCTTCAGGACACCATTGGTCTTTGGAAACCCAGTATCTTCATGTACTTCAACAAGTGATGGGAAGTCCCACTTTTCTGGCTTGTTTACAAACCGCCATAGTCGTACAAACACTGTAAAGTCATGTTGTGAATCCTCCACAGTTGCTCCTTGTGGCAGCAGGTTGCTAAGGGGCTAACTGGCAGCCACGATAACTAGCTAGCTACTTAGCTAACTAGTTCGGACCAAAACGTCGGCAGCGGCTGTCTTTGAGGACACAGGCAGAACGAGAACTCTTCTTCTCGTCCTTGCAACATAATTCTGTAACAAACTGAGTGAAAGTTTTGCCATGAAACTAAACTTGAGGTCCACCGGAAGCAGTTGAGGTAACTTTTAGCTAACACTCCTCTCCACATCGCCAACTGACTGAACGACTCGCGGGCGAACGCAGACTGACCTTTCACCCTTCGCTAACCCCGCCCCCTCAGTACCCGTCCAGCTTTCATTGCTAGCATATAATTACACGGCGAACTGTAGAGATTTACCACTAAGATCATTTAACAGATGTTTTTTAAACATAATAGGATCTTTACTTTTCTAATATACGGATAGATAAAAGCAGTTAGGCTTTACTTTTTCCGTTAGCAGCTTAAGATTTTATCAGCTGTAGCCAGCTAGCAAGCGTTAGCTAACGATTAGCATGAAACGTGCTAGCCTCTCTCAGTGTAAAGCTCAACAAAGCACACCACTATCCTTCAAAACCTGATTGTATCTAGTTTAATTAATCCATACGCACAAAGAAGCTGAGCTGACAGACTAATTGTTTAGCCATGAAACAGATGTGTCATCACTATGTACTGTACGTACCTCTGCACCCAAAATTTGGTTAATTACAAACTTAATAAATGGCCTCACTGTCCTCAATGATATCTTCAGCCCTTAGTGGTGTTCATTCACTCACATACTCTGGTCTCTGTACAAAACTGCAAAGCTGGAGCGTAAAATAACACAAGGTGCAACATTTTTATCTACAAAAACAAGTTACACAACAATTAAAATGAATAAAACGCCCTCCTTAACTGTCATTACTGCTGGACTTGAACTGTGCTGTAAGTGTGTGACTGCCTCCCTCTAGTGGTCAGAAGTGTGCATGTCACCCACAGATGTTAGCAGATACAGAGATTTACACTGAATTAACTTACCTTCAGAGGTTTGTTTAAAAAATTAGACTAAACTGTAAATTATGACTGACTTCCATTTAAACCTGAAAATGATCAGTCGTTTGCAACACATTCACAGAGTTTTCAAACCTGTTTATTGATCCACTGATGTGTCTGCTCATGGTTTCAAAAAGCAACTTGAAAACAACACAGCCAGCATTTCACTTCAGAATAAAAATCTGTAAAAACACACACACACACACACACACACACACACACACACACACACACACANACACACACACACACACACACACACACACACACACACACACACACACACACACACACACACACACACACACACACAAAACTGCAAAACACACACACACACACACACACACACAAACCTTCATCGCCAGCTCAGGAGTCAGCAAACACACACAAACACGCTCGCCTTAAATAGCAACTTTTGTACAGCACACACACACACAAGGCAAAACAATGAATGGAAAAATACAAAAATCAAACACAAATCACTGACATTTAAAAAAGGTAGCTCATGTTGCATTTACTCATTAAAGGGGAATTTCATTGAATCTGAGACTTAAAGATCATATTTCTGCTAAAGGACAGGAAAGAAAAATCTGGTCTGCATCACTCGAGATGTTAAAATCCTGCACAGAAATATCACAACAAAAGGAAAAGCTCCTCTGTTGGGATCAGTGTGTGTGTGTGTTACATACAGGTATATTACACAATGTGAGCATTTCCAGAAAATAAAGCTAAAACAAACCATTAAAAAGTACCAATTTTCAGACGGAATGAAGATTTCAGTAAATGTTCCACGTTTAAAAAAACAGCAGAAACGTGAGCAAACACACAATTCACATTACGAGGAGATGCAGAGTGAAAGATCTGCATCTACATTCAACTGAGAGACAAAGAAAGAACAGAAAGTTTCCCTCTGCAGACCTGAAGCTCTGCTCTCAGTCGTCTAAACACTGTGGAACAGCATCCAGTGTTGGTGTTTTTCAGGACTGTAACAGGTGATTTTTCCATGAACTGATGAATTATTCCATTGATAAAGTTATGACAAAGCACAGTTATTCAGGGTTCTCGCGGGTTCCATCGGCGCGGCGCGCTCCAGACCCGCGGACGCTGAAACGAAGACTCGGCGTGTAACAGTTGAGGGTGTGGTTGAAGGCTCGGGACCTCGGCGATGACGGGAGCTGAAGCTGCTTTTACTAAGAGTTTACTTTAGTCTGGGAGAGCTGGTCCAGGTCCAGACGGAAACCAGGGCTCACAGCTCCGTCTTCGGCCCGGACAGAGGCACTTGCTGCTGGATCTCGTCATCCGACGACACCCCTCCATCCGTCTTCTCCGGCGGGGCTTTGCTCTTTTTCTTCTTCTTCACTTTCTTCTCCTTCTTCTTCTTGGTCGCCTTCTCTCCCTCCGAGCTGCCGTCTTTTCCCTCCTCGCCCTCCTCGCTCTTACCCTTCCCCTTCTTCCCTCCCTTCTTCTTTTTCTTCTTCTTCTTGTCCTCCGCAATGGCTGCCTGGTCTCCCTTCTTCATCTTGTTCGGCCAGATCTCATCCAGGCAGGCTGGACGGAGGAATAAACGGGGCAACGATTGAGGTCAAAGGTTAAAATCAGCGATTCAGGACAAGCGTGTCTGTGTCAGTGTTACCTGTGTCCTGTCCTTTGAGGACATGTTTCTCACACAGGTACGTGGTCAGGTCTTCCTCCTGGCTTCCTCGGTACCAGTCCTCAATCACGTCCTCGTACTGCTCCACCAACACGTCGCACTGACGTCGCAAAGAAAAGCAAACATTTGTAGCCTCGACTCTTTAAATCTGTGCTTTCAAAAACAGATGCAGGATTTTCGCTCACCTGTTTTTTAAGGTCGGCCACCTCTGCTGAAGTCTCGTTCCACAGCTCGAAGGGAATGTCCATCACCACGTTCACGCCTTTGTTCACCAGCCCGTGGAGGGTGGAGAAGGTCTCCGACATGCCCTGCAGGGACAGAGACAGCAGGACGCTGAGATACACGAGATGAAGTAAATCTGCCTGCAAATCACACTGAAAACAGTCTCTGCTGACAGCTGGCAGTCCCATGATGCCTTGGGCTGAGTCTGTTGGCCAATCAGAGGCCGTGTTCTCGACTAGTTGACCAATCAGATCAATCATGACCAATCAAACTTCATTCTAACAGAGAACATTTCAGCCTTTTCTCGAGCTGCACGAGACTGAAGTCTTTTTATTTTATTTACTATTCTGACGTCAAACTTCAGAAGAAGAAAAGTTAAGCTGAATGATTGTTGTGAGAAACACCACACACACACACACACACACACACACACACACACACACACACACACACACACACACACACACACTGACCTTGGCAAAGCGGTTACTCCCAGTCCTCTCCTTGTGCAGGTTGTACTCCAGCAGCCTCTGACACACATTCTCAACTACCTCGATGAATCGGAGGTCTCTGCAGGAGGACAGGAGGACAGACGGAGACGTCAGGACGTCTTCATGGGGACACAATTCAGTCTGAGCAGAGTTTTGTTTACATGTGACAAATGTGACCTTCACAGTTCACTCCTTTTATTCTGTTATTTAGAAGAATAATAATGTTTTTATCAAGTACCAAAAGTTGGCGTTCATAAGGGTGAAAAATACAAGAACACTGGAAAAAAACTGCTCATTAACTGTAAAAACTAGAACAAAGAAGAGACGACAGAGAGCAGAAACCTGACGAGGGACACCAGGAGGCGGCTGTGATAAAGCTGCACCGAATGCATCAACTCATAACTGAATTCAGGAGGATTTAACGACGTCTTTCCTGAATCGGTGCTGGATTTCAGGCTGAGAGACGACGCTGAGCTCTGTTATCACACATCCAGCAGCTCAGCAGCTTGTTCTATAATAAGTTCCTCCACAGGAACTGAGACCTGACCAAGTTCCTGTCCCCTGCCGCCTCGAGAGCGAGCGAGAGCCGGAAAGATCCAGAATCCTCGCAGCAGACCGTCCTCCACGGACGGCGAGGTTTAAACGCCACACACACACTTACGACTTGTAGGACGCGGCTGGCGGCGCCCCCTTGTTGTCTATGAAGTTGTAGTTCATGTTGAGGACTTCCTTGGTCCTCCCCGTCTCCTCGAAGGCCGACTTCATCTCGATGCTGACAAACTTGCACACTGCAGGCGGAGACAGAGCGTTTCATTCACCAAATTAACCATTTTACCAAACAATAATGGCAAAACTTTGCTGCGTTCAGCCTCATACTTGCTTTCTGTGTTGCGTATAACCTTAAATCTGTTCATTTACATATTTTTTTGGGCTTGTTCAACAATATTAGCTGTTTATGAGGAACAGCAATTGGTGCATCATTCATTTTTAATCATTTCCAGAGCATAAAAGGAGCAGGTGTGAAAGGTTAACCGCAGCTCTGCTTCAAATAACGACATATTTCATTGAAAACGTCTGCTCTGCAGCTGTTTGCTGGCTGTTCTGTCATGTTTGCTTACAGCATGAACAAACCTCAGGCCTCTTCTCAAACAAAGGCACCACACAGTGAAATTACAGCCACACTCATCCACGGCTCATCCGGCTGCGGGCCTCTGGAGGTCCTCGGACCCTGTTTTGAGAACCAAACCCTGATAACAGCCACAGTTACCTTCACATTTGTTCGGAAGTTTAACCCACTCATCGTCCCCTCCATTCTTAGCTGCTCCGACCGACGAAATGAGCAAGAAAACCGTCACGTATCCGGCTAAAATCATATCGTCTGCTCTGTCTGCCTCTCTATCTGCTGATAAACGTCGTTTTGTACTCAAAAAGCCTGTAAAGGACCGTTAAATATCGCCTTCCTCATCCTCCTCTGGCTCATCACGGAGCTGTAAACGCTTGAGGTAATCACTTCCGCGTTGGCGCGGCGCACGCTCAGCTCCGGGCCAATCAGAGAGGTAGAAGTGGCAGCAGCTGGACCAATGAATGGCAGAGGAGGGCGAGATGGATGAAAGAAGAGGTGTCACTCTGCGCTTTTACAGCCAAACAAGAAGTGCATTTTCACCACAGACCTATTGTTACCTTATGTAAAATGTGAACAGTCAGCCAACCGGCCACCAGCTAAATCATTTTATAATAATAATAATAATAATAATAATAATAATAATAATAAGTCTTATACTACACTAGAGCATTTATGGATTGCACTGCAGTTATGATGGAGTGAGTGGGGGATGGAAAAGTGACAGGGTTTTGTATTTGCTCTGATTGTTCAGTAAAATAAACATCTGGTTTTGTCCCAGTTATTCTCAGTCCATTAAGCATTTTATCTTTTTTTCCTGAATACAACAGAACAGGAAACCCAAAACACTCGTTTTCATCTGGAATCCTCAGACAGTCTGCAGAGCAGAACGTGCCAGGACATTAGTTAATGAGTGACTCCTCTTTAAATAAATTATCTTTGGCTCCAGCTGTTTTGCAACTTTCAGTTTCGTCCAACAGAGGGCGCCATGCACACACACAAAGAACCGCGACTTCTCACTGGTTATGTAACATTGATTTGAAGTGTGTGTGTGTGTGTGTGTGTGTGTGTGTGTGTGTGTGTGTGTGTGTGTGTGTGCGCGCGCGCGCCGCTGTGTCAGCATGCCCAGCTATTCAGAGGAGACACAGGCTCTTATCAGAGGTGTGATATGTCAAGGCTGATTTNAGCTATTCAAAGGAGACACAGGCTCTTATCAGAGGTGTGATATGTCAAGGCTGATTTGTTGCCAACCGCGACTCGCCTCCTGACATTTGATTGGTTTGGGGACAGCGGACATGATTGTTTAGCCAATAATCTTCACCAGCTGCACATGCAAATGTGTGTGTGTGTGTGTGTGTGTGAGAGAGAGTGTTTATATGTGTGGAAAACAGCACACAGTGGCACAGCAGTGAAAACTCTGCAGTCAGTCCATCCCTGAAGACACACAACAGAATAAAGAGTAATTAGAGGAGGAGCAGATCAAGTGTCCGGTCAAATGTTCAGTCGTCTTTAATCACACAGTCTGTTAGACTGCACTCCGTTCTTCTTGATTCCTAAAATAAGCTCTGATTTTCTGTTTTTGTTGTTGTTTCACAGTATAAGCATTTTATTTTCAGTTATTTCTCACTGAACGAGTATTTGATTGATTATATTGATTCTGACCTATCAATCGGCTCAGTTAGCTTTTATCTTCTCTGGGATCAGTTGGGCAGATTTCCCATCAACCCTTGACGACGCTTCCCTGCTTTGCCGCTCTGTCGCTGCAGCCTTCAGCGCTTCCCTCAGTGCCGTCTACAACTACTGATTGGCTTCTGATAACGATTTCTACTCCACAAATCAATCTGATTGAACGGGTCAATTTTGATTATTAAATGAAGCATCCAGTGCTTCCTGACTGAATGTGATGTGTTAATGCTAAATCGCTGCTTCAATAATTCAACAGCCACTCAAGTTTTCTGTAAAGTGAAGCAACCACAGAGGACCTCGCTTTGACCCCTGAGGAACTCCTTCACACGCGCTCCTGCAGGAGTTTCATGGATTATGGTGCATTTGCGCACACGCATCCTGGGATATATTGCGACTCTGCATGCTCGAGTGTGTTTGACTGCGTTATGTGTGTGTGTGAGATAAGAGCGTTTCTCAGCAGTTCAATAATAGTCCAGTTTTTCTGAGAGGTGCTTCAGTTTACTGCAGGCTGCCAAAAGGACAGCCAGCTTCTCGTTCCACAGCGCGCACACACACGCACAGATCGCTGTGTGTCTCATAGCAGAACTTGACACTGAGTTGGTGGAGGGGAGGTTGATGTAGAGAAAGAGAAAGAGAGAGAGATGAAAGCCGGTTTTTATTCAGCAGTGCAGCCCACACAACGGGCAAGCGAGGGCTTTGTTAAAAAACTCTCATCTCTCTCCATCTCTCCCTCTGCTGCGCTCTCCTTTTCAGCCGTTCCTTGAATAAAATAATAATAATACAGTCAGATTATATAGCCGGTTGTTGAAAAGCTCTCTGAACACACGCGGTATAAAGAGAGGCAGCTTTTAACGCTTTAAACCAGGACGCTCTCAAACACAAACACCAGGCTGAAGCGCTGAAACCGACGCCGTCGCTAAAAGCATCTCAGACAACAGAGAGAATGGGATTAAAGGCTTTGTGTTTGGACAAAGACGCTGTTTTCATCAAGAACCGGCGATGAAAATCTGTCTGCTCTTCTTCTGTGGTTTGAAATGGCCTTAAAAACAGCGCGGTTGTCAGGAATTCACCGCACATTTTCTCACATTTACAGAAAATTTCACTTTGGGAAACTAACTGTTGGCGAAGCACCACCGCCATTAGTGACTGCTGCTTCACCTGTGAGGCTTCCTGTACCAGCAGAGCAGGTGTGCAGGTTGTTGTTTCATCAACATATGGAGCAAATTTTAACATAAACATAAACAAAGGAAGGCTTCTCATTGATAGGCGAGGATTTTGTTGGCTTACTTGTTTGGTGACGGCCTAATTAACAGAGACTCCCATTAAAACTCTTGTAAAAGGTTTTAAATATGCACATGATGGCTACATACATGACTTCACTGCCTACATGAGGACATTAACTGCACTTGGCCTGATTCTCATGGATGCAGCCTGTATTTGGCTTTAGAAACCACATCCTCGCAGCTTCCTCACAAGTCTCTGCACTCACTCCGTCAAAGGAGACAGTCAGACGTCTCGGAGCGAGTCCTCGACTCCTAACGGGGCTAAAAATAAGCTGAGCTGCAGAGCCGAAAGCAAAGCGCTCCTGTGGAAGTGACTTCTGTCGGCGGTAATCTGAATCTACAGCCGCTCTTCAAAGGCTCGCAGCAGGTGTTCGGGTCCTGACACGTGGGAGCAGCTCAGCGATTCACCTCCGCAGCTGAACAACAGCTCGCCTCGGAAAACCCCAAAAAATGAGGACAAAACAGTTCCACCATAAAAGAGCAGGATCGATAACCACCTGAACTCACCACGACTTCACCCCAAACTCTTCATCATCCTCTTCAACAGCAGCTTCTGATGTTTCTGTGTGCAGCAGCAAATAACCTCTGACGTAAACTGCTGCAGAGTGAAGAGGTGCGTTGATGTTCGCCTGCGCTGCCGTGAAGGCAATTTAATGAAGAATCGGTTTAAAACATAAAAAACGCAGCAGCGGTTCAGTCAGGAGGCGACGGCCTCTGAGAGACGTCTCTGAGCAGATTCTACCTGACGACAGGACGGAGTGGACTTCCTGTTGGAGGACACTGCCATTTTGAAGGTTTGTGTAGCTTATTATGGACGGAGGGGAGCATCAATGATGGAGGATAATATATTAGGATGAGGGTCGAGGGATGAAGGGAAGGTAGGATGAAGGGAAGGAGGAATGAAGGACTGAGGGATGATGGAGTGGAGGAAAGTCTTAGCTATAAAACACCTTTTGAGAGCCAGCAGGCTGCCGTCACAGATCACATGACCCCCCTCTACCAGAGACAGGAAAGGACGGGAGTCGAATAAACAGTCCGAGCACGGCCAGGTTTTCTAAGGATGCCTTTATTAAAGAGTCAACAACGTGCGCTAGCCGTCCGCTTCTAGAAAAATAACACAGTCATACATTCATCCATGTGGAAACCCAAAAAAACAAAGAAAAACAAGGACAGGGTTTTATTTTAAAGCTCATAATCCCTTTAGAAGGTGAGAGGGGAACCTGAATGATGTCATCTGTGTGTGTGTGTGTGTGTGTGTGTGTGTGTGTGTGTGTGTGTGTGTGTGTGTGTGTGTGACGAGTAGCCGAGCCAAAGTATTTCATACATCAGATTTTTAGGGATAAAATGGTGGTGATTCTGAGGCGTGTGGACGTGCTGGCAGCAGGCTAAGCGAGGTACTAAGATCCTACTGTGGGATCCTGAGACGTTCCCAAACCAGGTGAGACATATAATCTCTGCGGCGTCGTCTGAGTCCTCCTGGAGTCTCCTGCCGGCCGGACGTGCCTGGAGAACCTGAAACGAAGGCGCCCAGGAGGCGGCCTTATCGGAGCGCTCCCACCGGGTGCCTGAGCTCCTCAGCTTATCTCCGTGGAGGAAACCGTGGCTGCTTGTATCCGTGATATCATCGAGACTCGTCAGGTGAGGGCTGACAGATCGACAGGTGAACGCCTGCTTCACTGCTGGCGACACACCTGTCGATCTCACGCCGACGAGCCGCAGACACGAGACAGCGAATCCACGCCTGCAAAGCAGGTCTGAGGGTTAGTCGATGGGGTCTAATGTTGATGAATGTCACCTGTTACCTTCCCAGAAAAACCCTGTTCTTCTGCGCACAAGCTGGTTCTTGAACAAGAGTGTGAGGACTTTTCTGTCCGTCCCCCGTTTCAGTGTGTGTCTTCAGTTCAGGTGTCAGGACAGCATTTTAAACCACGTCACACACACATTTGTGCTGTGTGTGTGTGTGCGTGTGGCTCACACACACACACACACACACACACACACACACACATGCACACGCACACTTCTAAGACCTCTACCAGTGGACAGGCTGGTGTCCTCATTTGACTTTGACACAGAGTGAAGCCACACAGGACTGTTAAAACTCTGTATATGTGTGTGTGTGTGCATATGCGTGTGCATGTGTGTGTGTGTGTGTGTGTGAGACTCACCTTACAAAGATCACACAGGGCTATTAAAGTGGACTGGAGGCTGCAGCCGCCTCAAACAATTTACAGTCAAGCCCGCAGCTGGTCAGTGGCCGCGTGTGTGTGTGTGAGTGTGTGTGTGTGTGTGTGTGTGTGTGTGTGTGTGTGGGCGTGAATAATGCATGAGATGAACCATGTGCCTTTCTTTCCTCATTGCCTGTTTCAACAGCGTGTACTCTGTGTGTGTGTGTAATCCTATCTGTCCCTTTAGAAGACATGTCGCCTTCAGTGATGTTCAGTTTGTTTCTCTTTTGCAGACACTGACACACACACACACACACACACACACACACACACACACACACACACACAGATCTTGCCTTCTTTCCTTCCATTCAACCGTCTTTTGTCAGATATGACGACTATACCATGAATCAATCTCTCACACACACACGGTGTCTTGAACAAGTCTTAATAAATACCTATCAATCAACAGAATTTAATTATGGATCTGGCTGGATCAATAAACACACACACACACACACACACACACACACACACACATCCTGCAGCAGGTTAAAGAGGACCAGGCATTATCGATATTGATCCATCAGAGTGACTGATTATCAGTCCCGTGTGTGTCTCTCTGTGTCCATGCTGCCTAATAGCATGTGTGCCCCCCCCCATCCAAAGTCCTATGTTGCTGTGTGTGTGTGTGTGTGTGTGTGTGTGTGTGTGTGTGTGTGTGTGTGTGTTTGGTGTTAATGAAGCCTTGGTGGCAGCACACACAAGGCTGCCTGCAGCATCAATCACACTGCCCCCCCGTCACTCTAAAATCACTCTAAGCGTATGAAACCTTTGGATGGTGGAAACTTTACATAACCAGAAAAATGCGCCGCCTGTTGAGCTTTGTGATCTGTTTCCTCTTATGAATCTAAAAACGTCTCTGTGGACCGAACACCTTGTCTTTAGGATCTTATGGACGGCATCAGACCGTGCTGTTACAGAGATCCTGACCCAGCGCTCTGTGTTGTCTCTCGCGCCCAATCGTCTTTGAACACTTTGCTACACAGTAGCGAAGAGGCTAATGGCTAAAAGCTAGCTAACGTAAATCACCAGACAACAACATAAAGGTAAACTAGGATTAGGTGATAATTATACAACCGTAATCTACAGCTAATGCAAAATACCAACAGCGCCGTCAAGTGGTGACACCATCAACTACAACATAAGGAAACAATGGTAACTATTACTGCACAGATGACATCGTAACATTGATGATAGCCTGCGCTAGCAACACGACTGTCAGGGTCTGTTTAGGGATGTTTGAGTGGGAAAATGCTCCTTTCAGGGAGGTTTCACTGAAGAACCCGACTGGGTTCCAGAGGGTCAATCAATACTCTTCTGTCTGCACCTCTGTGTTCATTTCCCCCTTTCCAAAATAAAAGTCTTAGTTTGAGGCAACAATGAAAACAGTGGGTTTAATTTTGGAAGGAAACGCCCTTTGAAAACACCCCACAGCGTCAGCCAACCGTCACAGCAGCTGACAAAACGTAATTGATTACCAAACCCCTCGGCGTGGCAGGACAGTGGCATCGTGATTATGGGGTGGTGACACGTGGGCTGGTTGTTGTGGTAACCAAGAGGACCCTGCTCTCTGGGTTATGGTCTTGCTGAGTTGAACATTATTGGATTAGAAGAGCAGCTCTGTGTTCAGCTTGATAAATGTGAGATTTGTCTGTTTTAGCAGAGTTCTGTTAACTCGGAGAGGAGCCATGTCAATGCTGACCTGAGCTCCTGTGTGACAGTTAGAGAAACAATGACTTTCTAGCATCACACTGAACTATTTTGACTTCATTTTGCGCTGTCTTTGGTTAATAAAAGCTAAAAAATCAGATTAAAACATTACTGGGAGACAGGATGGGTGACTTGAGCTCAGCTCACCAGCTGGGCTGTCCTCCCTGTCTTCATTCACCTCCTCCGTCAGACACCATCATTCCCCTGAAACAGCACTTTGTTCCCTCTGCGGCTTCGACCTTTGCTGCCTGAACATTACTTCCTTAACCGAGATCTATAATCCACGGCTCCCTATTAAGATTCAATTCCTTCACTTACAATTTGTCAGTGATGCTGATTACATGCGATTCCTCATCAAGAACGAGTTTTCTGAAATCAATGAACTCCCCAAACCCCATTTGATCGATGTGAGACGAGCTAACGGATCAAACTATTGATTTATTAAATACCTGGAGCAGCAACAGATCATTTAAATGTGAATTCTCATTTTTCTAGTATCCCAATGCATTAGAGCTAGATTTTATTTTCTGTTTTTGGGTTTGGGCGCTGAAAACACAACACTGACTATTATCACATTCTAACATTGTTTTTTTTGGTAAAATCTAGCAGACAGTTGGCCGTTTGCACGTCCAGCAGACACATATCACCTCACCATTTGACTTGATTGACTTGATTGTCATGTTTTGTCCAGTATTCACTCTCCTTTGAGCTCAGTTTTGGTCTTCAGAGAAAAATTTGTTGCTATTTAGCAGCTCGCGCTGGGCAGGTCGATGAAGACAAACATGTCTGATTTTTGTGGAGAATGCAGGCTGGAAAAAAGAAAACAAAGAGCTAAAAGAGGCTAAAAGCTAGTCGTCATGTTTCAGTGAGTCAAACGTCTTTGGTTAACAGCAGGTTGGTTTGGTTACATCCAGAAATCAAGTAGGTTTTGTCAGATTATGGATTACGATTGCCGTTGGTAAGAAACAGAGGTGACCGACCCTGAGCTGCTCCCTGAGGACTCCTTATCAGGTAACTCTAGGTCATTTTACGCTTTTGAAAAAACGAGTACTATTGTTCTTCCTGTCTTGTGGTTAAAATGAGGTTTAAAGTCAATTAGTCATGTCCACTGTCTCACACTTGTCTTTCTGTGTTGTTGTGATGGAAAATGACTTAAAACCTATAAAATCATCAGTTATCATCACTAAAGGCTCACTGGAGGGCGCCCCTGATGCCCCAGATTGTCCTGGTTTGTCCGGGATTGTTTCAAGATGGCTGTCCCAAGTCTCCCAAGACAAACATCTATAAAACACTAAAAGGTCCAACACTCACTGCCTCGTTGTCCCGGTTGTCCCCACAGTTAAAATAATAATTACACTTGCTTTCAGTGCTTACACAGACGTTAATCATCTTCTGTCCCACTCATTGTTACCTAACCCAACAAACAATGCACCACGCGTCTGAATTCAACACCGATTTGTCTGCATATGTGTCAGTCAATCAGTGGCTGCTGCTTGCCTGTGAATCACAGCCTGTGACGCATGCAGGACCTGTCAGTATGCTAACAGTTAGCCGTCAGGCCTGAGAGACAGTCCGTCTTTTCTAAAGAGCTCCAGCTGCAAAGAAAATGCTGCGTTCATGGCGTCCGTGTGGTGTGGAAAGGTGCCTTCAGTAGGTGTGCTAAGCGCTAATCGTCCCCCATGCATGAACGTGTAGTACACTCCGGGGTCCTGGTTTGGTCGCCCCCTGCTGCCAGCACCAGGATCCGCTGAGCAGAGCTCTCTAGCTCTGGGTGTGACGCTACGACTACAGAATGATCAGCGGGCAATCTGGTCTCCATGGTTACACCGTGACATTTTGGGATGTGGATTTATTGACAGGTTTTCATCGCCGCCGTTGCCAAGACAGCTGGTGGTGAGGTCACAGCGTCTGCCTGAGGGGTGAGTGTGTGTGTGTGTGTGTGTGTTTGTAGAGTATCTGATGGAGGTTTGGAAAAGAGGGAAAAGGTGAAGAAAAAAAGTAAAACAATGAAGAGGAAGGAGGTGAAGAGGAGGAGAGAGGATGTAAAATCAGGAGCAGAGACAGCTGATGTCATCCTGTGGAGATCCTCTGGGGAGATCTCACAAAGGGCAAAATGTTTGGCCAGGAGCTACTCATCACACCAGCTGGTGTTTCCAGTGTGTGTGTGTTTGTGTGTGTGTGTGTGTGTGTGTGTGTGTGTGCGCATGTGTGTGTGTGTGTTGCAGGTAACGGTGGTTTTTTTTAATCAAACATGCACAATTTCTCTACTTCATATCGCCGACAGTCGTATATTAACCGGAGTAAAATTCAACAGCCTCCGCTCATGCCAACCTTTTGAAGTCGCCGAGCTGAGCGACTTCAAGAAAAGAAAAAAAATAAAATCATGATGAAAGTCTGGTGAAATTTCCCTTTAAAATAGATTTCCCAGATAGAAAGGCAAACTCATCTACGCTTCGTCCATCTGCTCCTCACTCAGTCAGCCCTGCTTTCACTCCTCTTATCCTCCCTTACCTCCTCTCCTCTTCTCCCATCACTCCTTCCTCCTTCGTCCACTTTATTTCCGTCATTTTCCATCCAGAAAAAGTTCATTTCTCTTTCCCTGCCTCCCTCCTTTCCACCCATTCACACATCCACCATCCCTCCTCCTCACAATAAATACTGTATCACCGTATATTTCTATTCATCAGGTTAAAGTGTACTTATTAAGGAAGAGCTGAACGAGAAGCCAGGATATCGTAGGCAACTCAAGTAGAAGCAAAGACAAGTCTTTAGAAACCAGAATAGTCCTCATTACTATTATTAGAAGTCTCTTATTATTATTATCGTTATTATTATTACTAGTATAACTGTTATTAGGATAAAATAAAGTTCCTTGGCCCTTGTTGATGCAGAGAGAGAGGGTGCAGGCTATCAACTGCACAGCAATGGTTCCATCCTGTTCCCTTCCATCCCAGTGATTCGGTCGGAGTTAAATCCATCAAATTCCACAGTTAAAGGGGAGATTATTCCGTTTGTCCCGTTCGATTTTTTGCACTTTTAGTCACATTTCATTTGGAAGTGGGACTCAGTCCTTTCCATTTGGCTGAAGGAAAATGAATTTAAGGACGGTCTCGTCTAAATTCCCATGGTTTTCAGAGGGTTTTGTTCCATTTTTAATCCGTTACTGATGTGAAGTTTGGTTAAAGGGAAAGAAAGCATCATGTGTTGAAAACCAAACAGGGCTTTTTAACCATATTTCCCTTCTGAAGAGTCACTTTGGCTACTTGTAATTCCATAATAGTCATACGTGTTTGAATCCCCCAGAGGAAAGAAGAAAGACATGTACTCTCCTTTAAGAGAGAAAAATGGCAGATGTTTATAAAGACAGGTTGACAATGAAAAGATGCCTGTTGACCTCAACCTGACCATGAATGAACGACACTGAGAGATGCATTGAAACAGCTTAGCGAGTCAGTCTTTCAGCCGACTTGGTCTCAAAAATCCCCAGAAACTCAAGAACGTTTTCCCCAAAGACCTTGATTAAAAATGAGATATAAAACTATGAGAGTTAAAGACTACAGACTAAAAGCTGTTTCTATGTGTGTGATTTTATTGATTTTATTGCCACGTCTACTCTAAAGAGGATGGGGTGAGCATGTGCACAGGCCTTAACGATGTGGAAGCTAGTTTTTACAACAAAATGCATCTATGCAATCGAGGGATGTCAAGAACCTCATATTCTCTGTGAAACTTAGCTAGCTAGTCAGCTAACTCACTGGTGTTTTAGCTCATTAGTAGGTTACTTTGCTGGCTCCCTCACTTTCGAGCTAGTTAGCCCATTAGAAGCTGATCAGCTTGGTATCTTGCTTGTGAGCAAAGAGTGGATTCATGGGAAACTCTTGGCGGCTAAAGATGAATTCCCTGGGTAACCCCAGACAACAAGGTCATGTCAGACTGTCTTGATGAACATCTGCCATTTCAGGATCCCGTCTGTCCTCGCGGGGGTCACCCGAACCATCGCTGAACCCGCTCCGTTCTGGGAACATGTTGCATTCTGGAATTCCACAGCGGAATTCCGGAATCCATTCCGCTGAGCTCCACAAATTCCGCTGGATTCCCGTCCCTCCACCGCTCTCTCTCTGTCTCTCTCCCTCCGAATGTGTTCAGCCATTAGCAAACAAAGAAAAACAGTTCAGGTGTCCGTCCCTCCTATAGCTGTGTGGTGACAGAGTCCTCTATGACCTCACAGCTGTCCTCTATGACATCGTCGCACGGTCCAACCCACCCGCCCATCACCATCATCCCTCCTCTTCCCCCTCCTCCATCCACTCTGCCCTCGCCCGCTCCTCCCACGCCTCCGCCCTGGAAAACGTCCTCACTGGAGTCCAGCAGGCGCGAGCTGGACTCGGACATGTTGGAAGCACAGTGCAGGGATTGGCAGGGACACGGGGGCGGGAGGGGCAGCGTCAGGAGCGAGTCCCGTCCGTTTGTTCTCCGCGGGGATAACGAGGGGTTATTGATGTCGACTGAGCGGCCCACCTCGTTAAGGTGAGTCTCGCTTCTGGTCACGTCACTGAGTCCGAAGTCGGAGTGGCTGTGGCTCCCCAGGGGGCGGAGCAACCCATCGGAGATGGTGTAGGAGGGCGGGGACTGTAAAGGGAGAGGCAAGGGAGGGGCTTTGCGTTTGGAGCGTGAGAACAGGTAGGAGAGGCGCTTGAAAGAGTCTGTCTTTGTTCCCGGAGACGAGAGGCGCTGCAGGCGGCTCCTCGTACGAGCCAGCGATGAGGAGAATGATGAGGAGAACGATGAAGATGGAGAGGGCAGGACGGTGGTGGAGGACGGAGGGATGACGTTGGTCTTCAGCCCGTTGCTCTTTGGTTTCCCCTCCTCTTCCTCCTCCTCTTCCCCCCATCCAATGCCCTCCTCCAGCTCCCTCTCATCACCATCTCCCCCTCTCTCTATTTGGGTCATTCCAGAAATGGACTGCACCAAGGCGGACACGCCCAGATTCGGTGTCGGCCTCATGTCGTCCTCTAACGGGGTCATGAAGGTCACGCCCTTTGACTTCTGGCCTCCGCCTCCACTGCCGTCACCCGATTCGCTGTCATCCTCCGAGCCCACGGCGCCATCCTCTTTCGCCGTTTCGCTGGACGAGGAGTAATTTCGCCGGGGAGGACGCCGGTTCCCGAGGAGATCCAGGACCTCATAGCGGAAACTGGAGATGTCCTGCTTCAACTCCTGGAAAAAGACGGAGGGAAAACTGCTGTGAAATCAATGTAAAATGTAATTATGGGTAAATGAATGCTGTTATTTGAAAGTATTTCAAACAAGGATAAAAGAGGAAGAGAGATTAAAGTGTTATTTTATCAGGAAGTTTATTCTGAAGCTTTAAATGGAGCAAATATTTGATCTTCAGGGGAAAAACCAGAGCAGAAGAAGAGGGTGAGGAGGGGGAGTGGAAGAGACTGACTGCCTGAGAGAGGGGAGGTGAAACATCAATTTGTAGAGGCAGAGGGTGAAGAGGAGTGTAAGGACTCAGGAGGACGGTGGTGAAGAGGGGGAGATCAAGAGAACGAGAGAGTAAGTGGAGAAAGAGAGAGAAATGTGGGGAGAGGGAGCAGCGACATGCATTATTTCTGACATTTTATAAACTAAAACAATCAATCAGTAACTCTCAAGCTTGGATGGACTTAAACCATGTGGTCATGTGATCTGTTATCAGTCCATCATCTTCTCTTCTTCTTTGCTTCTCTCTCACACAGAGAACGACGAGCTAACGTAGCCGTGTTTTAAAACACGATCGCAGCTACGCCATCGTTTTCCGCTCGCTTGCCATATGGAGTCCAAATGCGGCACACACGGCTTTGTTCCTCTGAGAATAAAACACTGATTTACCTCAGCATGCACCTGATGTTAGCTCCACATTTCACTCACACACACTCACACACACACTCCTGCCTATTGTGACCACTCATCTCTCACATACATGCACACACACACACACACACACACACTCGGGGTGTGAAAGTGATTCAGCTCGATGTGCACCTGATGTTGTTTTTGCATTGAAAAGAAGTTTCCACTTCAAAGCCCAGGCTGGGCTCCAGAGGCATCATGGGTAAAAGACTCTGGAGCTAAAACAGCTCAGAATAAACTGAGCTCGGAGGGTTTGCAGAAAGTCGAAAAGAGTCTCTCTGCAGCGTTTATGTGCTGTGAACTGTTGGTATCGATCAGAGCTGCACATTTTGGATAGCAGGTGTCTGTTATTGAAAGGCTTTTAATCTTTTAATAAATCTTTGCAGGCTAAAGCTGCACTCTTTATCACAATGCAAACACAAATAAACAGCCACTGAGCTCTGCAGCTACAGGCAGATATGAATAACTGTGAAACAACAGATTTATGTTAAAATTGCTGTTTATTCTCTCTTATTGTTCCCTTTTTTTATGTATTTGTGTTTCCGCCTTAAAGAACCCACCTTAAAGTTCTCCTCCGTCAGTCCCTCGTCTGTCTTGGCGCTGCGTATCATGGCCGCCACGTACCTCTTCACCAGGCTGCGGATCACTTCCTGTTGGGAGACATGTCACCGTGGTTACTTAGCATGTTCACTTCCTGTTTTGTTTACTTTTATTCGTGCCTCTCGCACTTTGGAAACCTCTGATCTACAGGAATAATTCACGTTTCTGATTCTGTTCAACTTTCCAAAGAAGAAATTTTGAGATTTCCAGTGAAAATCAAAATTGAGGAGATTTAAACGAGCCCCAATTTCTTTTTTTATTGTTCAAGTTATGATTATTTAAGAGGTTCAATTTGCCATGAAACTGTTCAACAAAACCCTGAAATATTCTGATGTAGAGATGATTAAGACTGTCAGTGTGTTGAAGTTGAACAGATTTTGTTTCAAAAGGAGAAAATCAAAGAAAGAAACTGATGACTGAGTGAGTATTTGCTCAGATTTCTGCAGTATCATAAAGTAAATGTATTTTTCAGCAATGTATGAATTTTGTTTTACACACCAAGTCTGAAAATATGAAACTGTTCACATTGTTTTTCTTTATTTTTTGGACTTGATGGTATAATTTGAAACAGCTTATTTACAGCTGGTTTACATGAATTTACAGTGTCCTTTAAGCTGATGCAGGTCGGCCATTGTTATATAAGACGATGAAAACTTTTAAGAAAAGGCTTAAAACTACCTGCGAGGAGCAGTTTACATTCATGGCTGTCAGTGTTTTTCACGGTCATGAATAAAAGCTTGTTCACTTGCTGGTTTGTGACAAAGTGCAGAATAATTCCAGCGAGCTGATGATTTTAAATGTTATTGTCTCATTAGGTAATCAGCCAATGAGGCGGGCGACCCTTATTGATTTAAAGAGCACAGACAAATTTCACCAGCATTTGGTGCTCAGTGGGTGGCAATTCAAACCCTGACACACTGCGACAGCACACACACACACACACACACACACACACACACACACACACACACACACACACACTCTGCATCCTCCCACAGTCAACACCTGTGACTGCCAAACGGGATGGTCTGGCATGCTGTCACTCTCCGCCTCTGCCAAAACACGCCACACACTCGGCTGAAGTGAAGGGCAGATTCCTACAACAATCCTTAAAATCATGGACGGATATCAAAGCAACAATCGGTGCTGCCAAATACAAAGTACTGGCGTCGCTGCATCCGCCGTCGCTGCCAGTGCTGAGGTGTCAAATTACAAGAGCTCCGTCTCGCTTGATCCGCTGCACAAATTCTTACAAAAATCAACAAAAAACTGGACGTCAGATACTGTGTTTGTGAAGAGTTTAAAAAAGGTGCTCGCTCTCAGCTCCACTTATATTAGAGGACACTTGTGGAAAAACTCTAAAAATACAAATATGCATGGATTCACAGTCAATACAGTCGACCATGATGTCAAATCTGAAGCTGCAACTGCTTTTGTTGTTACGTGATCAGCAGAGTCAGTCCAGCTGACTGAACTTGAACTGTGTTATTAAAGGGATGCAAACATGAGTGAGGTCGCCACATTTTCTTCTGAAGGGAAATATTCAGGTTTTATTTGCTCTCTTCACAAACACAAAGAAGATGCAGTACTGAGGCTGGAGGATGTGGATTCTGAACGTTAAGTAGAGTTATATTAATGTCTCCTCAGGATTCATTAAGCACACCTTCATATATTAACGACTGAAAAGGTCAACGACTCCTGAAACAACATGACCATCATTGGAGAGTACCAACAACACTTGTACGAGACCTTCATTGTATCGGACCTTCATCCTATCAGACCTTTGTTGTGACATGGTCAACGTTGTTAAACTGTTTGCTTAGGTTGGGGAAACAAAATTCACTTGGTTTGGTTTAGTATAACATCCATATAAACATGACATATCTCAATGACGTAAGTTTAAAAACTCAGCTGAACAGCGGCCTCCTGGGAGAAAATCCTGTGTTTCCACCATATGTGGACTTTCTTGCTCTTTATGTTACGTCACCTGACTTCCTCCTTTGCTCCTGTCATAATTATTACAGCCACCAGAGGTCGCAACCTAACAATAAACGTAAATATGGGTCATAATAACCCTCTTGCTCTGATGATCTACTTCTCTACGACGTTTTCCTGGTGAGGACGGGTTGTCTTAAAGCATCACTGATGGGTGTGGTCGGGTGGGGTTGGGTCAGCAGCATTAATCAGTTGCCACACCCAACAGTGACGTCACAGTGTACGACACACCCTGAGGTACACCTCTACATCACTGCAGCTGGAGATCAGAAACAAGACTTGCAGCTACTGTTGAGTTACTCTGTTAACATTTTGGGAAATTTGCGTTCTTGTCGATAGATGCGAAGATCGATGCTGCTGTCATACCTACTAAGCTAACGTTATAGATTTTTTTTGTTTAATTTGCATAAAAACTGAGGTAAAAAGTTGTACTTTTAGAGGGGTCATGCGGTGGACTACGTTTTGGCTGTGGACAGTCTTCAATGGTTGGAGCCAAGCTAGCTGTTCCCCTCTGTTTCCAGTCTTCATGCTAAGCTAAGCTAAAAGTGTCCTTGACTGTGAAGACATGACAGCAGTATTGATCTTCTCATCTAACTCTTGGCAAGAAAAAAAAAAAGATGTAAATGTCATTGATTTAAGTTGGATCGAGCCTGGAACAGCAGCCGGACAGTTCAGGTTGGATGAGGGATTCTTGGGGGGCGGGGGGGGGCTGTTCTTCTGACGACCTCTAGCGCACACACACACACACACACACACACACAGAGCTGTGTCTCCATCACTTTTGGATGATTGCATGATTTACGTTACGGGGACCGGTCTCCATAAGGTCCCCAACAGATGTATGTCCCCATAACGTCAGAAAAACAAGGTCACACACAAGTAAACAAACATGGAGCTGTGACGGGTGTACAAACCTGATAATGTTGATTCTGTATCAGGCTGTCAGCGTGGCGTTCCTGCAAAGACAGAGCGAGATCACGTTAAACGTTTCGGCTTCATCGACTCGTGACTGCGTCTTCCTCTTCTCCTCATCATCCTTTCATTCAGACGCACGAACAAACACACGCTTCGCTCCAAACTGAAACATCCACAGTTTAAAACGGCGAGAAAGGATTAGGAGCACCAAACTAGAACAAAAGAGAGCCGGGAACAAGCTGCCTTTGGCTGACACTTTTACAGCCTGGATCCTCCATATTGGAGAGGAGCCGAGTAATGAACTCCAGTTAATCATTTTTCTCCACTCAAAATGGATACATGACATTTTGGAGGAGAAGTTCTGCTCCTCATTTACATTTCAGGCCTTCAGCTGATGCTTTCATCCAGAATCACAGCCATCCAAGTGACATATGAGCAAAAAATGTGAGTTTCTTCTCACTTCATCAAATGATGGAACCGACCGAATCAAGTGTACTGAGAGCAGTTCAGGTTATTTTTAGAGAGCTACAGCATTAAACCAGACCTATATAATTCAGTGTTTTCACTCTGCGACTGATGCTGCAGACTTTGGCAGAGTGTTCCTGCAGCTTTTTGGGACTAAATGCTTTAAAAAGGAAGAAAACTAAGAGAAACAGACACCATATGGCCTTTGGAATTTTATTTTAAGCCATCATCAGAGCACCAAAGAGTGATATCCTGCTCTTTTAATAGAATGTGTTTGGACTCATGAGGGACTGTTATGCAGGACTTTCAGATGTTGTTTCAAAGTGGTTTAAAGTAAATGTGTGTTTTTTTCAACTCAAGTGACTTAAAGGTCTTAAAGGTAGGATTTAGTGGCATCTAGTGGTGAGGTTGCAGATCACCAACTGAATACCCGTCGCCTCAGACGTTTGGTTTGTCTGTAGAAACATGGCGGACTCCAGATGGACAAAAACATGCATTTGAACATCTTCTAAATCCCGTCCACTGGACCTTTAACACCACCCGTCATGCTCCAAACGCTGACTTTGAGCCGGATGGTCTTTAGCGTTATAATAATTCCTCGTTAGTCATATGAAACCATGCTGTGGACGCTCAGGTTTGGTCTCTGAGGTTTACATTTGCGCTGCTGCCACTTGGACGGGAAAACGTTTTACCTCAGCTCGTTTCCACGCAGCATGTGGCGCTGAGGTGTTACAACTGATGAGAAATATTCTAAAGATCAGCCTCACACCAATTTATGTTTTTGTCTTCATTTCCCTCCTAAACACAAGCGTGTGTGTGTGGATACAAATGCATTTACCAAATCACAAAAACACTGATGCCTCTCTTCAGTTGAAGGCCGGCCAGCATGAGGGATGAAACGACATACTGAGGCCATGTTACTGAGGTTTTTGAGTGCTGCTCAAGAGGTTTTAAAGGTGTTTAAAGATGCTTCTCAATAATCAAGATTTGGTTTTCTGAGGTCAGAGTTGTTGCTCGAGGACGCTTCATCAGCTCAGTCTCTCTCTTCGTCGCTCTTGTGCTTGATGTCATTCGTCAAATCGAGTTACTTAACAGGTGCTGCGACAGGTGGATCCAAGCAGGGACTAATTATGTTTCGTTTTCACTGAGAATATGCAGGAGTTTGTAGTGCAGGAGGCCAGTTTCTGCATCAGGTATCGTCTGGATTAATAAAGTTTTGTCTGTATCAATAACAACACGTCATCATGTGTCGATTAGCATTTTTAATGTCAAACTGAAAAGTATTTAAAGCTGTGGAGTGAAAAAATACAGTTTCTCCCACTGAATTGTACTGTTCTACGAGTATAAAGTACCCACAGTGCTTGAGTAAATGCA
The DNA here is from genome assembly GCA_037975065.1 of Chaetodon trifasciatus. NCBI lineage: Eukaryota > Metazoa > Chordata > Actinopteri > Chaetodontiformes > Chaetodontidae > Chaetodon > Chaetodon trifasciatus. Next base: position 726,232 of record JBBMOE010000017.1, on the reverse strand, counting down.
CTTAGTTACTTTCCACCGCTGGTCTGCTGTATTTCAGTGTGTCTGCGTCAGATGTCCTGTGGCAGCAGCCTCCTCATCATCACCCATTCACACATCATCATCCTCACGTCTTCCTCTGTTGTTTGGTGCCGTGTTCAGCGTTTCACCTCTCCGTCTCCACTTCCCTTTCATCGTTTCACACTCGTCTCACTTCATCCACGCTTCTAATTTGTCTTTCACTCACTTTCCCTTTTGTCTGCTAACACACACACACACACGCGCGCACACACACACACACACACACACAAACCTGCATTCATCCTCCACTCATCTTCCTCTAACAATCTAACTCCCCCCTCCTCTGTCATTGCCTTCCATCTCATGCTGTTCTGCTTACACCGTCAACACACACACACACACACACACACACACACACACACACGCACGCACACACATGCCGGCTCTCTGCCTTGATCAGATCTCTGCAGTGTGGCTCTTGTGAACCTATGTGGGCTGGTGGGCTTATATAACTCAGCTGACTTCAGCTGAGGTGAACATGGCAGCTGCATTCTGTGTGTGTGTGTGTGTGTGTGTGTGTGTGTGTGTGTGTGTGTGTGTGTGTGTGTGTGTGTGTGAGAAACAGCCTCATCATTCTGCACTGCTTGCTCACAGTCTCTGTCCAGATGACTGGACCGTTAACTGTGTTTATCAGGACGCGCTCTTCCGCCGATGTTCCTGCTGTTCTTACAGACGCAGCTGATGTCCGTCCCGCGCTGCACCATCGTGTTTCAGTCCGATGCGGCGGGTCCGCCTCATCCTGAGCGCGTTGGCTGATGAGCCCTTCTGCTCTGATTGATTGTGCCCTCTGAATTTCTTCATTTTTCACGCCGCTTTATGCTTCTGCTCCGCTACGCTTCTTTAAAAGCCGCAGTTGCCACGACAGATGTTGTTTTTATTTCGCTCTGTCTTCTGTCTCCTTCTCACTTCCCACCACGCATTTCAGAGGAAATCTTACGAACTCTCCAGACTCGCCATTCTCCACCTGTCCACCAGATGCCCCGACTCCCACATCCACCTGCTCAGCTGTTTCCACCAGCCCCTTTTCCAGCCCATCCTCACCCAGAGGAGCAGCCATATAGGTCGTCCGTGCAAGTAGGACCGAAATCTACATTTATTGTTGGGCTCCAATCTCTGCTGGCTGTGGTCATTATGACGGGAAAAGGGGGAAGTCAGGTGACGTAGTACAAGAAGCAAGAAAGTCTATATATGGAGGAAGGTGGGACGGATGGATGGGCCGAACAAACCCCGGACCCACCCAGGAAACTGCGTTTGGTACGCCTTGGTACTCTCCAACAGTCATATATTGCTTTGGGAGTCAGTCGTTTCGGTATGAGGACGTGTTAGTCCTCATCTGGTCCAGACTTTTGGACCGCTGCCCGGGCCAGCCTAACCTCGGTCCGCTCATAAGAGGTGGTCTCAGTCCAGATCAAACTGAACCATGGTTTGTTACTACTGTGAAAACAGTTTTTTGGATGGTTCAGACCAATTACAGGAACTTCTGGCAGAGCAGGTCCTTTGGTGGAATTTGTAGTAGGACTACTCGAGCATTGTGCTTGAAGTTGGTGCTGCTGGTAGAAATGCCATAATATTATTATTATAGTGGGAATGAATCTGTTCTATGACTGAACTGAACTCTTGAGTAATGGCCAAAAACGTATTTTGTGAGGTCAAAGTGACCTTTGATGACCAAAATCTAATGTGTTCATTCTTGAGTCCAAGTCAATATTTGAAGAAATCATTCCTGACGGACGGACAGACGGACGGACAGACAACCCACACATAGTACCTCCGGCCACGGCTGATGCAGGTGCGGAGGCATAAAAAGCAAATCTCTGTTTGAACTTTCAGGTGTGAAAAAGCCCATTGTTGCTTTGTGCCTTTGCTTTCCAGCCTCTGAACCCTGGACCCTGTCACTTGCTCCATACATGCAGATTCATTTAGCTCTGCACCCTCTTCCTACAAGCTCCAGTTTAATCATTTTTACCAGTAAAGCTGCTCCAGTCTGCCTATTTGTCTGCATTTAAATCCTTTTCTTGCTGCCTCCTACTCACCTGCCTGACAACAGTTACTGTTCATATTTCAGTCTTATGTGGAAAACACAGTGTGGCCAAGTATGATGCATTGTCAGATTACACCACTGAACAGTACATAAAGCTCCACGAGGTCCATTTAGAAGCTGTTCTGGAGCAGTTAATTGCACAATCTTCCTCAGCAGATGGAGTTGCTAAGTGGTCAAACTGGTGCGTTCATGGTCAAGAATGTCAATCCCTTTTGGTTCTTTTAGCAAAACAAGCCAAAGTTTCTGAGCAAGTAAACTGAGTGACAGCACAGACTCACTCTGGTCAGGACTCAAGTGACGCTGAGGTTCAGCACCCAGCTTTGTTCTTCCAAATCCTTCTGGTAAAACATCTCGGTTTGTTTACAATCTGTGTCATAATCTGAGCTTCTCCAGTTGCTGTTGGACGCAGACTGACAAACATAAATTATTCTTGAGGAGACGACACACTCTGTCGACTCGTGTAGCTGCTCTAAACTTACAGGTCACAGCGACCAGGCCTCAGTTTGCATGTAAAGCCTGTGAATCCTCCAGTGACTTGTTAACATGAATATCAGCATATGGCCTTTTAGCCCGGTTGCAGCTTGTTTGCATGAGTGTCCAGTGACAGGCATATGGCCACGCCAGCATATTAGGCCACGCATGAATAAATAAACATTTGCACGTTTCCATCCCTCTGAAATCCCAGTTTGTGCCGAGACACTCGTAGGACGACTGACTGTCCCATAACTGCAGCGCTCGCTGGGCTGATTTGGACAGCTGCGTCCCGTCTTGTCACAATCAATCGAATTCATGGTCAAACTTATCGCAGTTTTTCATGTACGGGTGAACGAAATGTCATTTCTCTCTGGGGCTGAAGCGCAGAGAGCGTAACATGAACGACACAAATGATAAATGCAAAGAAACAAGACAGCCAGTCCCTGAGACGCCCGCTGGACAAGAAAAGTGGAAGCTCAGCTGGACAAAGCCAGATTTGAAGACGCTGCGATCACATAAATGCTGTCCACACACAAGCTTTAACTGATGAAATAATAGCAAAATAACTCAATAAAACAGCAGAGGTGGTGAAACTGTCTCCTCGTGCTCTTCACTTACCGTGAACTCTCGGAGGTTTTCGCATTTGTGCGTGTCCTCCCCGGGCGGCTGGCCTCTCCTGCACAGCTTGTTGTGGAGCCACATGAGCAGGTACCAGATGGACTTGGGGCTGGGGATGATGTTGAACGGAGGCGGCAGCGTGCCGCCCTCGTCGAAGTAGCTCATCCACAGCTTGGTGCGGGCGAACTTCCACTCGATGTCGGCGTGGTCCTGCGGGACAAAAAGAAGACGGCTCGTTGGGGGGACGAGGTCACGTAACCGTCTGAGAGGTGCAGCCATGGTGAAGCCATTAAAGAGACTGAACACACACGAAATCCTGAGATATCCTGATGTTGACCAAAGCACAGCAGTCTTCTTCTCTGAGGTTTGTACACAAATATTTTACTGCAAAAGCAGTGAAACCAACAGATTTCGTGACACTCCCATAAAGAAAATAAGTGACGATACACCTGAACTCATGTCTTTTCACAATGTGAATGTGACAGTGGGCAGTGGATAAACTGCATGTCTGAAGTCAATTTAACTTAATGAAAGTTTAGTATCAACTAATTTAATTTAATAAATTATCTGGATGCAAAAGCAATAATTTGCATTTAGTAAAATAAAGTTTGAAATGTGTAACGTAGAGTAAGCGCCCACACAAACACTCAGAGCGCTCTGGTCTGTTGTCTCCTTGTTTTTTCTGTCGTTTGTAGGCAGCTCTCTCTCCGTCACTCATCCATTCACATTCCATCAGTGCGACGACAGACTCGTATTAACTTCACCACGCTGCTGCTCCACGTTTCTCCTTTTTAACAGAAATAATGTTTTCATGCTGGAATTAATTCCAGTCCTTTCTTGTTTGCTGGTCGCCGTTAAGTTAACTTACTGAGTGTTTTTTCACTTTGAAACCGCAGCTATGGTGTTTTATGTAAACAGCAATTTCCATTTTTCACTGGAGAAGCTGTAAATGTTTGAGACGTTTACTGGAAAACTAAAAATGATCGGATGAATACGCTTTCGGATGACTTACGGCGATGAGCTGGTAGGAGTTGTTCATCATGGCGATGAGCATGTTGAGCAGAACCACCAGCGAGATGACGTTGTACGTCCCGAACATGGTCGCTCCGATGAACTCCGTGAACTCGTGCCGGGCCTTCACGTTGGTGACGTACAGGTTTAACAGCCCGAATATGGACCAGAACAGAGACTGAAGAGTCTCAAACAACCTGAGGACAGAGAAGAGGGACAACTTTCAGTGTAGAGGATTCTTCAAAGGAGCTTCAAAGGACTTAAAGTGACACAGAAAATATCTTTTCTCAATCAAGACCTTTGTTCTCGTAGAGCTGATCAGACTGATTTAAGATCTTTAGAAACAGCCGTGTTTCTTCATCTTTCTCATCTTCATGAGCAAAACACAACAAGTTCACATTGACCAGGCTGACGTGAGCACACATCAGAAGAAACATTAAACTTTAAACGTCTTTCTCTTTGAGCGGAGGATGACGGGTCGCCTGAAGTGTAAGTGAGCCATTTGCAAAGTGTGTTTAGCTGCTGAGAGGAAATAACTGTGCTTATTCTTCTTCATAACAATACATGTTGAGTATGAAACAAGCACTGCTGACGCTGCCGAGGAGTCAAACGACATGAGACGCATTTGTATCTCGAGTTTTTCTAAACAAGTCATCATCTGGTGACAGTTCGGTCTGAAAACGAGAGAACATAAAATACAGGGAGGTGTTCAGATTTTGAGGGCAAGTAGGCGAGAAGACTAAAAGAGACAGGCCTTTATTTATTGATTATACGTCTATTCTGTGCCATGAAAGCACCAAAAGGTGCGTTATTCAAGAGAACTGTGTGAAAAACAAAGTACAGGTGGGAAATGAATGACATACAGCAAGAAAGTGTGCTGCGCTCATCTGTGCAGCTGTTAACACGGCAAATTGTTCATCCAGTCACAAAGAGGCCTACAGGCTAACACAGGCTAACTCAGCGCCACACCAGGACAAACTGACACAGTATTTCTTAGACAAAGGAATAACTTAATGTATCACATCTGCCCAATTTACAAAAGGGAACAAATAATTAAGAATTTGTCGTAGACGTTGTTTCACAAAGTCGATAAAGTTTCACCAAACCCAGCAACTCACAGAACGGTGTGATGCTTTAAGGGAGTCTGAGGCTGATTTGCTGAAACCTCAATTATGTATGGACTGGTTTTACACCGGAGGACAGAGACAAATGTTCAGTGAGGACGATGAGAAGACAGTAAAAACACCAGGTGGATATGCAAAGGAAAGATGGTTATCATCCAGGTAACCTGTCCGGATTCAAAGAGGTCAAATTATTGGAGATTCAACAAAAAAAAAAAAAAAAAAAAATAGAGGAAAAAACAGTTTGTGCAGCTGATCTTTGTTTCTCCTCCTCCTTTCTCCTCTTCCACCCACCTCCTCCCTCCCCCTCTGCCACCCCACCCCTCAGCTCACCTCCTCGTCCGCGATCAGTCTCCTGCTTGTGCGACAGTCGCAGTTACAGCGGAGGTTATTGAATTTTTGATGAAGCAACAATTGGCAGAGGCCGACGTCGCAACACGAGAGGTTTGGTCTGCGGGCGTTATTTATATTCCTGCTGCATGAAATATTCAGCGCTCACACACACTTACTGTCACTGCAGCGCGTGGCAGGAGTGTGTGCTGCTAAAAGGTGTGTGGCCTGTATCAATCAGTGTAACGGGCGTGTGTGTACGGGCGTGTGTGTGTACGGTGACAGTGTGTGTGCATGGAGGTGAGGTGTGTGTGTTCGGAGGGCGAGAGACAGAGGCGAGGGTGGAAATGAAGAGAGAGAGAGAATTTAATCAGTGATGAATGAAGCAGCCGAGCGTGATATTGTGTCGGAGTTACGAAACGAGGAAGAGGAAGAGGAGGAGAGAGAGAGAGAGAGCTTTAAAACAAGTGAAGACAAATAAATCACTCTCTCTCTTTTTCTAACCTTCCTCTTCAAACACAGTTTAATTCATCTCTGTGTCCATTATCTCTCCTTCTTCACCTCCTCCTCTTCTCCTCTCTTGTTTCTGTACATTTGTGCCTGTTTTTACTTCCTCTCTCCTCTTTTCTCATATTCCTCTTTTCCTCTTTCTTTATTTTTTGGCACATAGTCCATCCTTTCCTTGTTTCCTCTCCTCTCTTTTACTTGTTTCCTCTTCTCTCCCATTGTCTCCTTGCTTCCTCTCCTCTCCGGTCCTCTCCTTGTTCCCTCTCCTCTCTTATCCTCTCTTTGGTTCCTCTCCTCTCCCATCATCTCCTTCTTTCCTCTCCTCTCATGTCCTCTCCTTGTTTCCTCTCCTCTCCTGTCCTCTGCTTCTTTCCCCTCCTTGCTTCCTCTCCTCTCTCATCCTCTCCTTGTTTCCTCTCCTCTTCCATCGTCTACTTTCCTCTCCTCTCTTGTGCCCTCCTCATTTCCTCTCCCCTCCCGTCGTCTCCTCGTTTCCTCTCCCCCCTCGTCTCTCTCCTCTGAGTCGAGTCATAAACGGCTGCAGCTGATCCTCTCAGCCTTTTCTCTGTTTTACCTCTACAGCTGTGTGGGAGGCAGAGTGTGTGTTAGTGTGTGTTGGTGTGTGTTGGTGTGTGACAGAGAAACAGTGTTTCTGTGTGACAAAACAAAGGGTGTTTAGAATTGGCAGCTCGACAGCGTGCAGTTAAATCAATGCTGCGTGTGTGTGTGTGCGTGTGTGTGTGTGTGTGTGTGTGTTGGCATCAGCGCACAGTGAAATCTCTGCATTCTGCTGTGGTTACGACCCACTGCTGACGGTGCAGCGACGGTGGTCCGCTGCCTTCAGTGGAGGTTCTTCTCGACACACACGTTAACACACCTGCAGCTGATTCAGGTGAAACTCTTCCTGCTCGACTGTAAGAAAACCTTTTGTTGCTCGTTTTAAATGTCAGTGTATTCACATTAGCACAGCTGCTGCTGTTAAACTGTGTGTTTGTTTGTCTTGATCCTAAAATAATAATTTTGTCTGCAGCTCGGCAGGTCAACATACTCATGAGCAGAGAACCACATTTTTCAGCTGCATTAAAACTCAGTAAAACTGATCACAGCCACCTCCCTCCATCCATTCATTTTCTCCTCCTCTCTCCTGCTCCCCATCAGTCCTGAAGGAGCTGAATCCTGTTCAGGTTCGCTGTCGAGGTAAAACAAGAGAATTCGGCAAAGATTTGAATGAATCGGCTCAAAACACGGAGGCCGGGTCACAAACTTTGTCGAATTACAGCTAAACAGCAACATAAAATATGTTTCTTTGATTCATATTTCATCAGCTCTGCCTCGTTCGAGAACAAGCAAGCGAGAAGGCTAAAAGAGACAGGCCTTTAATTATAGATCATGTCTATTCTGTGCCATGAAAGCACCAAAAGATGCGTCATTCAACAGAGGTGTGTTAAAATAAAGTAACGGTACAGTAAAAAATAAGTGTGTGTGTGTGTGACATCTGTGCTGCTGATGTGCTGTTAACAGGCCAGATCATTTCCATTTCATTTCAGATCAGTTACATCTGCCGAATTCACAAGAGGGAACCAATAATTAAGAATTCGTTGTTGACGTTGTTTCAAAATGTTTATAAAGTTTCACCAAACGCAGAAACTCACAAAATTGTGTGATTTTTTTAGGGGGTCTGGTGCTGATTTTATCCACCTCAAATTACAGAGATCTGACGTCAGTGATGAGGACGAGAATGCATTAAAAGTACCAGGTGTGTACTGGAAGGCAGCGTCAGATCAGGATCCGTCTATTATCTGGATACAGACCCTGTTTTAATACCAGCTGCAAACGTGCTGATAGAGACGGTGTGTAAGTCTCAGAGAGGTTTGTAGAGTGTGAAAGAAAGTGAGTATTCAACTGTGTTTGTGTGAAAGTGGAAAAAAAAAGGGAGAGAAGAAGAGACAAACGGTGACACACACACACACACACACACACACACACGCATGCAGCAAGGTGTGAAACAATCTAACACATTAATGGTGATAAGTGTGTGTGAAGTACAGATGAGCGAGAGGAGGAGGGAGGAGGCGCAGAGGGGAGACACCTGAGCAGAAACAGGAAATGATCTCGCGAAATAACTCGTAAATGTTGACAAGTGTGTGTGAATTACAGAGTAGGACGCATAGCTCTCTCTCGCACACACACACACACACACACACACACACAAACCCTTGCATTGTAAACTCATGAATGCTGATGCAGGCCGGGTCGCCCGCGGGGCCGCCATCGCTCTGTTTGCATAATGCATTATCTGAGGCGTCACCGCGACGCTCCGCTCGCTCGTTTCGCTTCAGCGTGAGGACGATGTCTTCGCCGCACGCTCTGATCCCGCAGCAGCGCGTCGGGGCCGACGTATGGATGAGAAACCCCGACACGATCAGCACAATATTTCTTTGTCTCCGCTGAGTGTTTGCTCATTTTGAACACATTAGCAGGGAGGCCGGGTGGAATTATGGGTACGACTCAACCCGCACTGATACATGGACGTCACTTTAAACTTCATACTCCTGCTGCACTTTTACTAAACTTACGGAGACCACACATACATACTGAGCTGCACTGGTTCCACCTGCTTACCTGCTTACTTCAACACATCCTTATATCTAAATGACTGCATAGGTCGACGGCCAATTACGACATATATCACCAATTGTACAAAAGCTGAAGAATTTCCTGCAGGTCTCTGACTTCCTGTCTTCTTTTGTTTATATTACTCATCTGTTACAAGCGAACTTTCCCTGAAATTTCCTCAAAATCCAGACTTCACCTGCAGCATTTCTACAACATCGTGCGAAGGAAACGCCGCAATCCACAATCAAAACATCTGTGGTTCACCTTTCCTTCAGATTCACGCCTGATAATCTGCTGATTACATTCATGTGAAAACTTTCCAGTGAAAACACACACAGTTGGAGGTGTGATCCGCTGCTCCTCGCTGTCCTATCATTGTCCGAGGCGCTTTACTGAAATGGAATCGATCACAAATCAATACGGCTATTATCTAAGACAAACCACGAGCCTCATCAATATTCGGCCCGGTGACTCGGCTTGGCTCTCGCTCTGCCTCCCTCAGCAGAGGCTCAGATCTGTGCCCTGTGCGTCGCAGAGCTGCCACGCGAGCCATAATTCACGCCGGCCTCTCGATACACCGAACACCTCACCGGCGTCTCACGTGAAAAATAAGAGCACATTAATATTCCTCACGTCTGCTGAGCGAGCCCGAGCTCCCACTCAGCACCCACAATCCTTTCTATATCATTATCTGGTGCAACGACGCGTAAGAACACGGCCTGTGTGTGTGTGTGTGTGTGTGTGTGTAGCTTTAAATTACCGTCGATGCAGCACCTCTAAACACCGTCAGGATGTGTGTGCCATTAGATATTCAGCCATCGATCCAGGAGGCGTTTAAATGAATGTTTGCAGGCTGATTTTATCACAGCTGTTAAAGGCACACACCAGAAACAAGCAGAAAACTTTCTTTATCCTAAATGTCGGAGTTTGTTCAGCGTCCAGAGACAAATAAGAGCCCAGCCTGCGTGGTATGAATGAGTGAGTGGGTAAATAAATTAAATCCTGGCATTTAAGACCGCTCTGAATGTTGGAACATATACAGAAGTCCGCTATGCTAGCAGCTCTGTGCTGCAGTGCTGGTTTTGAGCTAAATGCTAACAGCAGCATACCAGCATGCTGATGCACAGCTTTAATGTGTTAGCATGCTAACATTTGCTAATTAGCACTAAAGACAAAGTACAGCCAATGGGAGCGTCGTTAGTTCTGCAGGTGTTTGGTCGTAAATAAAAGTACTGCACAAATGAGAACGACCTGATCGAGGTAGTGAGTACAATCCATCCTGAGGGGGACGTGAATATCCGCCCTCACTTTCACAGCAATCCGTCCAACAGTTGTGGGGACAAATCACTCAGAACGTCTGCTGAGTGGCAAACGAGTCAGAAAGATTTATCCTCAAAGGACCCTGAATGTCTGCACCAAAGTTAAGGCCAATATGCGACTGATACTCGATTTCTGGTGATGGTGATGTTTATATATATAAATACATACTGTATACACAATATATAGGCAATGATTCCTCAAATCAACCTTCATGAGCACGACCAGGTTCAAAACGTTTCATATCTACAGCGAACGTTTTTCAAATGGCACGTGTCTGCGTATGAACCTGGTGGCTTTTCAGCTTTGTTGACGTGTCTCACAGATCGTTAAGGTCACACATGGGCAGGCGGTGTGTATTATGGATGGTACTCACGTTGAGAAGGCGTTGTTCTGCCTCTCACAGCGGATGCCCTTGCAGTTGTTGAGTTCCTCTGAGGCCTTGGTCTCATAGTAGAAATACAACTGGTTCAGCCCGTTAGCAAACGCCAGCAGGACCTGCACAGCAAAGTGTTTCAGCGTCACTTTAAGGATGACAGTGTTCACTTATATCACAGGAAAATTTAAGATATCAAACTTCAGCACTCATTTGAGTGTTTAGAAATGAAGCTGTTCACTCATTCTGGACCGAACACTGCATGATGTTCCAGGGGTCGAGCCTAAAACGTCTCAAACAGGAAACCAGCACTGCTGTGGTACCTGCAGCTGCTGCTGAGTGAGCGCGAAGCAACGTGGCTGATGTGCTTCAGGCTCACTGGGATTGATTTTAGGACCGCAGGGAGCTGAGCAGGTCTCATGTGGATTGTGTTGTAGGTTAGGAGTTCCCTTGAGAAAGAGTTAATGACTTTGACGAAGGGTACGCTCTCATCATCATCATCATCATCAACGATGCTGTTTGAAAATTGATGTAAAGTTCTGATTGAACAGTATTTTGGTTGGTCCAGAGTGAAATGTCTTCAAAGTCATTGATCCTGATTTTTCATTCAGCTCTTCACTTCTAAAACCCAAACTTTCAGATGAATGCTAACATGTTAGCAAAATGCTAACATGCTAAAAGCTAAAATGCAAAATGTTACTGCACAGCCAACATTAAGTATGGACGATATTACAAAAACAGGAACACAGTAAAGGTCAGCTTGCTAACACGTTGTTAAACATGGATGTAACATGCTAACTGTTGGACCGTTAGCATGCTAATATTCTGAAACTGAGCCTGATAAGTCTAAAAAGGCCTCTGTCCAGGCGAAACTTCACATCTTCCTCACTAGTGGTGGTTGCTTTCTGAACATGTAACGAGCATTGCAGCCCTACACTGAGGCTAGCTTGCTAAATAACTCTCGAAGCAGAAAACAAAGAGCTTTACTCAAGTAAAAAACACCAAGCAAGCACACACACATAGTATTTATACACACATGAAACAAACTGAATGTTCAAGCTCATATGAATAGACTGTGTGGGTGATCCAAACCGAACCCTGCCTCCATGCAGCTCGCTGTGATTGACACACAAGAAAATCACATTTGTGTCACATCTGCGGTGGATCGAAGCGTCGTACCAGACAGTAAATGAAGAGAAACTTGAGGATGTCCAGCAGCATCCTCCCCAGTGAGATCTGCAGTGGCCCCAGGTGGGAGTTGGCGGTGAAGAGGGAGATGAGTCTGAGGGAGCTGAAGATGTTGGCGATGGCGAACAGAGCCTCTGCAATCAGCGTGGGGTGCCACATCTCCCACTCCTCCCTGGGACGAGAGGAGTTATACTGGAGGAGGGAGAGGTATGGAGGGAAAAGAGAGGGAGGAAGGAGAGGAGGAGGAAAAGGTGAGACATTGTTCAGAAAGTCAGAGAAGTGAGGTGTTATGAGCAGACTGCGGCAACAAACATCATTTTCTGAATGATAATGAGACAAAAAACATCTTTCATTTTCTGTCAAATCAGCAGTTCAATGAGAAATTTTATCTCTATGCACTCAGTGCAGCAGTTAGCCTAGGAAGTGCGTAGCTTAGCTTAGCACAAACAATGGAAGCAGGTGGGAAACTGTTAGCCTCTGCCAAAAGAGGAAAGACGACCCTCTCCACAGCTGAAATAAGACATGATGTGAAAGTAAGACAGAATTGTTTGAGCTATATGAAGGCACCTTTAATGGAGCATTGAGTCTTTGTATGCTAAGCTAGGCTAAACACCTTCAGGGCCAATATGAACACGCAGATTCAAGCTGAGTCTCTGAGTCCCTCCATTTCAGCCACCAATATTTCAACCTATTGTCAGATTTTCCACACATGCACTTGCCCCGCCAAGCCTAAAATAATGAACACCTTTAAAATCGCTATAATCACTATCGCAACATCACTTCCTGCCCTCCGTCTGCAGTTCAACACCAAAGAATTACGTGACGTCGTCTGCAAACAACCTGCTCATGGTTTCAGCTTCCCTTTCAATCCCACATTACACAACTTTGTGTTTCCACCTTTCCATTGGTCAGCTGTCTTCCAACCTCATTATATAGACCAATCACCCTCTTTTTTTCCCAGCATTCTCTGTTCCTGGGACTTTTTTTATTGCTTTATTCATGTTTCTGTCTCTCTCTCCATCCTGCTCCACCATCTTTCTCCACATCTCTCTCGGTTGTCTCACGCTTGGCTTCCTCCTCATTCCAAATTCAGCCATTACACTTCCACAGGACGTCTGTCTTGTTAACTCTGCCTCTATTAGCATTCACCGTACACACACACACACACACACACACACACACACACACACACACACACACAGGGGAACAGCCAGAAACAGAAACATGCACACAGATGCACACTCATTAATTTATAGACTCTCTCGCACCTTCTCTCAGATGCACTCGCTCTGTCTGTCTGTCTGACTGTCTCACTCTCTCTCTCTCTGTCTCACACACACACACACACACACACACACACACACACACACACACACAATGACAGAGCAGAATTTTGCAGGGGGCTGTCAGCTCTCCAGAGGTTTTTAAATGTTGATAAATATTTCAAGGAAAAGACAAAAAAGTAAAATATATTGTGCCAACAGCTGCTTCCAAGTCTTTCAGTGTGTGTGTGTGTGTGTGTCCCCTCATCTGTGGACTTGTGTACGTATGTAAGGACACGGTTGTGTGTATGTGCACACTTTATATCTGCATCTATATGTATATGCTTATAAAACTGTTTATATATGTGTGTGTATGTGTGTAGGACCTGTGTAGGAGGGCCGCCCGCCACCATCACTGACTCACAGCTGCTGCAGATGGCCTGGCCGTCTGGTGTGTGTTTTGTGTGTGTGTGTGTGTGTGTGTGTGTGCGCGTGTGTGTGATTTCACCATTCGCTCTTAATAAACATAAATCTTGTATGCATGCAGAGTGCAGCAAAGCAAAGTATCATTACAGCTAAAAGCCGGGTGTGAAAGTGAGAAAAGTGTTGCATGAAAGTGGGACTCACTGTTGAATTATGTGGCCCTCAGAGGGCCCAGTTTATTTTTTAAAGGTTAAAGGTCACGTCTGATGTTTACAGTTCATAACAACAGCGATAATGCTGATAAATGCTACATTTCTCACGTCATCTCAAACTCTCTCTAATGTATGTTCTTGGTGATGTGGTCAAAATTGTTACCACAGTGTTGATGTAAAAAAATCATCCGTCATGCAGACACTTGCAGAATCCAAATAAATTTAATTTGAGCTCACTCTGAAAAGACACACACTTTAAAAAATGAGTGGTAATTTGAACACAGCGTCTCTTTGGGCCTGACATCAGAGCCACTCTGAGGTTTGATGCTGCTCATCAGGACACATCTGATGCCACTTCATAACAATTCTGTCGACTGGTGCTTGGTGAAGATTTCTAAAAAAACAAAAACGTACAAAGACTATGTTTACTTAAATGTCGCTTCAAATGTGAACTCCATACTATCATATGCATGCAAACTAAGCATAATGTACACTTATACTAGTTTGTTGCTTTGGATGACTCATCTTATTATTAGTATTATTGTTGTCTCATTTCAGTCACTGTTGGTGTTTGTGTGGCAATGTTTCAACCAAACTGTGTTTTGTAGTAACATTCAGGTGCCACAAGATATTTAAAGTACCATGTGGGACCCATGCAAGTCCCAAAATGTTCCACGTGTTCCTGCAAATGTTTGACAAAAACAAAAAAGAAAGCATTGTTAAGAAATGAAAGGGTTCCGTCCACTGAGATGCTCGAGGGCTTTTAATTTGAAACAGATACAGGAAGTGTATTAACAGCAAAATGCAGTAACTTGGGGGCGGATCACAAAACAGGGAGGCTTCATTCTCAAATATAATATATGTAATATTCTGATCAAACAGAGGGAATTAGAAATAAAAGCCTGTCTCTAATATAAGCCTGCGTCATATAAAGGCCTGATACTCCCTGCAGTCGAGGTAAATAAAGACCCCGGCCACTATTTGAGGAGATGCACTTTCTTTTCTCACGTGTCCAACTTCTGAAAACAAACACTCCCATTGGTTAAAACTCTTCAGGGTACATCATCCTGCCCCTCTGTCACAGTGCAACCTGTGTGACGTACAGCATCACTCTGTACTGTTTCCCGACAATGACTCATTATATTGACTATAATAAATAATAAGATGGCTGATATACTGTTACCCTCACCTTCAGAAGAAACTGTGATCATCTCACACACACACACACACACGCACACGCAGACATGTGTCCTTTACCTTCACGTAGGCCACTATCTTCAGTGATATGGTAGCCAGGTAGAGTGAGTTCATGGCGAAGTCCATCAGGTTCCACCAGTCGTGGATGTACTCTGTGAATCCCCCGTCCCACATCTCTTTAATCTCCGCCCAGATGAAGCCTGAAACACACGCACACACACACACATACACACACACACAGACACACACACACACACTGTTATCGACATACATCCTGCATGTGAGGACGTTCATGTCGCCCATCGGTGCTTTGTGTTGGCTTGTTGTGACCAAACTTGGCGGAGTGTTTTCTGTGGGCAGCAGCCTCGGGTGGAGAGCACAGAGCCGACACGTTTGCTCCGAACGACTGACTTTAGACAAAGTCAGGTTTTCTTCTAAATATTTCATAGCTCATTTTGTTCTTCATCTCTTCCCGCTAGAATATCCTGAGTCCTTCTCTGAGTTTTTATGAATATGTTCAGATAAATAATTCAGGAAGAATCGTGGCCTCGGCTAAATATTAAAAAGATCAAAATCAGACATAAAGCATAAACCCGAGACCACCAGTGTGTTTGTGCCGGCTGGCCTCACAGTACGAGGGTCCTGGTTTAATCCCCCTTTGATTGAAGACCTCAAGGCTACTGGATCTGCACTATAATGTATCATGAAGCCACATTTCAGCAACAATGATTTCATGAAAACAACAGCCGTCATGTCGCACTCTTTACAGCTCCTACTGTACAAACAGTAATTCAGTTTATTACTGTTTAACACTGATGTCAGCTCTGTGTTTTAACTTCCCTTCTTTAAGGTTCAAGGTTCAGTTTTATTGTTATTATACAGAACAGGACGGTCAAACACTGTTTTATCTCCCTCCACGCTATAAACACAGAATATATGTACAGAAATATCAAATACTGTAAATTACAACAGCGTAAAAGGAAAACTATACGTGTGTATAAAGTAAAGTTCTTAATGACATTGGGAGGATGTGAGTTTTCTAATAAACAGCAGAAGCAGCTAATGTTCAGCGTAGCTTCTTTTCATCGTTCTGTGCTTTGAGTGCTTCAAACAGAAGACGAGAGGAAGAGCGACGAAGGGGAGCAGATGGTTTTGTATTTTTCCAAGTGATCATGGTTATGATTTGGAAATGATTGGTGTCAGCTCGGAGAGAATATGGAGATGTAATCACTCATTTTCACACCCACCCTCACACACACACACACACACACACACACGCTCACACACAACCACCTCCTCCACACACTCACAAGCATCTGACCACACACGCCCACACCCCGGCATACACACACACGCACACACACACACACACGCTCGTTCAGACACGTTCAGTCCTCTTGATGAACAGCAATCACAGTGAAAAGTTGTTTTTTTTTAATTACTTTTGGTTGTTTTTTGAGTACGACTGCTTCCGGGAACGTGACTCAATCAGGTCTGAAGAGCGTCTAAATCTGAGTTATGAGTCATTTATTAACAAAAAAGAAAGAAATGGATAAGAAAGGAAAAGGAAACAGATAAAACTGTGACACTTTCATTCGTGTCTTCAGGAAGAAATCCAACTTTTTACGTATAAAACGCTCAGAACGCTTCAGACGTGACGGCCTGCAGCGCGGGGGGTGCAGCTGTGGTACGTACCCAGCACCCACGGGAGGATCATCCACTCCACGATGGTGGGTGGGGGTCCCTGCATGTGCAGGTTGGTGCGGGCGATGTGCTGCGAGGCCAGCAGCAGGAGGAAGAGGAAGGTCAGGTAGGACGCCGTGTGACAGATGAACTTGATGAAGGGCTTCTTGATGAAGTTTCCCAGAGCGCTCTTTGGAGCCAACAGGTAGATCTGAGGAAGAGGAGGGGGGAGGAGAGAGGAAGGACATGAAAGAAGGAGATCAGGAGGGGATCTGGTTTGCGGTTAAACGATCTACAGCGACGTCTCTTTAAGAGCGAGAGGCAAACACGAGTCCTGAACACTGCGATGTTACGTAACCGGTGATGAAGAAGAGTTTTGGTTATTTCGGGTTGAGGTGAGAAAGGAAGCGACAGACTTAAAGCGATTACTGTTACATCATCTTTCGCTCTGATGTCTCTTCAGCTTCCTTAACTTCTGCTCGAAGCACACAGCAGGAAGAAGGAGAGCGGCTACAGCGGGCGGCGGCGGCGGCGTTGGGCCACGCGTCACCTCACACTGCTGGAGAGCTTCGTCTATGGAGCCGTTAGCGTTAGTGCCAGAGTTAGTTCTGTTATGACGCTTGTTTACTGGCTCTGCTCGTCTACTCGCTCCTGGCAACCCGAGTTTACTGTGAGTCACAGCAGTGAGGCTTCAACAGGAGAGAGAGCGAGGGCGAGAGAGGATCAGATACAATGAGAGAGAGAGAGAGAGAGAGAGAGAGAGAGAGAGAGAGAGAGGTGTGCATTAATAAAACATTAATGAGTTAATCACATTACTGCAAATGTGAAGACTTTAAGTGAATTGACTAACTGAATTAAGAGCTGACTAATTTTCTCTTTATAGTGTATTTTATATTATACTGGCCGTATTTTGAGTCCTTGAATGCACCACAAATGTAACCAAGTGAAGCGAGAGGCAAAAAAGATGCAAACTGCACGCTTTAAACGAGGCTTACAGACACAATTTAAGATTAAAAATGGAACTTCTCAGTCTTTTTCCACTGTTTTAACCTCTGTAATAGTCTGAAAAATACAAATACTTTGATGCAAAAATGATCATTTGTAAGAAAATCTGCATGTTAAATGCTCACAGTGAACTGGACTGAACAGATTAAAATGTGTTGTGAAACTGCAGTAAAAACATTTAGATGGAGTTAGCTTTGATGTGGTGAATGAAGCCCGGCTGTGATGGAGGTCAATATCATGGATACATGACGTGATTTGACTTTTTGTCTGCTTTTTCCAACAGAAATGTCCCAGTTGTTCCATGTTTACGCGGCCATCAAAGACAATTAAAAGAAAGAGACACAATAATGTAAACATAAAATAATAATGATAACAGTTATCATTTAAAAAATCTGATTAAATAAAAAGCAATTAAAAAATTTTTAGCCACAAATTTTCCTTTTAACCAATGAAAGCGTGTTTCAGTCCCACAGAGCGAGGTATTAGTACTTCTTATGCCTCTGTGTACTTGTACTCCAGCTCATTTCAGAGGAAAACGTTGAACTCTTTCTACATTTATCCAGCAGCTTTACAAACAAACTGAGGTTTAAGTTCAGCGGAACGATTAGTTGATTGATCGATTGACAGAAATGTAACTTTTGATAATCGATTGATCGATCTCGCAAAAACATTTCATGGGTTCATCTTCTCAGGATTTACATCTTTTTACATAATAACGAGGTTTCACTGTCGGCTGGACAGAACGATGGATGAAGATGAGCTGCTCCTCTTCCTCCAGCTCCACCAGTCAAACCCTCACTCTCAGTGTTGTTTCCTCTAAATAACAACAACCGTTCACTGTTTTGTTTTTAGTTGGACGTTGTTGTCAAGCTGATGTTTCCTGGCAACGGCTCCTCCAGCCAATAAGCAAAGAGTTTGGCTCGATTGCTGCCTGGCAACCAATTTATGTGGAGAAGAAACAGTTTGGTTTCTTCCTCTTTCCTCCATCCCTCCTTCATGTCTGTCTTTCCTCTCTTCCTCTCCTTTCCCGTCTCCATTTCTTCCCTTACTCACCTCCCTTCCATCCTTCTTTTTTCCTGCTATCTCCTCATTTTCTCTACATTTCCCTTCTTTATTTCATCCTTTATTCTTCTACTCATTCACTCCTCCTCTGCCCAGTATTCCTGCTCTTTATTCCCTTTTTTACCTCTATGTAATGATAATAATAATAATAATAATAATAATAAAAAACTTTAGTCAGTCCCCTCCTCCATCCCTCCATCCCTCCATTCCTTCTTTATGGTGAGTTCAGACCAAACTGGACGTGCACTCTATGCGCATACAAAGTCACAATGACACAATGATGCAAATGACGGCACACAGAAACAGGAAATGAGCGGCAGGTGACACGAATGAAAACACGAGAATATGCAAAATCTGTGTCACTGGAGTTTTTGCCTGACTTGAAAATATTCAGCCTGACTCTAAACTGCGTTCCGCTGAGAACCGCGGAGCTCCGGAGGAACAAACATCCGGAGTCACACCGGATTCGCTCTGATCCGAAGCCGTTTACACTCTGTCGGGCGTCTGTAATTAGTGTCTCTGTCCACGTGGACTGCTGACTGGAGGACGAACAGACGAGCTGAGCTGAACACAGACACACACTCAAACACCTTCAGAGACAGGGTTGGAGGCTGCTAGCTTCCGGCTAACGCGCAGATTTTCTGCTTGTTTCGGGTGAGTAAACACTTGGTTTTGGTCTGAACACGCCATTCTACTCCCACCTCCTCCCTCCGTACCAGTGAGAAGACGGGGAACAGGAGTCCGATGATGAAGCAGGTGACCAGCTTGACCGCCCAGTGCCGCCTCCTCCAGCCTGGGAAGCCGTCGTACCACAGCGTGGCCAGCAGCTGCTGGCAGTTCGGCTGAGCCACGAACTGCAGGGAGAGACAGACGGTTAGAAAACACAGTTCACGCGTCCTTTCCTTAAATTAATGAGGGTGTACGCTGTCATCAAAGGTGGAAAAAAAGGAGCAAATAAAACCTGAAAACACAACATTCATCATCTGCTTTGTCAAAAGTGGCTCATATTTAATTCAGAGGCCTTTTTTTGGGTGTGAAGCCGCTGATAAGAAGCTGTGTAACCTTCAAAACACACAAAGAAAAGTGAGTTTCTGCTGTGTGTGGAGCTCGCTGTGTGTAACCTTCAGGTCTGATCCGTTAAACTGAGTTTATGAGAAACAGCTGCGACTTTTCTGCTGACGTCTTCAGACCGACCAGCCGATGGTTTTATGACTTTTCCTTCATGTTTTCCAGGTTTTCAGCTTGTTCAAATGAACTGAACGGATCCTATTGAACATCCCGTCGTGTGCCGTCGGTGTGAAGGTGTTCAAACCTTCTCACGCTGCTCGTCGACGCAGACATCTGAGCCTCGCTCGGGTAAATCTGCTGGTTTTAACTTCCTCTGTGCGCCGCTATGACAAACCAAAGGAAGTGCGGCTGCTCTGCTGTTCAGGTCGCTTCCATTTACATCTCATTAGAGCTCATCCACTAATACTGTTGGCGTCGCACCAGAGGCTGTTTGTCCCCGTCAGCCCTTCAGCTGCCCTCTGAGTCACCAAGAACCAGCTGAGTCCTGATTCTTTTTGTCTCCCTCGTCCCTCGCTTTCTTCCCGCTATTGTGTCCGTCCATTTCCTCCACTCTCGTCCTCTCTGATCCCTCCTTTCTTTTCTCTCTCTGCCATTGAATCTCTTGCCGTCTTGCCAATTTTCTCTCCGCCCGTCTTGGTTTTTCCCTTTTTGTCTGTCTTTGGGTGATTGGTTTGGTCTCGTAGATCAGCCTCATGCTCTAAAAACGACTCGGCGGACATCAGGTTTATCACGTCAGCTGTGTGTGTGTGAGAGGGTGTAAAAAGTGTGTTTTGCCGTTAAATAAACCTTTTAAATAAATGGGCTAAATAAACACCCAGCTCACTTCTGCACGTCCACCTTCACACAAGGACACACAGACTGTTACCGACCAAACGTTTAGCTAATAGCTTCGACAGGCAAACTGCCAAAAGCGTTCAGGTCGGCCGCCGAAGCTGTCAATCAAAGGCGATGCAGCTTTCTTACAGGTGTTTCGTAAACAGTCGATCCTGCTGCATCTGGTCTGCACGCCCTGCGGCTGAGCCTCGCACGCCTGCGACCACTCGCAGCTTCTGACTCTGCAGCATCAGACCCGGAGCAGACATCGCCGGTCTGCAGCTGGTGGTTAACCAGGTATCAACCAGTGCAAAGACTATTCATGGACGACACACCTGAGTCAGTGTGACACCTGTGCGGCTGACGAAGAGGCACTGAGGTGACTCAGTGTGGGCTCAAAGCCTTCTAGATGTGATTAAAGTAAGAGACGCGCTCCAGTGAGGCTGAACAGGAAAAGTCAGATGTGTTTGACATAAACTCCTGTTTCCTGTCTGAAAGTGTGACACGTCTGTCGACTCACCTCCACACCTTTACTTCCTCTCTGGCTCATACAGCGCTCACTGTGGTACCGAGCGCCGGCTTTGGAGGTACATTTTTACATTTTTGTCTGTTTTAGTTGCGGTTATTGTTGATGTACGATCGGGAGTCTGCACCGGGTGTTTTATTTTGAAAATTTGCCAGATTCTCTACACCGTTCCTGTGTTTGACTTCCTGTCTGTCTCCATCTGCTCATTGTAGATCGACGCGTCGCCGTCTGAGCAGAGAGGAGCTGCGCCTCTATCCGAAACTAATTGACCAGAATGGCGGCGATCAGCGCGCTCGTACGCGTCACGGACGTCAGCTGAGGCGTGAAGGTCTGCAGAGGTCACGTGTGCGAGGACTGAGAAACGTAAAGATCTGTGATGAAAATACGTTTAAGAATATGCAGAAACCAAAGCTACATGAGGTTGATTAGCAGGCACACGTGTTCATTTAAATACTGTGTGTGTGTGTGTGTGTGTGTGTGTGTGTGTGTGTGTGTGTGTGTCTTAGTCGTTAGAAGCAGTTAACAGGATCTTGTGTTTTTGTCTTTTAATCATGGAGGTTTCTGCTCTCAATCATTTTACGTCGCCTCGCACTTCATATAACCAACAAGCTGAGAGAACACACACAAACACACACACACACACACACACACACACACACACACACACACACACACACACACACACACACAGATAAACCCATCATGTCAGCTACAGAGCAAGTTGTTCAACCTCTTATCTGGTTATGTGTTGTGTGTAAACGAGTGTGTAGATGTGTTGTGTGTGTGTGTGTGTGTGTGTGTGTGTGTGTGTGTGTGTGTGTGTGTGAGGGTATTGGATAACAAGAGGATTTAATTATATAGATGGAATGATAGAAGCAGAAAAGAGGAGAAAGATAAAGTATTAGAAGTCAAACCAAGGTGGCTGCTCCCTCCTCCTCTTTCTCCTCGTCAGTCTTTAATTTTCCGCCCCTCCTCTGCTTGTTTGTTGTTTTTCCTCCTCCTCCTCTCTTCTATCTCTGTTACTAATCCTCCTCTTCCTCAGTGCTCCTCCTCTTCTTTTTTCTCTTTTTGCCCTTTCTCCTTCCCACTCCTTCCTCTCCTCCTCTTCTTCTCTTGCCATCTCCTCCTCCTTCATCATCCTATTCCACTCCTCTTTCCTCCTCTCCTGGTGGCCTTACTTTCTTCCTCCTGCTTTGCCTTCACTCCTCCTCCTCCTCCTCTCCTCCATCTGTCCCCTCCTCTCTCCCTTCCTAGTTTTTCCTCTTTCCCTCCTCCTGTCAGACACGTCCCCTCTCCCCCTCTACATCTCTTCCCTCCTTCCTCTCCTCCGTCTCTCTCCATCCCTCGCTCAGCTCCAGTTTGGTTTCCTGTTGCTATGGCAGCAGTATGCTAATGAGGGAGTTGATCTCCGGGCTCCTCTAAACTACAGCAGTCTGCTCCTTCCTCCTTTTCTGTTTCAGTCTCGAGCTTCAGCCGACGAACATCGCCGTCGCAGTCGACTATACGGACAAAAACACTTTATGTTGACGCAGCCCGATGCGGCTCTCTGATTGGTCAGGGGACCAGTCGGGTATGGAAGGAGAAACCAGAACCCGGTGGGAACCGATGTGAGACGTAATGCTGTGTTTAAGAGCGTGAGTCGTCCTCGGTGTAACATACATAGATTATTGAAGTGACCTTTTAAACTGACAACCCATGAATCAGCTGGAATTACATAAGACACGAGCGAGCGCTGCCAGCCTCAGCGGGAGAATCTGGATAATAATAATGAATGTGTGGTGGGCGACGAAGGAGGTCAGCCATCAGTCATTCTCCTGTCTGAACCTGAGCTCTGCATTAGAGGGACGGGCGACCAGCAGGAGGCGAAAACTTCAGCAAAGGAGCAGAGAAACGTAGAAAATGCCTCCAGAGAGGGCTAAAAACTATGTCATTGACATGTTTTTGTGTCACTGATGCACTGTTTTTAGCATTTGTAGCAACATGCTAATTCACAGCACCTGTTCGCAGACAAAAAAATGCTAAAAAAAAAAAAAAAAGAAAACAAAAGTGCAATACAGGTGTAAAAAACCCAATAGTTTATGTCTTTTAGCCACAATTTCAGACTTCTGTTGAAAACATTAAAAAGTTTTGCTCCTTTAACAGAGACTGATTGTCTAAAAGAGGTTTTACTCTCTGGTTATCGTTTATTGAGGCCTGTGTGCTGACTCTTGCGTCTTGCAAGCAGTTCTGCATTAGCATTTAGCTAACGGTTGTGCTACAGCCTGACAGAGCTGCTAGCATGGCTGTAGGCTCATTAACATGTTTTATTTGAAGTTTGTGCCATTGTTCGCCTCGTAGTCACACCAGATGAATGGAAATGAGCTGTTTTAGTTTTCATTTGTTTTGGGTTTATTAGCTAGAGGAGCTTAAAGGAAAGGTGGCACAATCATCTGAATGTGTCTTAATGGTCAAATTACATGTTGATCTGAGTCTCAATCAAAATGCTAACGTTTACATTCCCGAACACGATCTGAGTTTTGGAGTATTTTGGTTATGTGGTTCCAGAAACCAGGAAAAGCCCCTCTCCTGGTTTTGAGAGATGATCCTGGAAGCACTCCCACAGAAACCCACGTTATTTTTTATCAGGTAACTTTGCATGTACAGTTATTGTGTTGTAATTACTCGCAGTATCTTTCCTTCCTGTGTTTACTTGTAAAACGTGCATTTGAGCGTCTCCCTCCATCCTCGTTCAGTCCTTTTCTCTCTCTTCACGCACCTCGTTTCCCCCCTGAAACACTGGAAAAGAGCCGCTGAACCACCAAGATTAATTTCCAGTCCGCCTTAAATTGATTAGCACGGTCTGTCTCTGTCTCCCTCAACAGACCAGGTCAGCGATGTGAAAACTGCAGAGGATAAAGACTTAAACTTAATCTCAGAGTGCCCGCAGCGCACAAACCACACTCTTTCATGCTGATCCAAGAGCAGCTTTACATAACACGCACACATGCACACACACACACACACACACAAGCTTTGCTGCTAGCAGTGCTAGCTGCTCGGGGTGAGAGGAAGACGTCTCTACACGCCTTAATGGAGGGAGAACAAGGATGTTTCTTGTAAAGTAACACAACCTTACATCCAGGGGGACATCTGTTCGTACCTTGTTTGTACATTGGCAGAATCAGGCTTGCTGTTTGTCCCTTCCTCCAGTCTTTATGCTAAGCTAGGCTAACCATGTTGCGATTCCAGCTCTGAGCTTCACACACAGACAAGAGATTTATATCAATCTTCTCGCTTCACTCTGAGAAAGTCAACGTGAGCAGCAACAGTTTCTTTAAGATCAGTTAAAACCAAAGCAGTATTAACTTTCCCCCACTTCCTGTCTTTATGCTAAGCTAGGCTAACCACGACATGCTTCCAGCTCTGTACAGAACACACAGACGAGAGATTCATATCAATCTTCTCACGTCACTCTGAGTACACTAAATGCATAATTTCAAAGCAAAATTCATTGTTTTTTGAACTGTTTTAGTATTATTTTCTTTTTATTTAGAACAAGATATGATGTGAAGAAGGATTTCAGTCTTCAGTTTCACATCAGACGGAAGGCTAGCTCAGATTTTTTCCTCAAAAGAGTAAAATAATTAACTGTGTCGTCTGAGCTCTTTTTCAGTCAACAACCGTCAAACATTTTAATGCATAAGATTGTTTGTCGAGACTTGACTTGTGCTGTTCTTTCATGAAACAGCCAGAAAGCATAAAAAACTCAACTCACACCCACGCAGTGACACATGCACCCACAATAACAGCAACCAGAACGAGATATACCATGAAATCTGCACTGCTGGCAGCCCACTGAGTTTCAAGTGACATTTAAAAATCAATCAGCAAACATACAGGAATGAATCAGAGAGTAAAGTATTCGCTGTGGATTAGAGCTGAGGGGAGGGCGGCAGAGCTGCCAGCTGACTGAGGATTTAATAAGCATCGCTGGTAAAAAGCTGAAAACCTTCTGGAGACGTGTCTTTCGTCTCTGCTCGCGCTCCGCTGTTCGAGGAAGCATTTTTAAATCTCCAATAAACGCACTCAGCCGTCCTGCAGGAGCTCCGGGGAGCTGCAACAGACAAGGAAATTAGCCGAGTGGAACATCCGACTCTCCAAAACGGCCCCCAACCCCCTTTTATTAAACTCCTCGCGGAGAGGAGTTCTGCTGAGTCATGCTAACCTGCTGGATGAAGCCCAGAGACATGACGGCTGTGGACGCAGAATCAAACCTGACTTCTGCCTTTTATTCTGTAGTTTAACACACGTGACCAGTGGAAATTATGTTAAATCCTCATGAATGGCGTCTTCATTTGGTTCAGACCAGGTTCAGACTTGGCTTTAAGGCTCGAATCCGGTTTGGGTTAAAAAGGGGGCGGTGCACATCCTGAGGGTGCAGCTGTTGGTGCAAAGGTATTATTAGTAAAACTCCTATAAGAGTTAGAAAATCTTAAAAAGAAGCTGGTTAGGCTTCAGAGGTGTGGGAATAGAACAGTGAGCTAAACGAGCTAAAGCTAACAGTCCCATTAGATAAACATGTAAACTGACATTGTTTAAAATGACCATGCACTCTTTGGGGTTAGAGTTGGACATTCGGGGGCTTGAGGATGCATTGCAAGTATAGACAAAAGTGTGTGTGAGCAGCAGCAGCAGCAGTCTGATGTGTTTTGTGTATGCAAACAGGATCCTGAAGGTCATGTTTCCTCGGCTGGAGGGCTCAACAGGCGTCGTGGTCTTAGTTTACTGACGCACTGAGCAACCTGACGATGCTCCTCAGTCCCTAAACTATAAAACTGGAAAAAACAAACAGATGAAGCTTCATTTATGCCATAGCTATGGTAACTACCGCCTCCTCAAACCATAACTATGCATCAGGGCTGCAGCCGCTGCAGAGATGCGGTGATTGGTCAGCGTTCTGCTTGCTTTTCCTGTAATTTCTCGATGCCGGGGGAGATTTCACAGAGCGAACACGAAACATTTAGCTTCACCTTTTCAGTGCAAAACTGTAACTGGAAGCCGAGGCAGTCAGTACTCCTGCTGACCCTCTGTGTCGACTGTGAATCCGCCTTAAGACATCAGTGATCTGTGTTTGGTTGGATTTGTGTTGGAGTCCTTCCTCTCGTCGTCCACAGCATCACCTGCAGTCCAAAGACGAGCTCCGCTCACCACAGCATCCGTCCGCTGCACCCTTTAATCAAGGCTAAAGCTGTCTGCGCTCTGCTCGCTCTTTAGCTTCATGCCTGCTGCGACACCGCCCACCTGAAAGCTCCACCACCAGCATCCACCTGCAGGCTCAGAGCTCTCCCCGGAGGGGGCTCGATATCGTCCCTGCTGCGCTGAGCTCGGTGCTTCCTTAAGGGGAGTGATGAGTTCAGAGCGTAGACGCCGAACATCACACAATAATCCACCGAGCCTGGAGTGTGTGAGTGTGTCTGCACCTGTCAGGTTCAGTTCCTGCCCGGTGCATGCTGGGATAAAAACACTGAAGCAAACATCAGCTGTTGCAAAGGAAGCTCAGCGAGCCGCTTCAGCGTCGCACGCTCGGGTCACTCCACTTCATCTGCTACCCAAAGCGACTTTCCAGCTAATTCAATTTCTGGGCAATCTGCCTCCATCACTCCGCTAAGAAATATGCTAACCGCGGCTACGCTACGTTGCGCCGGTTAATCCAATTTCTCCGCGGTCTGATGCAATCTACCCTCGCCGCTAAACACAGCCGCATGCTAACCCAAAGCTATGCTAACACTAATTCAATCTGGCTGTGCACTGCTTATGATTTATATGCAAATATGGAAAACTCCTGTGTGTGTGTGCGTGTGTGTGTGTGTGTGTGTGTGTGTGTTCTCTGTGGAGCTTCATACACTCGCACTGACTCATATTTGATCTGTCTGTTAATCGGCTGCTCTCACAAACACTCTGTCACACTCGTTGCTTTTTGTCTCTTTTGTCTCTCTGTCTGTCTTTCCTGTCCACCCACTCCCCTCTTTCCTCGTCCCCGTCGCTCTGCAGCCTCTCAGTTCAGAATCGTTCAGTTCAGCGAAGCACGCTGTCATGATGTTTGGACGATAAAAACACGTTTCCAGACCAGATGTAAAAACAGGATCGACACCGAATCCACAAAAATCTGTAAAATATCACTGTGTGCTACAGTGGTGTACATTTACTCAAGAACTTCACTTAATTAAACTGAGGCACTTGTAATTTGCTTGAGTATTTCCACTTATCTGGTTACTTAACACATAAAGATTTTACATTAAAACACATTAAAAAAGATGAAATCGGTGCTTAATAACCTTTTAACACCTCTTCAGCTTCCACAAAGAGACATTGGGCACATTTCTGTGTGCATTTCTGTTACTTCAGACTCTTTAATATGAAGCTCAAAGAGGTCAAATTATCCAGTATTAACACAAAAAAGGCAAAGATTTGAGAGAAAAAGCATAAAAAATGAAGATAAACGTGCAGCAGAACTGTGTTTTCATCATCTCATCAACCCTCAGATTGACCCTCTGGCCCGTAGACGGCATCTAAAGTATAAACCAGCTCCACCTCGACCAGCGTCGTAGCCTGACGATCGGACGTTAGCATTAGCATTAGCATTAGCATTAGCATTAGCATTAGCATCGCAGGCGATTTACTTGTAATCAGGAGCTGCAGTTAAACAACATTCTGAGCCGAGTCGATCAACACAAAAACTTTATGCTGATCAGTGATTGAAAAAGAGTTGCCAAACACTGCAGATGGTAGGTGTGTGTGTGTGTGTGTGTGTGTGTGTGTGTGTGTGTGTGTGTGTGAACGACTCTAATTGAGAACATGATTTGATAGATTAATTAAAGCAATAATTCATTTGGATGTGGTGAATAAAACATGAATGAAGGTAAATATATTATTCAGCTGCTTTGGATTACTGAACCACACACACACACACACACACACACACACACACACACACACTAATGCAAACAAATATGGCCACACACTTGAGTAGACACACGTCAGTGAACAAACACACACACAAGCCATTTATTATTGAGACTACTGTTAATGTATAATTTAGCAGGACTGCAGGTATCAAAGGCCCCGCAGACAAAAAAAGACATTTAAATGATTCAAACACACACACACACACACACACACACACACACACACACACACACACACACACACACGCACACAGCGCTCTTCCTCTCGCACACACATGAATGTTTCAGGGGTTTTATCGAGGGTTAAACGGAGGTTAAATGGCGAAAACGAGCGAAGGCTTTTTGGCTGAACGTCGCCTTTCATCTGCAGGTCAGCGACGGGAGGAGAGACGGTGGAAAGGAGGAGAAGAAAAAAGGAGGAGAAGCTGAACAGGGAGGAACCAGAGGAGGAAAAGATGAAGGATAAATGTCAGTGTGACGTTCTGTCTTCAGCTCTCAGAGGCTGGATGATGAACAGACGAGTCAGTCAGTAAAGAGATGACTTTGAAGTTTCATTTCTTTATTTTCAGATTTCCATCTTAACTCCGGTGCAGCGGAGGTGAAAGCATTCCTGCTTTATGACTCAGAAAACTGATTTAAAAAAGACAAAAAACGAGGCACAACGAGCGCTTTGCAAAAATACCGGATGAGGGTGCGAAATGAGGAGGGTCTCAGGGGGTCTCAGGGGGTCTCAGAGGGTCTCAGAGGGTCTCAGGGGGTCTCAGGCCTTAAATTCACACCTCAGACGTGCACACATCATCATTATCCGTCGTTTGCTTTGTTTTTCCTCCACCGCTCGCCTGCCGTCCCTTAAATAACTCCCCGCGCTCTTCCTCTTTTAATGCCGCCTTCCTCATTTTGATCGCAGCCGTTTATGAAAATGTCGCACGCACACTTCATCCCCTCCAAACTTCCTCTTTGTGCTCCTTCTCCTCTTCCTCCTTCATTCGCAGGTGACTCGCCTAAAAGACGAGACAGAGGGAGAACACGTTCCACCGCCCGCTGAGCGTGACTCACTCCTTCTCTCTCTGACTCTATTTCTGAGTTGCTCTCCTCTGTTCCACCTCTCCACCTCGCTCTGGTTTCGTTTCTCCTCCTTCTCCACCTGCCATGTCAGCTCCATAACCGGCAGCCTGTCTGCGGCTGCAGCCGTCTTCCATCCTCGCCTCCCGCTCTCTCCCCCGGGTTCCATCTTCTGCGTCCCATCACATGAAACCTTGCAAACGTTTAAAACGTCTCCAGTCGAGTTTCCATCAGCTCGGCTGGAGCGAGCAGAGGCGCTTCCTCTGTGTCAGGAATAAACACATCAGAAAGTGTATTTCCAGTGTGGATCAGCTTTGGGGAAGCTGCTGCTGCTTTCACGTATTTTAGTCAAATAAAACTTTTCTAATCTACAAAACATTGTGGAGACTGAAATTAATGCACAACACTCTTAATATTTCTGAAAACAGGTATTTTCAGCAGATATTCAGTGTTTTCTATGATTTTCTGACGGTGCAGGCAGCTGTTGTCTGGTCATCTAATCTCTGCTCATCCATTAAAGGTGTTGAATTAATCTGAATTTTTGTTCTTGCACGATGTGAAAAATCTGCCTGAAAATAAAATCAGAAGAGACTTCTGTGGACTCGGGGTTGTAGATTGCAGCTGCCTCATCAACCGTCCTGTAAACACGACATGAGCATCGTCCACAGCTGATGGGACGAGCTACATCGTGCTAACGGTCGCGTCCACAGGACTTAAAAAAGACTTAAGAGACACCCGGGAACCGTCTGAACGAGTAAACCATGAGTCCACGTCCACGCTCTGCTGAACCACCAGCCGCCTTCGCAGGTGTTTTATGATCATTAACACACATGAAGACGTAGAAATATGAAAGCTCGTCTTGTTTTGCGGGATAAAAAAGACTTGAATGTTATTAGTGTGTAACAAACGTCCTAAACACCAGAGATCACTGACGTTAACCTGAATCTCTGTTTGATCGACGGTAATCAAACTCAGTACTCTCTGTTTGACTGCACGTTAAATCCTGATCATTTAAAGTGAATGCTGACATTTACTGCAGTTTTCTGGAAGTTTCCTCAGTCTGTACTTTGTTTTCAATCATATCTGGAAACTTTCCTCGTTTCTCTGCAGCAGCACGAGAGGAAAATGAAGAATTTGGGCTGTTTGACTCCGACATCTCCCTCCCTCCCCCCACGTGACAGTGAGGAAAAATTGATTTATGGTTTATCATTCAGCCATAATTTGCTCCCTCCCTCCCTCTCCATCTCCTCCGTCACTCTCTGGGTCTCTATCAAGTGTCAGATGTCCTGTAAAACACATGAGGTGTATTAATGAGCAGCAGTTTGTCTCACTTTAAACTCGTGTTTAATTTTTTTTTGATTGATTTCCCGCTCGTCCGATCGACAGCTCTTCAAATAGAAAAGTTAAAAACATGAACACATGCACAGCTTTCAGTGATGAACAAGGATTTTTACTGGACTCAAACAGCAGCAGCTCAGTGTGTGTGTGTGTGTGTGTGTGTGTGTGCGTGTGTGTGTGTGTGTGTGATGTAAAGGATTCGTATGCACACTGAGCCCAAATGTAAATATTACGACCAAACATTAAGTACTGCTATAAAGTTATTAATATTTCAATGTCAGCATTAATATTTAAATCATATACTGCAGCTCCAACACACACACACACACACACACACACACACACACACACACACACACAATTATGCAGCTGAAAGTCTTTAAACTAAGGCAGTAAAATATTCCTTCGGATCCGGATCAGGACAGGATCAGGTAATATCAGTGTGTTACAATCTGGCCAAATTTGGGTCAGGATCACGGTTCTGATCCGGCTCAGATCGGTCCAGGATCAGGTCTGGATCAGACCAGAACCGGAACAGAATCAGGCTGTAATAAACTGGTCCAGGTGGAAACTTCACACTTGTGCAGTTACATTGAACTCCTCATTCTCAGATCTTTTCCCTGACATCTCCTCCTCCTCCCCCTCCTCCTCCTCCTCCTCCTCCTCTCTCCATCTCCCTTTCATCCATCCCTCCTTCGTTACTCCGCTGTCATCACCTCTCCATCACCTCCGACCTCTGCTCCTCCCTCCTCTCTCTTCTCCTCTCTCACCGCCACATGTTTTGATACAGCCAATCATTAGAGCTTCAGACCCCGAGCGACTTCACTGCAGTGTGTGTGTGTGTGTGTGTGTGTGTGTGTGTGTGTGTGTGTGTGTGTGTGTGCGTGTGTCTGTGTGTGTGTAGAATTAAAAGCAGGTCATCTGTTTACCTCAGGGGTTTCAGTTTCACTCAATAAAAATGCATTTAGATTGTGTTTGTGTGTGTATATCTGTATCTGGTGGTGTGTGTGTGTGTGTGTGTGTGTGTGTGTGTGTGCACCGGTGCGTGTAGAACGCGTGTGTTTATCCTGACACTGCACTCTTGTCTCAGCACTAATAAACACCAATGATCCATGGCGGCACAGTTCCCGTTTAAACGGCGGCCATGATGGTGAAAAGGTGATTGAAGGTGCTGGCGGCCGTTAAAGGAGCAGTACGTAAAATATCTGTGCGGACAACACGGGACTTTCTCCCAGACTCCTCCTTCCTCCTCCTTCTCCTCTCCCTCCCTCTCCTTTCCTTATTTCCTCTCCTCCCTCCCTCCTTTTTCAGTCCACACCTCTTCCTCTTCCACCTGTTCACACTTTTTCCTGTGTGTGTCAAACAGCCAATCAGAGAGTTTATTTTGGGTTTAAAGGCCTTGTGTGTGTGTGTGTGTGTGTGTGTGTGTGTGTGTGTGTGTGTGTGTAATTTATCCATTAAGTTGGATCCACCGAGTTGAAACCCAGAGTTACTTTGCCGTTATGTAACTCCTCACACTTCAAAACCTAAACTCACTCCTCTCCCCCTCGTTTCTCCTCCCCCCTCTCCCTCTCCCTCTCCCTCTCCCTCGGTCTCTTTTCTGTTCAGATTAGAGGAAAGGTTGAACGCTGGATCAATAACCATGACCACATCTACAGGGAGAGCAGAGGAGAGGAGGCAAGAAAGGAGGGAAGGGGGAGACGAGAGGAGAGGAAACCAGGAGGAGCTAAAAAAAGGAAACAAGAGGGGAGATGAAAGGGAATGAAGGAGTGGGGAGGAGAGGAGATGAGAGGGGAAGAGGGGGGAGGAAAGGAGGAGAGGAGAGAAAACAAGGGAAAAATCAGGAGGAGCAAAATGAGGAAATGAAGAAGAGGAGAGGACAGAAGAGGAAAGAAGAAGAGATCAAATAAGAGGAGAAGAGAGGGAGAAACAAGGAGAGGAAAGAACATGAGGGGAGAGGAGAGGAGACAAGAGAAGAGTCAGAGTTAGACAGACACAAGGAGGGGAATGAGGAGGGGGAGGAGGAGGAGGAGAAATAATAAGGGGATGAAGGAATTAAAGAATGGAGGACGAGTTGAAGGGACGACCGGGTTTCCCTGGAGACGGAGACACAAGGTTAAAAAGACAGGATGGAGAGAGGGACGCGAGGAAAGAGAGGATGATGAAGGAGAAGATGAAGCCAGAGAGGAGTGTATGGAATCCTGAGTGTGTGTGTGAGTGTGTGTGTGTGTGTCTGTGTGTGTGTGTGAGTGTGTGTGTGTGTGTGTGTGTGTGTGTGTGTGTGAGCGTGTGTGTGTGTTGCAGCGTGTATTGATCCCACAGTGTATTGGAGATGTCAATTGCACTGATCACATTGATCTCACACACACACACACACACACACACACACACATACACACACCTGCATGAACACACTGTGTGTGTGTGTGTCATGTTCAGGTTGTTGGGTGATGTAATGTCCACTTGGCGGCCATGTTGGAGGCCCTAAACAACAACAGGTGTGAATGTGCTTCAGTTTTGTCTCGTTAGGTTTTTGCGTATTTAGCCCTCGTTAGCGGATGGCTAACAGCTAGCGCTAACGCTCAGACAGCTTTGACAGGACACGCTGGACACAGACGGGACCTTTAATGTGAAAGGACAGTCTGTAATCAGGGTCCTGCAGGAAGAGGGACAGCTCATTCTTTGACTAACAAGCCTGAACAGGAATGCTAGCTGCTCCGTGACGCTTTAACTTAATGCTAACACTAGCATGCTAACGTGCTCCCAATGCAGCATGCAGGCGTTCAGCAGCGACTACATGCGTTCCCTTACTCCAAAGCGGTTCGCATGGCTAACGACAATCAATATTCCACTAATATTTGCATGCAGCCACGCATAAACACCTTCTTGAAAAGGTCGGACACGTCCACAACCTGCGACTCAAGTTTTCATCGCATTTAAAGCAGGTTTTGCTTCTCCTTGTGTGCACGCATCTCTAGTCCAGCCTTGCAAACTGCTCATAAACGTGTCCAAAGAAAGCTCCTGAAACCTGAATAATATCAGAACATCCAGCGGATGAAGGTTAATATTCATGTAAACACACTCAGTGTCCGCCATCGTCCAGCCCGTCGCACTGATGCTAAGTTTGGTTTGAGTGTGTTCAAAGTGGA
This sequence comes from Chaetodon trifasciatus, assembly GCA_037975065.1. Taxonomy (NCBI): domain Eukaryota; kingdom Metazoa; phylum Chordata; class Actinopteri; order Chaetodontiformes; family Chaetodontidae; genus Chaetodon; species Chaetodon trifasciatus. Next base: position 692,832 of record JBBMOE010000017.1, on the reverse strand, counting down.
AAAGTGACTAAATAGAGTCCAGTGGAGCTCCTAGAGTGAATGAATACTACACTCTCCCACAGTGCAGAGCACAAAGGAAGCGGAGGAGCTGCTCTCTGCTGGATCAATTAAAATAAATGGTGGGTGGAGGCAGCGAAGCTCCAGAAATATCCTGGAGTATATAGTTATAAAAAAAGTGCTAAATCTCATGAAAGACATTTCAAAGTGTATTTGTGAAGTTTGATCGACAGCCGAGGCCGACAGCTGTTAGCTGTTAGCTCGGAAAGGTGACATGGATGCTAACTTAAAAACAGTATATGACACAGCTTTTGATTAGCATCTTAGCATGCTAACATTTGCTATTAGAGCTACAGACAAAGAGCAGCTGAGGCTGATGGGAATGCCATTAGCTCTGCAGCTGTTTAGGCATGAAGTTCAGTCAAATTTAGGCTTGAATTAATTATTTTAACACATCTGGAGGAGATTTCACTCTTTGAAGGCAAACTTTAAAAACCTCGATATCAAAGGACCCGAAGTAAAAACCTATCAGCGAGCCACACATTTGACTTTCAAATGAACTTTGCGACATCGAATGCAGCAAAAGGATATGTTTGGATGCATGGCCGTGTGTGTGTGTGTGTGTGTGTGTGTGTGTGTGTGTGTGTGTGTGTGAAGCAGACACAGCATTATGTAATTTGCTCTAAAAGCCTGGTGTTGGTGAAACAGTGTGTGACACCTCGACCTCCACTGTGCAGAACACACACACACACATGCACACACACATTTTCATGCAAACAGAAGATGAAGACAAAAACTACGGAGAGCAAATAAAGGAACAAAGAAGAGAGCTGAGAGGAGGTTATCAAGAGAAAACACAACAAACAAGTCAGAGAAGAAGAAGAAGAGGAGAGAGAGAGTGAATGCACGAACGACAAGATGAAAGGAAAGAGACACAAGATGAGAGGAAGAAGATGTAATATGAAGTAATCAGAGATGGGAGGGGGGAGAGGGAGAGATGGAGGGAGAGAGGGGGGTGACGGAGGAGGTAAAGGATGTGACAGTAGGAGAGAGAGAGAGAGAGAGAGAGAGGGGAGGAGGAGAGAAGCTGCAGTACGTGGAGGGCTTACATAAGTGTCCTGACGGCGTTCGTCAACGGCCTCCTGAGACCAACACACACACACACACACACACACACACACACACACACACACACACACCATAACATTTCACAAACGCAAGACGAAAGGACAAGTAACACACAGACACGCGCGCACACACACACACTCAAAGGGCATCTGGAGAGGCTAATGTGGCATCTGTTTGTTTGTCAACATCTGTCGGCGTCATGGCGTCCAGGGGCCGGCGTTCCTGCCCGCATCCTTCACGACCACACGTCTCTGTCCGTGTCTTCAGCGCGTCCTCGCTCCAGAAGTCTCTCACGGGACCCACAAAATGCCGGCGAGCGCAGAAGACGATAAAACCACACGTTTCTTTACTCTACAGCGATGGAATGTAATCGATTACTCAAGTCCTGTACTTAAGTATGTGCTGAGTGTCTCTGAGCTCATGTGTTCATCTGCTTCATCCAGTCATGTGTTCACAAAGTGGTGAACTCGCTCCATCCTCTATGATCGACTGAGCCTTTCCAGGATGCCCCTTTCATACCCAATCATGATCCTCTCACCTGTCACCAATCAGCCTGTTTACCTGTGGAATGATCCAAACAGGTGTTTCTATATATTGATATATTGACTTTCAGCTGTTTTCAGGTCAGTTTATGTCTTTGAATCAGGGCTGGAGATGAAATACACAAACTTAAAGGTTGCAATCAAACTCGAGTGTTCGTCTGCTCCTTCTCCATCGTGTTCCTACAACTCCCAGAATGCCTTTCAGCCCTCTGGAGGTGCCGTCTTTTACTTTACTACCTGCAGGCTCGGTTGATTTTCTTCCTCGCTGCTTCATCTTTGCAGGTTTGAGTTGAGGATCAGTGATTCTGATCGTATTGATCGAATCGTCACAGCCTCATTTTAAACACCTGATGTTCACCAGCATGACATTTGACAGCCGTCAGTAAAGACACGAGACGTTCATTTGTCTGTAGCTTCATCTCTTTCTTGCTTTTAGTTAGCCTTCCTCTTCTTCTTCACCTTCATCCTCACGCTCCCTCGTTTTCGCTCCACCTTTTTCCGTTGACATCCGTCTCCCTCCTCTAACGTAACCTTCGTTACCTCCACCACCGTCTCTCCTCTCGCTCCATCTCTCTGAGACAAACACTTCAGAATATGGCTGGTTCTCTCTCTCCTTCTTTCTCCTCATTTTCTTTCCTCCTCCGTCTTCTGTTCGTCTTTCGGTTTTCCTCTCGGCGTCTGTGACTTTTACTGGCGCGACAGCTGATGAGACACTTCTGCCAAACAGGATCTGCGTTTGTCTGCAGACTTTCGGGCTGGATGGAGTTTTTAATGCAGCGGATCTGAACGATGGCAGAGTCAATGACAGCTGCTCATTCAAGTACTTCACTGAGTACAGTCACTCTCAAGTACTTGTACACTGCTCGAGTATTTCACCTTAGAATGGAATAATAGAATAATTACTGCTCTAAAATGGCCCATTGTGCAAAATGAGTACTTTTACTTTTGGTACATTAACGAAAGCTTGATGCTAATTCTTCAGTAAAATGTAGGGCTTTTGTTTTTTAAGTATGTGAGTGTTTTTACATTGTGGTATTAGTACTTTTAATCAAGCAAAGATATGCAGGAAAACTGCATAAAATGGAGAAAAAAATACACGACTAGATACTGTGTGTATTTCATGTGAAGGACTTAAAATTGAGTTATTAGATTTCAACACTATGACAAATACTGGCTGTGCAGTTAAGGAAAATATCTGCTTTGAATATAACTTTAAATATATATTATACTGCAATACAAGTACTGAAAGCTGACAGGTTTGAAAAGATGGCTATAATTCGTGGTCTTCTTCACGTCTTTGACCAGATTATTCAAACCGTGATGAGTGAGAGAGGTTTGGAAAATCTACTAGTAGTTGGAAAAGATGGTAGTACTGTAGAAGTAAGTACTGCCAAAGGGTAGTGCTAGTACTGCATCGCGCTGGCGGCGGCAGCAGAACATTCAGAGAACACTCAGTCTGGATTATCCAGTGACGACGCTGCAGTAATACTTCCAGCATGAAGTACATGTAGTATCTCAGCCCCCACTGTCTGTTTCTCCCACACATGCTCTGTCTGCCTCAGAGGAAGACGGTTTCTGTAGCAGCCCTCTTCCTCTTCATCGCTTCACCCTTTTCTCTGCAGCGAACCCTCCATCTCCTCTCGCTTCTCAACAATGTCTTATTAAGCGCCGACAGCTCTCTCGTCCTCTCTGCCTCCTTACATCTTTTCATGGCGCTCCTTATTTCCTCCTCCTCTCCCCTCAGTTGAAATTTGAGAATATGTCTTATTTTAGGACTGAGAGTCACTCCTGCGGCCTCCAGAGCGCCACTGGATGTTTTGGAAAATCTGATTTTCTACCTTCTGTATGACTCTTGCTCAAAGGGCTGCTCCGCCGGAGCTGCAGCCAATTATACCTCCCAGCAAGGCGTCGCTGATGGCGGCCCACCGCCGCCGAGTTCCTCTCAGTGTCTCTGGGTCACATTACAAGAAAGCATGACGGTTATTTAATTAGTCTGCTAGCGTCTTAGCTGCTAAACAGTGAAGGAAGAATGAACTTGAGGCTGATTGTTGGGGAATAATAAGACGAGAGGATCATCAGGGGTCATACAGAAAAATTCAAGCACTTTCAAGGTACCTAAACCAAAACTTTCCAGACTCTCGAAGCCTTTCCCATCACATCTAAATTGTTACCACAAATGCATTTACAGAATTTCTTCACACCCACAGCAGTCAATGCACATTTCTTCTTTTAATTGATGTCGACGCCAGGAGGCAACGGACATGACGACGGGATCGGTTCCTTTCAAATATTAAAGTATTACTATTATTAATCAAACAATAAATCAAACATTTTTTCCAGGAGAATGTTCAAATTAAAAGACACTGAAAACTTAATGGTAAAATGAAGCTTGTTCCAAACTTTCAAGACTTCTACAAATGACATTTCTGTACATACTATATGTTTGTTTTGCCAGGAAACATAACCGCTCACAGGCAACACTTGTCCAGTAGAAAGAGCTGTTTTTGTACCACATGCAGTCTGCAGAGAGGTGGTCGGGTTGATGGTGGGCGTGAAAACTCGAGACTTTGACACCAGAGATCAGGAGTTCTGCATACGCTCAGGAGCTTCGTTAGGCAGACGGGAAAAGTAGTGGTTTTAGTTAAGTCAGTATATAATCGACCGCAAGCAGCTGCTCTGAGTGTCTTTAATAATTCTTTAGCAGCTACGAGCAGATATTTAATTAATTAGTAATTAAAATTAAAGTAGCAAAATGATTAACTTACTGTCGTCAATGATTAATCAACTCATCGTTTCAGCTGTATTTGTACATTTTTGTGTTTTTATATGCAAAAATCGTATTTTTTTTTAAATAAAACTTAAATAAATAAAACTAAATTTGTAAAATAATTAAGCCGTCCAACAACTGTGGTGGAGTAAAAACAAAAAGTATAAAGTGTCATGAAAGTAAAATAAACTGCAGCGCATCAGACTTGTACTTTACAGTATTACGACGTACCACGTAGATGTACGTAAAACGCATACAGTAATAAATAAAACGTACGTAAGCCGTTGGGGCAGTCGTTTCGCGCTGCTCGCTGTTCACCAGCTGTGAGCAGTAACAGAAAATGTTCTGGTCAGTGAGGAGTTGATGTTTAAGCTGCACATTGAATCTACCAAAACCTTCTTTTTTAACTTCTCAATTTATATGCTAATTTCTTCAGTCATCGCTCCCTCCGCCTCTTCACTGAGCCCGCGTTATGTATTAAATCATCACCTCGGCCTCTACGACACAAGGGCAGCTAAGCACTTTTTGTCTTTCTCTTCATGTCTTTAACTCATCCCGTTCACTTCAGTGCTTTTCACCACAGCGGTTCAGTACAATCGGCCTTCGCTGCTCCATCAATCTTTCACTTTCCCTCCTTTCGTCACCCTCCGCCAGACCAGGGACATAAACTTCCTCCTAAATCCTCACCCATGTCTCCACTCAAAAAAAGCACTTCACCTTTCTGTCCATCCATCCCTCCATCCTCCTAAATCCTGCAGCCTGGAAAAGCACTTCACTTCCACCTATCCTGCCCTTTATCCATCCCTCCATCACCTTTATCTTTTGCTGCATCATCAGACCTTCAAAGGTAAAAAAAAATCATTAATTCCTTCTGGATAATAACAACTAGCATGCTAACCTGCTAATTTATACATCTGTGTACCATTTCAACACGTACACAGTTAGCACGTTGATCACTGCTAGCATGCGACAGAAAATGTGTGATTCAGCATGTTAGCATGTGAACATAAATACACAGTTAACATCAAAATTAGGATGGTGAATGTGAAAATATTAAGTACGTTGGCTCATTAGCATGTAGCATCACACATATTAACCTATGTTTAAATGCTAACAGTATGATAACATGCCAAACATTTACATGCTATGTAATGCTTAGAATGCTAACTTGTTAGCACGTAACAATCAGAATGTCAGCATGAACACAAATGCAGTTAGCATTCTTCCTCAACATTAGCATGTTAATATACCAATATTAAGTATGTTGACCTATTAGCATGTGGTGTTATACGTATTAACCAATGTTAAAATGCTAACAGTTAGCATTAATGTGCCAACAATTAGTAGGCTATGTGATGCTTAGGATGTTAGCTTGTTAGCATGAAACATTCAGAATGTTTGCATCAGTTATGACTGCTTTTGTTTGAAAATTAACATTTGGGAGGCCGATGGGTGATAATTTAACTGATTTCCACCAGTGGACACTCGTCAGAGCTGAACTCTGTATGTGAACTGTGCCTGCTAGGCAGCTGTGCACAAGCTTTTTTAAGATTTTAAAATTATTTTGCTCCAAGTGTAGCCTTGGGCGTATTTTATTTTGCAGTTTTTGCTTGCACTTCAGAAAAAAATGTGTAAAAAAAAAAAAAGTTTCTGCATGTGGTGAAAACAAAAATTCCGCCTTGGTGCAAACTCCTTAAATCTTTATTTGGAGCTTCGCCGCCCGGGGCAGAAAAAACATGTCACCAGTCATTGTAGCACTCCTTCAGCTTATCTCCCCTCGTCAGATCTTTACCTTCATCACCTCTCCTCCTCAGGAGAGAGAAAGCACTCCACTTCCTGCTCTTATCCCCCTGCCTCCCTCAATCCATCTACGTATCATCCCGTGGCTGCTGTCGTCCCCCGTCTCCTCCCATCGCCCTGTCCTTTCACATCCGTCTGGCAGCATCCCTCCATCGCAGAGAGCTGGAAACAGCAGGGAACAGACAGCGGGGCGGACGGAGAGAGACGGAGATCGCCGTGGGGCTTTCTAACTCTGTTTCTTCCTCTACCTCCATCCCATCAACTCTCCATCTCCGTGCTTGCCTGATCCCTCCAGCTCTCTATTCTTCTCTCTGTCCCATTAAATCTCTCTTTCATGTTTGCTCGCTTTGTATCCGCTCACGGCTCGTTATCTCAGCCAGTCCGATGCTTTCCCTCCTCGTCCCATTCACCCTCCCTCTCCTTTGCCCACGAACTCACCGGCACACCTGCCCTCCCTCTGTTTCTACCGTCTACAGCCTCTCGTATTCTCGCTCGGCTCTGACAAGTCCCACGAGGAGGCCGACAAAGCTCCTGAATTCCTCAAAGACAAAGACGTGTATGGCAGGATTGTGTTTGACTGCATGTTTTAATAGATGTAACTAGGGCAGAAGGTTCTAGTCCTTCACTGTCAAATGGCCCCATATGGACACATAATATATGAGCATAGCTGTCCTCTTACCATGAGATTGTCCCACATGTTAATATGCTGTAAACACATATAAATACTTCTAAATATAGGATCACACACACATTATGTTGCCCATTTAGCAACTACTGCATGTGCATTTAGCATGTCAGCAACATAAACATGGTATATAATGTAAGCATATTGGTGTGAACACAGTTGATAACACCTTAATCTGCAAACCTGTAGCGCATGGTGTTTAGCATGTTAGCCGTTTAGCATGTAATGTCCAACATATTATGGGGTGACATCCAAAAATGTGTATGTAATGCTAACATGTAATATTCTGCGTATTCAAAACTGGACTCCTCTCTGGAGTCCGGGGTCACCGTCCAGGTCGAGTCCCTACCTCTTTTTGGTGGTACTTGATGGCCAGTTTGAGCTTGGCCAGGTCGTGGCACTGTTTGGGGTCCAGTTCCTCGCTCTGGTCGTTGTCTCTGTGGTTCAGGATGGTTTCCAGCTCTCTGGAGCTCCTGGCCTGGTCCAGAAGGTCTTTGGCGAACCGTTTGCATTGCTGTGACAGCTCCTCGTACTCCTGACGAAACTCGTTCTCCACCTGAGGGGATGAGAGTGTGAGGAAACCTGATTTAAGGTGGGTTTTTTCTTTCTATAACTGGTTTAATGCTCTCTGAAAGTGTTGCTCTGCTGCAACAGCTCTGTGTGCTGCTTCTGAAACTTAAAAATAAAGATATTTCAGGGTATCAAAGCCACAAAAATGCTTTTGAAGCCTTTACCGTGCATTGGAGGAGGAGAATTTCTGCTCTTGTTACCCAAAATAAAACCTGAAGGAATTTCTACAGACATTATGAAAAGGTATGAAGCTTTCTGTGATTACAGCTGCAGAACATGTAACTGAGACAAAATACATAATAAACTAAAACACCACTTTCAATAGGACGAGTGAAGGACACACTTGAGACAAATGACTATCAGGAATAAAAGTGGATGCTGCAGAGGCTTTAACAGCTCATCAAGTTCAGGATGTGGCATCCCTCCAGCAGAGTTCACCTGGGTGTTTAGAGAGCCGATGCCAAGGTGGAGCTCCAGTGGACCGGCTTTTTATAGTGACACTTTGAGTTGGCCTCTCGTTTAATCTGACAGTAAGTAGCATCACGTGGAAATAAAAACTGTGAGAAACCTGCCAATTTCTACATCCATGTACCACTCAAGCGTTGTCACTTCAACACATACAGTTAGCATGTTAACATGATCACTGCTAGCATACGGCTGATTCAGCATGTTAGCATGTGAACACATCAGAATTAGGATGTTGAATGTGTCAATATTAAATACGTTGGCTTATTAGCGTGTAATGTTATCCACAATAACCTTTGTTAACATGCTAACGTATAGTATGTACTATCCTGCGATGGCAGACTTGCCAAACAGCGAGAGGAACCCTGGAGCTTCTCCAGTAACACACCACCAAAAGGCATGGACAGCCATACCTTGCTGAGCTCTTTGAGTTCCCAGCCCAGCCTGAAGGCCGTGAGGATGGGGTCTTCACTGGACAGAGCGATGAGGGACGGCGAGGCCAGAGCCTTGTAGATGTTGAGTCGAGACCGTGAATGCCGAAGACTGTCGACCTGCAGAGGAGGAGGTTGATCGGTTTGTCAGTTTTAAAGGTGAAACCATTAAAACTCGCAGACCAAACCGTACGTGAGCAGAGAAACGATGACTCACCTCTGAACTGGAGACGCACTCAACACAGTCGCATCGTATCTGGTGAGGTCTGGGAATGGTGACCTACGCAGAACAAGGACAGGACAACAGCTGATTCAGTATTTACAGACTCAAACGTATTTCTGTCGAACTCTCGACTTGTACAGTGATCACCTTCCGCTGGACGAGGAGCTTGATGATCTCGTAGTTGTTGGTGTGAGCAGCGAGCATGATGGGAGTTATGTCTGGGGTGAACTCTGAAAACTGACTGTCCATCATCAGAGAGGGAACCTGGAGAGGAACAAGGAACAAAAACTCCTCAATAAAACCCTTCAGGGACCTCCATCAGTGACTGACATCTGACCAAACGTCGGTTTGATGTTTTGGTTGAAGTCTTCTGGTTTAACTGGCAGCTAAACATGGAAAAAACAAAAAAGTCTAATGAGCTTTTATTATGCAATTAAAAAGCCACGAGTCAGCACTGTTACGTAAGAGGAACAACTCGGAGCATTAGACAAATTAGCCAAACGAGGAATCAAATTAGACTCACTTGAATCAGATTAAAACAAATTGAGTTTGTGTAATGCATTCGACAGAAGAAGTTTCCTGCTCGTCAACGCAGCACAGGGACATTTATTTAAAGTCACATCCTCTCCAAAACTCATTACAGGCCTCACTGAGGCGACTGCGAGCTGCTGCTGAGGTAACAAAAGACTGAAGGAGCGTTTCATTACCAGGTGAGGACCAGGTGGTCTACAGGAAAGGTCGGACGGAGAGTCTGAGGGTCCAAACCGACGATTTGGCTTTTTACTGCAAATCGTGCAGAAGAGCTGCTGCTCAGATTTCCATTTCCTCCCTTTCCAAGCAGCCACTAGCTCCCATTAACTTCCACACAATATACACTATCATATATCACCAAAAATAAACAAAAATACAGAAAATCTATGAGAAAACATGTTATTTAGTGTAATAAAATATGTTTTTTTCTTGTTGCTTCCACTTATGGGAGGCAAACACATTAAAGAGCGTTTATATCTGCACACATCTACAAAACAGAGGACCTGAAGTAAAGATACAGGCGCGCACACACACACACACACACACACACACACACACACACACACAGACATCAGAAGAAGGAGAGCGAGGAGCAGACGTGGGGAGGAGGAGGAGGAGGGAGGAGAGCAGCCTGTGGACTCTCTTTCATGTCTCAGAGGGAGAACCAAGCAGAGTGCTGCTCTTCATCTTATCTTCCCTCTCCGTCTCTCGCTCCTCTCACCTCCTTCTCCTCCTCTTCTTCCACCTCCCCGTCTCCCACATTCTTCCATTCCCCTCCACTCCGCCCACCTCCTCGCCTCCTTCCTTCCCACCCTCCTCTGTTCTTTTCCATCTTTCTCCTCGTCCGACCTCCCGCTATCTTTGTTTTTTTTAGCCGCTTCACCTCCTCGTATCTCTCCTCTTTTCCTCTGATCCTCTCTGCTGCCTGAACCTTTTTCTTCCTCATCTCATCTCCCTCCTCCTCCTGTTTCTTTCCTCCTGGTGTGATAAGGAGTGTGAGAACAGCTGCCACGGGCTGGACATCACACGCCGATTAAAGAGACGGGGAGAGAACACACACTCGGGTAAATACGAACAAACTGACGGTCAAACACGACAAAATCATCTCCGTTCTCTGCTTCATTGATTTTTCAAGCAACATTTAATTGTTGCTTGAATTTGTGGATATTAAACAAACAACATACAGTGTGATAAATAGGGAGCTTTAGCCGCGCTGGCAAGTGGATTTTGTTCACGTCAGGCAGAGCCAGGCTAGCTGTTTCCCTCCGCTTACAGTCTTTATGCTAAGCTAAGCTAACTGGAGAGTGGAGAGTTGAATCCGTCGGCTCTCACTGCTGCAGATGTTTCAGCTCATTGAACTCCTTTATATCCTGTTGGTGCTTTAATCCACAGCAATGCATCATTTTCTATAAGATCATCACATGTTTGCAGCGCCGCCGTCCTGTGAGAACCACGTATCTCCAAAAACAGCCCGTTTTCAACTGTGTGTCGATGCATTTTCAACACTTCATCCTTCAGATTAGCACAAACATCTGGAGATACGAGGTTTTCACTGGACGGGAAGTGGATGAGAAACTGTAATCTGAAAAGTAACTAGTAACTAAAGCTGTCAGATGAATGTATGAGTGCATGAAACTGAAATAGTCAAGTTAATATCGCACTTCATTACAGTATTTACTACATCTGTTACTTTTCGCTAAAGAACGTCAGTTTTTGGAGTTTTACTGATTTTGATTTTTACTCTTTTAGAGGAAATTAATACTGAAAAAAAAAACAAGCCTGGCTGCTAACGTTTGTGTCGTCGCTGACGAGCTCACCATCAAAACAACCCAAAAGTGATGCTCGTCTGCGGCGACACACACACACACACACACACACACACACTTAATCTTTCCCTCACACACTTCACACATCAAAGGAAAGTGTGAAAAACGTCGCCTCATCTGCATACCTCTCTATCTCTCTCTCTTCCCTCCATCAGTCCTCATGTCCCTCATTTCTTATTCCTTCCCTTTCTCTCTGTCGGGATTTCCTCCATCCAACTCCTCTTTCTCTCCCTCCCTCCCTCCCTCCCTCCTTCCTTGTTTCCCCCTTGCGCACTCAGGGCATGAAAAACCTTCAGATTTCACTCTGCTCTCCATGTTTCATCCCCCTTTCCTTCCCTCCTGACGCTCTTTCCTTCCATTTCTGGAGAGCTGGTGATGGAGAAAGCAGCGTTTGGTCGTAGCTAAGCAGGGAGAGGAGAGAGAGGGGGAGAGATGAAAGGGGGGAGTGAGGGGGGAGGATGGAGAGAGGGTGAGGTAATAAAAGAGAGTCAGACGGAGAGGGACGACAGAAAGGTCAACGCTTTCCTCGTCAAGAGAAGATAAAAGGCGTCGAAAGAGCGGTTTGGAGAACACACACAGACGATCTTCATCAATGAGAACACACACATTAGCTTTATCTTCATCGACGTGAACACACACATTAGCTTTATCTTCATCGACGTGAACACACACATTAGCTTTAACTTCAGGAGTAATTTTTTTGCAGATTTGGTTGGAAATGCTGCAGAGGTATTCGTGCTTCTGTCGTGTGTCGGTAGCTTCGTGGTTGGATGGCTTTCTGTTGGCCTGTTTTTATTGCGTTTATTGCTGATCAGGAGTCAGAACAGATCGTTTCACTTCGATCTGCTCTGTGCAGATTGACACGTCATCCATCAAAAAAAAGACAATAGCACGTTCTGTCTAGAAGGGCAGCGACTGTCTGACGCGTCGCGGCCTGAGCTCGCGTCTCGGTGGACTTTAAGGGTTACTGTCGCCAAACCTCGTCATGCTTCCCATTCTCACGCTATAAGAAATGCAGTTTAGAGTCATAATGGAGGCAGATTTAACACTGACAGCTCTTAGTGGTTTTTGAAAGCGTGCATCCGTGACTTCAGATAAACGAGTGACATGGCTGCGGCTCGCTAGCTAAATAAGCTAACGTTAGCGCCACGAGTAGAAAGTCTCCTGATGACTTTTTAATGTTCTCAGCTGATTCACTAACAGCTACAAACAGCTGAGGGCTTATGTTTGAATGCACCTCCAATTTCATGTTAACATATATTTTTGTGCGTTAAGTCAATACGGCGTCTACTTCATTTCAAAATAAAAGCCAAGAAAGACATTTATTTCAGCTTTTATTTACTAGAGCAGAATTTAAACTCTGTCAGTATTTGGTGACTTTTCAGTTCAGTCCATAAAGTCTCAGCTGGGTTCAGGCCCCACAGGGTCCGGGTATGCTTCAGTTACCCGCCCCGCCTTATATATCTGACACATGCCGGCTCTCTGGTTCATCAACAACATGTTTTTAAGCGTGTTCTGCTGCTCGTCTTCATCGAGGAGTCCAGAGCTCAGCTGACAACCTGCAGCGCAGAACAAACAGGAGGAAGTGCACGAGAGAGAGGGACAGAGAAGAAAGAGTAACGCAGATTTGTTCCCGTCCTCGTCCAAATGAGAGGCGACCAAAACCTTCCCACAATCCTCTGCTTCGGCCAAGGGTTGGTTGCCATGGTGACGTGGAACCTCACAGCCTCCTGCGGTCCAGGAATGAATGTAGAAGACGTCGTCTCCGCTCCTGCTCCCGTCTTTATCTGAAGACATCTCCTTGTTTCCTGCTCTCCCTCTCTCCCTCGCTCTCTCTCCTCTTTTCTAATGTCTCTCGCTCATTCTTCATCCCTCCTCCTCCTCCTCTTCATCTGTACTCCCTCCCTTTTAGTCTCCGTCTCTCCGAATCTCTCCTCCTCTATCCCCCTTAACACCTACATCTTAACCGAACTGTGCAACATGTTCTTTTTCTCACACACACACACACACACACACACACACACACAGACACACACACAGACACACACGCAGAAATGCGGCAGGCAGACAAATATACTGTCTGTCTCTAAATCCTATTTCACAGTGAGTCTATAAAACGAGCTGTTTAATTTTCCTCCTCTCAGCAGAATGTGGCACGGAGCATTACAATGAATGGATGTACTGCTCATTATCACACACACACACACACACACACACACACACACACACACTTTAACGGATGACTAAATGCAAACACGTGCGCGCTCGAATCCGCCTGGATTCAACAGATTAGCGTTCACGGAGGGAACGTTCTGTCTTTTGTTTACACACACACACACATGCACACGTCCACACACACGCAGATGTCCACACACACACCTGCTTCTCGCCGCTGGGCCTCCGGTGTGACAGCAGCAGCTCCACGGCGCCCACCACCTCCTTCCTGATGGCGTAGAGCAGCGCGTCACCCGTGTGGATGCCGTGGTCGAGCAGGAGCTCCATGATCTCCAGGTTCTCGTTCTCGATGGCGATGAGGAGCGCGCTGCGGCCCAGCGGGTCCAGGCAGTTCACATCCATGTTGTAGTAGACCTCCGCCTCGCGAAGGGCATGTTTGACACCCGCGTAGTCCCCTGCACAGGTGGAGGGAAGGTGGACGGGTTGAGGGAGCAGACGGGTGCAAAGCAACACCACAACGCGAAAGCACTTCATTCCATTTCCACACGTCCTTCATGTTCATCAGCTCCTAATGACTGACTCAAATGTTCAGGTCAAGCTGCTGAACGTGTTACTGATAAGAGAGAAGAAACGCACCTTTCTCCACAGCGGTCAGGTACGCCCTCTCCTCAGCAGACAGCTCCACCTCGGCCCGGACGATCTGCAGCGGGATGCGATCGCGGTACGGCGAGTAGGTCGCCTGAAACACAAACGACGAAACCTTAAAACACCGGAGTGGAGTCTGCAAAAGGTTTTATCAGTTTAATCATCAGGAACAAGACAGTAAACACCAGGAACATGTTTAAATAACAGGATTCAGATGTTCTGCAAAAGGTCAAAACATGCCATTATGAGCAATAACATCATAATAATAATATAGTGGTTAATTAAACGCTGCCGACAGATTTAAACGTGCAGACGGTCGGCGGCTCGTGGACTGTGCTCATGCAAACTGAGGCAAGCATCATGTCAGAAGTTATTATTACACTTTTAGTATATGAAGCCTGTGCGAAAATGAGCCGACGTGCTTCATCACACACAGCGTCCACACGTTTAATGAGTGAGTTTTAAACTGTCATCGAGAAACGAGACCAAGACGAGAGGCGTCAGGACGAGTGAGCGTCCATCAGATTTACTTCTGCTTCCTGTGATAAATCAGAGCAGAGGAAGAGCTGTTGAGAGACACTGGCGTCCCCTGAGCCACGTGGCTAAAACTGCAAATATTTGATTCCCGCTATTTGGTTTAAACAGGCTCATGAGTCAAATAAATCAGCCGTTTGTTTATTTGCTAAACGAAATCCTCTGTTGTATTTCCAATCCCTCGTAAGCTCCTCGTGCAGCAGTGGATATTTTCTTTTCCCAGAAACCCTTCAAAACAGACTGAGCGCCGTTCATGGTCACATCGGAGACGAGTAAGAAACACAGTTAGAGGAATGTCGTACAATCATGGTGGGATTCATGAGCCAACACTGTGGAACCAGGACACTGGGATGGTTTGGATAAACCTGCAGGAGCTCCTAAGAAGTCTGTTCACTCACCTTCTTGTAGTACAGCTGTGTCATGGGATTCATCTGGCCGGTCTGGAAGAAAGACAGAGGTGAGAGTTAATACAGATGCTGCAGTAAAGAGAAGCGAATGAAGACAAAAACTTTAGTAAACCTCAAAAAAGCTGCCTAATAACTCAGAACTTGCTTGAGAATCATCACGTTTTTACATTTTCTTTAGTATCAAAGTAGTCCAGCGATAATATTCTGTACATGCACGCATACACTCCCAACATGACCTGCTAATAGCTAATTCGGCACACTTTTATACTGCCTATTTTTGCCTAAATATAGACAAAAATAAAGGTCGCAAGTTGCAGCCCACAGTCAAACAAACTGCAGCAGGTAGAAATCCCAGCAGCACAGATCTGAATCAGAGCAAATCAACCCTGAACGGTCTGCAGGGCTCGATGCTGGTGGGTGAGCTGGAAACCTTTTCCACATCTGAGCCAAGCGTCCCTTTAAGAGTTTCAATTTTCCATCATTTATTTAGAAAAGCGAAGCGTCTTATGTTTACACAGAGGGATGATGGACGACGTGACAACAGGGGGAGATCGAATCAAACAACGTGATTGGTGGTTAGCTGTGTTATAATACAGCTCATTCCTTCACACAACAAAAGTTAGCTAAGCAGCTAATGAGCTAACACACAAGGATCAACTTTAAAGTGGCCAAACAGGGAAAAGTTGGACTATCTGGGGTAAAATTCACCTGATGAACCTAAAAGACGACATGCAGAGTATGTAGAAGGACGCTGACGGACCGGAAAAAAACGAATGAACACTGTTTGATGCTGAGCTACACTTCAAGCGCAGGGGAAATGGTGACAATCAGCACTTTATTGACCATCAAAAGAGATGAAAAACAGGCTTACTGGCCTTCAATGAGCACTCAGATAATCACCCTGACCCACAGGAGAAGAACTAATTCCTGTATGAGCAGTCCCAAATCATTTTCACCCAGTGTGGGCAGATTGAAATCTTAAGACCTAAAAATTGCACATTTTACTCGACTAAAGAGCTTTCAACCCCCCAAACTTCATCTAATTCTTTGTGACGTGTGAAGAGTTGCGGAGAAGCAGCAGGAGTGCGGCAGGTTTATTTTTACCACAGACAAAAGCGCCTGAAAGCGAGCTGATGCGGCGAGCGACGGTGACGGACGGGCCGACATCGAGGCGGTGCAGATTAGCGACTCGACGTACACGCGGCACAATAAACAGCATACAGACCGAGGATAAGCCTCATCCCACAGTATTAGCAGCTCTAGTCTCGTTAATGCATGTAATCCCCATGAACCGCTGCCTCCTGCAGAAGGTTCACAAGCTCTGCTCACTTTTCTATTTCTATTTATTCCTGTAGGTTTTATCACTCTGACTTATTGAGCCATAATTGGCCCACATTTGTTTGTGCTGGGAGCGCAGACAGATGCTGCATTTTGATTTGTTTTACAGTTTCCTACGCAGCTAATTTTCCAGCAGCAGGGAGCCGTCGAAAAGAATCCGGAGGAAGAAAAATACTGATAACCATCTGCATGAGTCTGTCAGTGAGAAGGAGCTAATTAGTGGAGCTGCTGGGCTGAATACTCGGGGAGGTAAACAGTTAATAACACTTGTCTTCGTCCCTAAATCCTGCCGCGGTGCCACTGAGCAACAGACAAGACCCAACGACAATGAGAAGCTGAAGCTGCTTTAAAAGTTCTGGTCCAGGAAAAGACCAGCGAGATGATCCACGAGTGAAAATGTGGTTAAAAAACTGCAGAAGTTTGGTTCTTATATCACAAACATGAGGACTTGAGGTTTAAGTTGGACCTGATAAACCTGGACCTGGAAAAAACAGAAGCAGAAACTAAACCCGGCGGCTTCTGGCAGGTAGTTTCTTTCATTATTACGCTGCTGTGTTCGAATGTTGTTTCAACATTCAGGTTTCCTTACAAAGACTGCAACTAACAACTATCATCAGGTATTGATTAGTAAGGGCTAGACGATACGGCCAAATTACACGTCAATCATGATCTTAATCCCTCTGGAGTTTGGTACCTGCTGGGTAGCTAACTACAACATTTTGTGCAAAAATCAAGAATTCACATTAATCAAATGGATTTGATACATCGCCAAGCTCGAAAAATGAGTTTTGCTTTCTCAAATAATCAATACTTTGTTTTCTAAATGTAGAGATGACATCTACAGCTCAAAACCCAAAGTTTCAAACACAGCGCTCTTCTTGGTTGGGTTTAGGAACAGGTCACGATTTGGGGATAAAAACTACATTATGTAAGCTAAAATAAGTCAGCGTTGACATGAACGGCGGCCTCCTGGGTGTGTTTGTTTGACCTCCATCCAATCATCCTTCCTCCACATGTAGGCTTTCTTACTCCTTATTTCACGTCACCTGACCTCCTGCTTCCTGCCAATAGAGGTCGCGTATGGGTCATTCTAACCGACCTGCACAGAAGACGTTTGTGGCCGTTTCGCTGGCTGCTCCGCATATTTAAATACTGAGAGGGAAATAGTCACAATCACACTGCTGCTTTCTTACAGTCAAAGACTTTTAATGAAGCTGAAAAAACCCCAGAAAACCTTCATTGGTTGTATTTCAGCAGTAACGAGGCTGATTAAACCCTGTGAGCCACAGAGGAGGAGGCAGGAGGAGGCAGGAGGAGGCAGGAGGAGGCAGGAGGAGGCGCGGTGACCCCGGCGTCTTGTATGTGTCCGACCTTTTCGTAACGAGCTGCAGTTTGCCATTTTAATTTAGCTGATTTATTATTGGCATCCAGGATGACCTCCAGTGACCAGAGCGAGACTCGGACTGAGGTGAACTGAGCAGAGCCGAACCGGACCAGATGAGCCTGGACTGGACCTGGATTTAGTCTGAGTGGGAGCTGCCGAGCGAGTTCCAGTAATCAGCGGGTAGGACGGAGGACAAGTGAGGACAAGACTGCTGTGATTAATGTGTTTTGGACTTGCTCGTCACGGTCAGGTGACCTTTGATGTG
This sequence comes from Chaetodon trifasciatus, assembly GCA_037975065.1. Taxonomy (NCBI): domain Eukaryota; kingdom Metazoa; phylum Chordata; class Actinopteri; order Chaetodontiformes; family Chaetodontidae; genus Chaetodon; species Chaetodon trifasciatus. Next base: position 675,119 of record JBBMOE010000017.1, on the reverse strand, counting down.
GTAAACACGCGGTTGATGTTGTCAAACCGTCACTGTTTGAAAAGGGTTAAAAAGCAGTTTGACATGACGATGTTTGCTGCGTTTCATTTGGATCTGTTTTTTAATCGGGCATTTTAAATCTTCCATAATCTTCAGCAGAGCCATTTGAACTGAATGAGTCAGATTCATCGTCCAGAGCAGCAACAATCACCCTGCTAAAATCAGTCTAACAGAGCGCACGCAGCCAAGCTGAACACACAATCAAACACAAAGCGCACGGCGTCGCGGGACCATCACACCGACTGCAAACTCAACTTACACACTGAAACCTCACACTTCCAGGACGAGAGAAAGCTGAAACATGACAGCATCGCAGCAGCTGCTAGCGTTCTGCTAACGCGCTGTGTGCAAGCAGAAAATGCTGCTTTCTGACCATCTTGGATGAAGTGACACTTCCTGTTAGGAGCAGCGGCAGGGCCCAAATTTAGACCATGTGATCAGTCCTGAAGGCTGCAGCGCTCCTCAGTCTGACTTTGGGGTCAGAATAAAGAACCGTGGCTGTTTCCTCAAACAAATTTGAGGGGAAATCTTTGCTGGGGTACGAGCTAATTCCCCTCTTACTTCCTTATTGAAACACAGTGAAAATGAGCCGCTCAAACTGAGTGGGAACATAAACTAAACGCGCTGTGCGGTGGACGCCGGGGCTGATAAAGATCTGCTCACACCTGCAGGTTGCGCCGCTGAGGGTCCGCTGGCGCCTAAATCATGTGGACGAGATGAATCCTGCAGTGGCGTATGTGCAGTTGCTGGAATGCAGATGGGTTTGAGATCTGCATAGCGAAGGGAGAATTTATGCTGACGGCTTAACAATGCTCCACTGACTGCTACAGCAATGCAGATAAACTCCCTGCTCGCCTCCTATCTCACTCCATCGCTGCCTCCCTCCAAGTTCTTCACCACGCGTCCACTCGGTGTTTTCCACTGTTTTCCCTCAACCATCAGTAATTTCCTGTCTGTCCTGCTTTTCCTTTGCAGCTCTTACCTTCATTTCCCTCCAGCCTGAACACTGTGTCCCTTTTTAACTCACCCCGTCTCCCCTCATCTGCTCTCCCGCCTGCTTTCACGCCTGCATGTAGTGTTTTGTACCCACTCTATATTCCTTTCTTCTGAAACCTCTCTCCAGTCTGAACGTCCTCATCTTTCACATTTTCTGCTCTATTTTCAGTGTTTGGAAAACAAAAAACGACGCTCCATCTTGACCCGGCTTCTCCTCATCATCCTCATCTTTCCGTCTCATTGCCTCTTCCTGCCTTGTTTTCCTTCGGCTGCATTTCATGCTGCATTTCTTTAAACAGAGGTGAGGTTTACAGCCAGCGTGGAGGATCAGAAACATCCTTTGTACGAACGCTTACTTAACCAAACTTAACAACCATTCATTTCACATTAAACACACTGGTAGCAGTGATCAGAAATCAGAAAAGCTTTTATTGCCAAGTACGATTTTACAAATACGAGGAATTCGCGTTGGTGAAGTTGGTGCGTGGAGTGAAGGTGTAGCTTTGACGTGCTGATAATGCTACGTGCAGGGTTGATACTGAGGGGGTAGCAGCGCCAGAAGCTGCCGTTCATTGAGAAATGAACCTCCAAACAACGAGAGCAACGCAGAGAGCAACAGCCCAGAATCGACCAATCACCCGGGAGCACAGCTGTTAGCAGCATCATGGCGGTAACCGGCTTCCACGTTCAGTATGATATAAATTTAACAATTGGAACGATGTGTTGAAGCACTTCGCTTCACATGATGCTGATTTTAAGCAGAATGAATAAAAAAAGTCTTGATTTCACGTCCAAACCATCAAACATGCAGCCAGCTCAACGACAGACTGAAGATCATTTTTACGTCCAATTTAACGTCTGTGAATCAAATCCAGACGAATAATTAGCATTTTTAGACGTTTCATAAGATGTATCAACAGACCCGAGACCTGTGACAGTTAAATGAGACCCCAGCTGGCTCTGCAGGACCACATGGACCCATGAAGACCTCTACCCTAGAGAACCCTTTTGTAGCTAGTTTACGTTAACTTTTTTGTTGCTTTTCAGCTTCGCCGTACGTAGATGCTAATGCAGTGTGCTGTTGTTGTTGTTGTTGTTGTTGTGTACCTTCCTGTTGCACATGATGTAATGCAAATCTCTGCTTTGAGTCTTCTAAACTAACAGCTCGACGTTCTCCTGGTTAAAATGCTCCACAAACGGTGGGTTTTATATTTACTGAGGTGAACCAAACTCAACAAAAAACCAACCAAAATGATGCAGCCGCAGGTGGAGAAAACACTCCGGTCCTGATTGGCAGTCGATGCTCGAAGCAGCAGCTTGGCTCCAAGTGTGTTAATGACCTGCCGGACGCTCTGACATCCTGCCAAACTCCCCTCAGATCCTCTTTAAAGCGAAACCTAAATCCAGGACTGACTTCCAACAGTCAGCAGCGGAAGACCAGGACGATGTTATCAGCCTCACTTCGCATTTCTGAACTTTTCACTATTTTCTGACATTCTATTGACTAAACCAAACTCCATCAACAGTAAACAGACTTCGACACTCTCCATCACTGCATTCTGCGTCACGTATGGACCATGACGGAGGTAAACTTCACTTCCCATCACCGTTTTAATTAAACACATGTATCAGCAGCGGACATTAGATCAGCGTCTGAGGGCCAAGCAGCAGCAGAAAACGGCGGAATAAGCAGAAAGTGTCCTGTCGTCTTCTGCCACTCAGCAATAAAGCTGGAAGCCTAATGAGAGAAAGTGCTGCGAGCAGAACTTAAGAGCCAAGCCTTTACTGCGTTTTATTATACGTGGGTGGTTCTCTCTAGTTTTCCCTCCTCCTCTTAACTCCCTCCATCTCTCTTCTTGTATGGACAGCCTCTCCGGCTCTTTCCAATGTTTCCCTCCAGTCTAAACAGCCTCTCATCTCACAACTTATTGGCCACAGGCAGCTTCTGCAATAATCAAGCTTGAACGTATCCATGAAAGCATAAATAACTGCTCCTCAGGTGCTCAGTGGCAGGTGAAACCTCTCCGGCTCAGTAACTCTGGGTGAATGTGGGGAATTTAATCTGCAGACGTAAAACATGTCGGAGGATTTCTCCCTGTGGCGATGGGCGGCAAGTCCTCCAAATGAAAGTGAAAGTGCATGAAGTTTGAGATAACATAGAAGTGAACTGAGAGATTACTGAGCAGCAGTTGCAGCACAAAGCAGGATGGAGCGAAAACACAAAATGAGCGCAACGCCGAAAATAAAACCAGGTTAACGCTCAGGATCACTCTTGGTGGGATGCAAACAGATATGTATGAGGAGTGGAAGTGGTTTGCAAGATCGGCACCCACGCACATGCTCGAGGTATCCTGCAGCCCATCTTCAAAGAGGACGAGGACTTAAAGGTCCAGTGTGCAACAGTCAGGAGGAGATTTGGCAGAAACGGGATATAATATTCATGTTTTCATCACCTGAAAATAAGAATCACTGTGCTTTCGTTGGCTTGGAATGAGCTCATCATATCTACAGAGCGAGCGGGTCCTTGTCCTTGGATTTTCTACAGGAGCCCACAATGGACACACCAAACACACCTTCACCACTAGGTGCCGCTAAATCCTGCACACTGGACCTTTAAGTTCAGCTAAAACTTCCAGCGTATCAGTGCCCTCTGCAGGATAAAAGAAGAACTACACCAGCAGGTGTTCCACTTGTCTCTGGAGTCATGTGTTGCGCTGGCCGTTGTTATGTACTTGTACTGTTAAGACACTTTTTCCTTCCTCTCCACCCTTCATCCACCCCTCTGCACCTGATCTGCCATCCCTCCTTCCATTCATTTCATCTGTTTCTCCCCCATCACCCTAAATTTCAGCCATCTGCCGGCTCGTCTTTATCGAAGCCGTCGCTCCTGTTTCTCATTTCTCTCCTCTTCGATCTCCTCTTCGTCCACTACACTTTTACTATCTCTTCAGTCATCCCTGCAATATTCCCCCATTACTTTAGCCATTTATCTCGCCCTCTCGAACTCCACTCCATCACTCCTGCTGCCCTCTGGTAGTTTTTCTCCAACTGTCTCCCTCCATCTCTCCTCCACTTCATCAAGCTCCCTCCTTCCATCCTCTCCTCCCTCCTCCTCTCTCTCTGGCTTGTCTAATATATTCATAGACTGTAGTTTTTGCTTTCAAATAGCCTCTTTTCGTGTTTTTCCTCTAAATTTCTCCCAGTTTTTGTCTCCCATAAACTCCCCTGATCCTGGATTCTTCTCACAACCTCGACCGTCTTCGTCTCTTTCTCCTCCTGTTCGTCCTCTCTCTCTCCCTCCAGTCCCCCTGGACCTCCTGTCTCCCTCCCTCCATCTTGTCCTTTTCCTCTATAAAGAGATGCGTTTGCATAAAAGAGAGAAGGAGGCAAACACACTCGAAGCAAAATGTACTTTGTTGCAATGTTCAAAGGATATATTTAAAGTTTTGTCTTAGATAACATGATGAGATCGTATTTACTGTTTCTGCCTTTGTGAGATATTGAGATTTTACATAATTATTATTTCAACATTGTTAAATTTTAGGTCATAATGCTGATGAATCCTGGCTTAGAGGACCAAACATGCCCTCTGGGAAAAAATCATTCAATAAAAGCTTTACAATCAAATATGTGGATGCAAATCAGACTAACTGAGCCCAATCTGGAATGAAACAGTAATCTGAGTGTCTGCAGTTTCACTCAAACGCAACATGATCAGAGTAAAAGGTAGAACATGTTAATGACCTCCAGAGCGCAGTCAGGTAAACATTACCTGAGATCTCAGCCCCTGCTGGGCGGCAGCTGCAGCAACGTAAAAACATCATACATCAGCCATTTTTCTGAATTAAAGGGTTTTCGCAGCAACGGAAGCCCCGCGGCAAACTCATTCATTTCAATGAGACCACGGGGGCTCGTCACAGAGAGCAGCCGAGAAGCACCGCACCGGTTTCTGGGTGGACTCCATCTGCCGAGGACCACAAAAACTGCCGAGTCAGCGCTCACACACGGAGACAGAAGTTTACTGTGGCGGTTACTCTCCTTTTCGACTGACGTCTGGATTCATCAAATGACTTTCAGATCAATTTCTGGATGTTTGAAATCTATACAGCTGCAGCAGATCACCTCACTCAGCCCCGTTTTCCTGCCTCTATTAACGTTGCAGGGCGACCAGATTCATCGATTCGTCATCTGAAAGAAAATCAACGGGGTCAAGCTTCTCCGATCATCCTCCTCACATCGTCTTAAACTGAACGAAAGAGTCCTAAAACTGAATCTAAATGCTGAAGCACTTCGGTCCCGCACAGTCGACGGGGAGGAGCAGAATACGTCTGCTCGTCACCTCCAGCTCGACGGGCCCCGTTTGGTCCCTGCACACCAGCTGGAATAACCTGTTGCATAATTTGCTGCTTATCTTATGACAAATGTTTCTGAGTGATGCAAGATTAAGGTCACACCTGGTTTTTATGTAATCTTCTTTACGTGCAGCAACAGGTATATTGATCCTGAGGTGAAATAGTCTTTGCAAGGACATCAGCCATCCTGCGACCTTACACTGTTCGTGCAAGACCTAATGAAATGACATGCCAGCTGCAGGGCAGAGGTAGAAAGGATAAACAGGGAGGTGATGAAGAAGAAAAGGAGGGGGTGCTGTTTGAGGCTCTGTAACATTCAGATCTGTTTTTTGCTGCTCTGAAAAAAGGAATTTAAGATGACGGATAGAGGACGAGGAGACGAAAGTGTTAACAGATCTCATGTAAACAGAGCAGAGAGGAGGAACCAGGGGAGGAAGAGGAGGTCAATCTTAACGAGCGTCCTGTCCTCATGCTCAGGAGAGAGAACCCAGGAAGAGAAAACCTGCTCTGTCGTGTTGTGTTCAAGGACTGTAGTGCAGCTTTGATGAAGAGGGGCAAAATGGGTCAAAGGCAGAGCAAAGGGGACCTTAACTGGAATCTTAATTAGTCCCTGAACGACTTCAACAATGAAAGTCTAACCTGAGGAGCCTGAACCTGATGGAGGAGGGTGGAGGAGCACTCAGAGTGCAGCCTGCTGGGTTGTCCTCCGGCCCACGGAGGGTTCAAGGTGGCGGAGAGGTCCGGCAGGAACAGCGGTGGGATTCAACACGTGAACAGGAAATCGGACTTTTGACACTGCACTGAAAGTGAAACGTCCGTCAGAGCCAGAAGAGACGCAAAGTTTTTACGTTTCGTCGTTTTTTGTATATTCGAGGTGAGTTCCAGTTTTAGTCTCGGAAAGGTTTGGTTCAACACGTCTGTGTGACATTTCTTACCCATTAAAGGAGTCACTGGACGAGTGGATGAAGGACAGAGGGTGTGATGCTGCACAGACTGTGAAGCGCCTGAAGGTGATTTTTGGGCTTCAGGAATAAAACTTGTCCGAGTCCTCGAAAGGCTCCGCCGAACATGTAAACAGCTTTTCTTATCGTTTAACCTTCTTTAACGGGACGAGTTAATTACAAACTTCCTATTCGCGACGTCAGCGTGGCTCGAGGCACGAGGAGCCTCACCAGCACACAAAGAGGCGACAGAGGAGATTCTGGCCAATAAAAGATGTTGGCAGATGATGCAATGCTTTGTTGTGTAACGCTCTAAATATAGAACCAAAAGGCATTCAGCATTTGGGGAGACGAGACCGCCGGCTGAACTGAAAATATCTCAACCCCGGTGCTACCTACAATCCTGGGGGAGCTTCTGCCTGTGTCTCCCTCTGCCTCTAATCCCTCTATCCCCTCTTTACTCCTTCATTCATCCCTCCTTTCCTCCCTGCTGCCTTTGGTTTCAGCTCACCGTGACTGATTTCACCCTCCTTCACTTCCCCTTCAGCCCTTTCTCTCCTAATCTGCGGTTTTGTTGAATCGTTGTCTTCTTCTTCTTCTTCTTTCCCTCCTTCGCGTCATTTTTTTGTTTCCATTTTATCCATCCTTCCTGTCGGCTTCTCAGTCCATCCCATAATCCCTTTGGAGGCCCTCCATCCATGCTTCGTCTTCTTCCCCCCCAAACTTGAATAACAGTTTAATCCATCAGGTGGAGGTCTTGTCCTGGGTTGGGGTCTTGTCCTGGGTTGGGGTCTTGTCCTGGGTTGGGGTCTTGTCCTGGGTGTGCGTCCAGCCCGTCGGGCTCATGTTCCTGTCATCGGTGATGCCGGTCAGTGTTGGAGTGAGACATCTTGTTTGCACTTCTCATCTTTGATGTCCAAACTTTTGTTCGTCCTCTCGCTTCCTGTCATCCTTCATCCATCCTGCCATCTGTTACACCTTCCCTCCATCATCCCTCACCTGTTCTCCTCCACCTCTCTGTCTCATCACTCATCTCGCTGTCACCTCCTCCGCCGTCCCCTCTTCTCCTCAGCCCTCCCTCTGACATTTCTCTACCTCTTTTCCTCTTCCTCCTTCATAAATCCTTCATTCCTCCATCTTTCTCCGCCATCCCTGACTGTCATGATTCATGATTTATCCCCTAAACCCTCCACTCATCCTCTGTCTCCCTCTCCTCTTCATCCTTTCATCCCCTGTCCTCCTTTCAGCCTGTGTTTGATTTAATTAGCATCCCCTCCTCTTCCTCTGCCTCCATTCTTCTCTCTTCTCCCTCCACCCTCCTCTTTTCTTACTTTTATGCTTTTGATAAACAACAACCAGCCACCGACAGGAAAACCTTTCCTCTGACAAAACACCGGAGCGACTCGTTCATCATCAAACTCTGTCGCACTTGAAGAAACTTCGTCTGTCGCGGTGACATTTAATTAAATCGCTAACAACTCATCTGTTTACTCAGCGCTTCACACAGTTCCTGATGTGACATATTTCTATTATTTTGGCTGCAAAAGTAAAAAATAATTCTTGGCAGTTGATTCTTTCTCAGTTGGCACCAAAGACAGAAAGTTAATTTTTGCCTGCTGGTGGTGGAGCTGGAGATGAGTCACTCTTACAGCTGCTCCGATTAGAAAAAGAAAGGGCGATCGGGGACGTTTGTGTGTTTTCCGCTGCAGGACAGGGTCTACAGAGCTCTAATGGAAGCTCTCTCCAGAGCCTCTGACTACTCAGATCAACCTGAGCTTGTGTTTTTGTGCCTGCACAAACAGATCAGTTTAACTTAATCAATAATCTCAAGCTTCCCCTCAAAACCCTGAAGAAAGAGACACAGCAGCTGCAGGACGACTCCGCGGTTTAAGCTAATGTCACCACAATCAGCGGACTCACTCGTGGGCGTTAAGCAAATCTGTCGTCTTCAACTTTGACCTTTGACCTGCTCATAAGAGCAGCTGGCCGACAACAAACCGACAGTCTGACCTTTGAGGGAAGGGACAGCCGGAGAGAAATGGAGGACAACATCGCAGCTTACCAGCTCCGCTTTGATTGAACAGAAGAGGACTCGTTTGCAGACGGTCAGGAGACGAGAGCTGAAGGAGGTCTGAGCTGACAGTGCCGTCAGCGTTAGCGCAGAGGGACATTGTGGCCAGGCTAGCATGTTAGCCATCAGCCTGACGTCTGAGTCCAGGAGCGAGAGGCTAATGAAAAGCTACCGAACATTCATCATTCTCACAGGAGGACATTTTCTACCTAAACCTGCCTGTTTTTATCCTTTTCTGTGAGCATTTAGTCGGAGAAAAGCAGCAGAATGAGGATCCATCCTCCATCAAACGAAGCCAGAGGACAGAAACAGGTAACCGAAGCACTGAAAGTACACAACAACACACTCAAAGTACACGTAGAAGCACAGTTAGGTGTATACATATATGAAGCTGCATCCATTCCTCCTTCCTTCCTTCCTTCCTTCCTTCCTTCCTTCCTGCCTTTAATTTAGTCATACGTAATTACACGATGAGCAGTAATTGAATTTGTTGCGCTACATCAGTCTTCTTAATTGGCCTGGTCTCCATGTTTCAGCGTGTGTGTGTGTGTGTGTTTGTGAGTGCGCCCTTTGTGTGGCCCTCTCTAATCAGTGTGTGTTAGTGAACATGGAGACACACATACACACACACACACACACACACACACACACACACACACACACACACACAGAGAACAATGATGAATTCAGCTATTATCACGTCTATGAAGCGACGGGATGCGTAGCTTCTGTTTGTGTGTGTCAGTGTGTGTTACAGGAGGTGAGGACACTCGGGGTCGCAGTAGCACCTTTAAATTCTTCGCACGTTCGAGTGTGTGTGTGTGTGTGTGTGAGAGAGAGAGAGACACAGAGAGACAGAGAGAGAGTCAGAGAGTCAAAACAAAGCCAGAACTGCTGGTAAAAGTGGCTGCTCCTGTTTTCCCAGCACTCACAAACTCTCTCTCTCTCTCACGCACACACACACACACACACACACACACACACACACACACACACACGTCTCTTGTGATGCTTAGTCATGACAGACGGAGGCGGAGGGATCGCCATGGAAACACTACTTGGAGTCAGGAGGCAGCAGGTTTGCCTGCGTTTGATTCGTCGTCTCCTTTCGTATGAAACTCTGAGCCCGGCGGACCGTGTGAGGCGGCCTTCCTCCCGGTCCAGGTCCTGTGTTTCACCACGCTCATCCTCAGGACCAGGAGCTCGTGAAGAGGCCAGAACAGGTAACTCCACGCAAGAATGTAACTCAGGCTGCTACACCTGAACAAGGAGCTCAACCCCCTTTGATTTACTTCCTGCTCTGATCCAAACAGGCTGAATATAAACATCCTGCATGAGGCCAGCAGGCAGCGAGCGTCGAGAGGAAGTGTTTCATCGCACCAAATCAAAGCCAAATGTTTTCTAATAGAGAGGCTGGGAGTCATAATTATGCTCATTATCAATTAATCTGACTGCGACTCACATTGATGATCACCAAGTGGTGAATGGACTGTGTTTACATCGAGCTTCTCTCGTCTGACGAGCTCTCACAACACACACATTCGCACACTATCAGCTTTAACCTTCACACACACTCACACAGCATCTCTCTGAGCATCTTCTGCCGAGGCCGGGAATCGAACCGGCGACCTTCTGATCAGCGGACAAGTGCTTCTGAGCCACAGCCGCCCGTAAAGCCGAACGTAGGGCTGTTTAGTTTGACTGAAACTCAAAGATTTTCAGTATAAAAGCAGCAAACGTTCAGCGGAGAGAAGTAGGAAGTGGAGAACGTTTGTTTTCTGTCGACTAATCAATAACTCGACTTTCAAAACCGTCAAAGCAGAGAAATGGATGTCCGCACAAAACAGGTGAGCAGTTATTGAAGATGAGGACGATCAACTCTATCAGAGAACACGGGAAGATATCAGCGTCAATAACAGATCAATAGAGTTTTCAGAGTCTGCAGCGCTCTTCATTTTCACTGGCCGAAACGTTCTGTTTTGACTTTTCTGTCTTAAAAAGATGAATTTTCCCTTCAGAGAGCTCGTTCAGTGCAGGTCACCTCGTGTTCCTCTTCTGTTTTTTAGTCATTTTCATTTGATGCTGCATTTAAAGCATTTTTGTCTGTTTTAATTGAGTTTATTGTCAATCGGGAGTCTGCGCTGGGTGTTTTATTTTGAAAATTTATGGATTCTGCGCCTGACTTCCTGTCTGGGTCCATCTGCTCTGCGCACATTGACGTCTCGTCCATCAAAAACAGTCTCGCTGCTTATTGTCAGAGCGTAGAGAGGCTTCTGAAATTATCGTTCGATCTCCAACCTTAACCACGAGTTTATCGCGGTAACCACCAACAGGAAGCTCGCAGAACCTTAACGGAGAACTCTCGAGAACCCAGATCACAACGCTTCCCTGAGCCTGAACCAGTCCTTGTTCTAGAGGACAATGTCTCAGACTCAAACTTCCATGTTTTCCCAGTTCGGTGCAGAAGAAGGTGAGTGGCCTGCAGAGACCTGAACCCGGACCCGAACCTTCAGGAGCAGCTCACAGAGGAGAACCCTGCAGGTCCAGGACCAGCAGAGACTGGAACCAGAAGACATTTTGGTCACGCAGGAAGCAAAGTGAACGAAAGCGGAACAAACGGCTTCGAGTCTCTTCGACAAACCGTCAGTCGCACGTCGAAGTGTAACGAGGTTCAACGTGTCAGCCACATTGTTTACACTCTGAGAGCGGCGCTGTGATTACTGTGAACACACACACACACACACACACACACACACACACACACACACACACACACACACACACACACACACACACACACACGTAGGCAAGCGTCCATGAAAACAGGCCACAGGCTAATTAGTCTAGTAGCGTGTGTGCGTGCGTGCGTATGTGTGTGTTGGGTTAATTAGCCAAGAAGACAGCAGGCAGACGTTAGACGGCTTCCTTTGATCTGATGCAGCTAAGTACTTCCCGGACACACAGACACACACACATACACACACACACACACACACACACTTTCTCAACAGAGATGACAATAGCAGGTTTTATTGTGACATCTGGAAGTCTTGAGTCAACAAACATGCACGCACACACACGCACGCGCACACACACACACACACACACACACACACACACACACACACACACACACACACACACACACACACACAGATTCCACATTCTGTTATTGTTACTCTGACAGCAGAAGAACAGCAGGCTTTCTAATTATGGACCCGTCGACTACACACTCAAGAGTTCCACAGAAAGCGAGTGTGTGTGCGTGTGTGTGTGTGCGTGCATGTGTGCGTGTGTGTGTTTGTGTGTAAGTGAAGGGCAGTGAAGCACTTTGCACTTGAGCTGAAGTAAAGAAGAGACGAGCTGAGAAAAGACAAAAGCGGCGAGACTGACGGAGAGAGAGCGACGGCGGGGGACTCCTCCTCCTCCTCCTCCTCCTCCTCCTCCTCGCTCATCCCTCTCTCCTCTTCACGCCCTCTTCATCAGAACTGAACTTTAACCTCATTTCCAGTCTGGACGGTTTGTGTCCTGGTCTTGAGCGTCTCTGTCTGCGTCTCCGCGGTGGTGACGTGAATGACATCACGGGCGTGAACGTGTGAACGCTTCCTGTTTCAGGCTGCGTGATGATGATGATGATGATGAAGCTGTTCTTCAGACTGATCCCTATCAGCTTAAGTAACTTTTAATGAAGCGGCTTTTGAGATTAAATCCTCTCTCTTTCTGTCTTTGCTGCAAAAGCAAAGCGACGCGTCTCCTCTGTCCATTAAGCAGCTATTAGCCCAGAGGAGCTCATTACAGACTCTGCTGGCAGGCAAACGACAAAAACATCAAATCCTGATCGTAGAAAGCCACCGAGGGAGGAAGAGGAGGCTGAGAGAAAGAGTTATCAAGCGAAGAGAGGGACA